>CM034546.1:139119067-139646611 GCA_020055645.1 Tomocerus qinae | reverse complement strand
TGGCTGTTTTCGCGTAAAAGAATTGGCAGTTTTTTATAAAAGATTTTAGCAGTAGTCAACAAAGGGTACATGTAGGCGAGGGGCTCGAGTGATATTTTTGTTGACATAATTATTTTCACATGACAGATATATGTTCAAACATGTTATATATTTTTGGTATAGCTTTTTATGTCATAGTCATTATTAATCTAATGTTTTCAGGGTTGGCATTTTTATCACTTCTCGATTATTTTTTCTTAAAAAGTAAAAATAATGAAAAAAGTGAAATAAATTGAAATAAATTACACGTAAATTATGGTGTTATATTCCACGAGGAAAGGTGGGTGATAACAACTAGTGTGACAATAAAACCACTAAATCGGATTTTGCGTCATATGTAGTGGCCAACAGTGTTGTGCAGTGGTTAAAACCACTAGTGGTCATAATGGTCAAAATGGCCCGGTCAAAATACACTCAAAAAGCGGTCATAATGGACAAAATGCCTTTTTGGGGTTAATTGAGACCCCCAGGTAGCTTTTACTGCAACAGTAAATAACGAATATAAAAATGATTAGAGAGTGTTATTTTGTAGTCTGATGTTAGTAGAATAGTGTTTCATTGGTTTTAGGCCATATTTAATTGTCTAAATATTTTAAATTTTATTTGCTAACCTAAGTAGCTGTATACTGATATTTTGTAGATTTTGACCACTTTGACCCAGGTCAAAATGCAAAAAAGTGGTCAAATGTACAACACTGGTGGTCAAGTCCATAGTCGAAAAACCTACGGCAAGCCGTAACAGAAGCTCGCCTGAGTGAAGGGGACCGTGTACACAGTTTTAATAGAATAATAGAAACAGGTTTATTTTCATATTTATTGGTTAATATTGAGTATCAAAGTCAAAATGTATGAATGTTGAACATCAAAGTCAAAATGTATGAATGTTGACCATCAAAGTCAAAATGTATGAATGTTGACCATCAAAGTCAATAGAAAATCAAAGCAGATTAACGTTGACTATGAAAATCAACAGAAACTCAAAATAGATTAATCCTGACAATGAAAATCAACAGAAGATCAAAATAGATTAATGTTGACTATGAAAATCAACAGAAAATCAAAATAGATAATTGTTGACTATGAAAATCTATAGAAAATCAAAATTTATCAATGTTGAATATGGAAATCAACAGAAAATCAAAATAGATAATTGTTGACTATGAAAATCTATAGAAAATCAAAATTTATTAATGTTGAATATGGAAATCAACAGAAAATCAAAATTGTTTAATGTTGACTATGAAAAGCAACAGAAAATCAAAATTTAATCATGTTGGCTATGAAAAGCAACAGAAAATCAAAATTTATTAATGTTGAGTATGAAAATCAACAGAAAATCAAAATTGATTAATGTTGGCTATCATAATGGAATTCGAAAAATATAAAGGACGAAATCCACATTTTTGTGTAATATTCGGCCCTATCTTAAAATAGGGACTGCAAAGGAATATGAAGTTGAAATTTTGCTGAGGGGTAGATTTAATTCCTTATTTTCAAAACATGTAAGAACCAGAGTGCTGCACCCTCCCAAACGAGAGATATTAATTATTTTGTAGGCACGTTTTTTGCATGTAATTAATAGGGAAATAAAAATTTCTTAAAGCATTCGGTATAAAAACGATATACTGCAAACTCCAAAAGATATGAAATTCGGGGGCACAATTGATTATATATTGGAGCACAACATATGCAAAATCCAGCGTGCTGCACTTCCTACTTTCGACGTTTCAGCAACCGGAAGAACGTTTTTCGATTTTTATGCTACTTTCTTTGCTACCATAGAGTATGACGTCATATCTGATAAGGTTCTCTATGGTGGTAACTATGGACATCTAATATGAAACAATCCTTTCTCTGCTGTTTGTGTCAACATTATTGATGTCATCAAAATTGCTTTTTTAACCAGCGGAGTCTACTTTATGCCTACGCCGCTTGTCTGTCTGTCTAATTTTGAGTGCTTATAATAATCAAGTGTGTAAAATCGGCATTTTGTAAATTGTTTTTGATTAGTTCCATGATAAATTGGAATTGTCAAAACAGTGTCTGGTTTTTGATTGTAAAACATTTACACATCAATTTCTCAGCACTTTGAGGTTTGCAACCAAAAATAGTTTTCAGATTCGGAAGCTCGCAGCAAAATTCCCAAAATACGAATTACTATTAAATTCATAATATTTTGACAAAAATGCAAAACCCGCATCTATTCATTGTTATCTTTTTCCTTTTTCAGTCTTCTTTCTTTCCTTCGAATCGAACGAAATCGAATCACAAAAATTCGTTTTCGTAAATGGGGGTTTTGATGAAGGCTTTTACAGCCCTGTGTAAAATGTGTACCAAGTGCCAAGGTAGGTAAAATTTTAGATTGAAGAGGACAACGACAAGGGTTGAGGCAATTTCATGCTCAAGAAACAGGAAACTGCAGGGGACAAAGGGGAATATCCCCTCAATCGTGGTTGCAAAAAAATCGGTTCTTCAAGAATGAAATTGCCTTTTGTCACATCACTTTTGTTCTTGCCACAAATGGGGATGTTGCTAGGTGACCAGCAAAAATTATGATAGAGGGTAAATATGAATCGAGATACTTTTTTGGAAATTCCCTGAGACCACTAGTTCTACAGTAAATTAAAAATTCTTTTTTAAAACCTATTCTACAGTTATAAGGAATATTTCACATTATTTTGTTCGACATCGTTTGAAAATATCATCGGTTGAAATCAAATGTTTGTGTACTTTGGGTTTTTATAACCTCAAGTGAGAGACAAAAATGTGAAGTTTTCCTTATAACTACTATCACCATTTTTAGCGGTTAACAAAGAGCTAAGACGCCTCCATTACAAGGTGAAGGCATAGAGGGATATTCCCTGATTTTGCTCCCGATTGGAATTCTACATATGATGTCACAGAGATGTAAGCACCTAAGACCAAGTAACAATGATTATTTGGTTGAGTGGGGTGCCTACTTCCCTGTGGTAGTAAGTGAAATACAAATTGTGCAAAAATCAGGAAAACGCCTCCTATGTCTTCACCTTGTAGTGTGTTGATGTAAAATGCGTTACTAGAACAACAAAATCGACGCATCTTGGTAATGTATGTTAGGTAAAGCCTTGGGTAATGCCAATTAACTACTTAATTTCAGCATCTTTCTGCAGCCAGTTTGAGATGTGGGTGCATTCAGTTTGCTTTTAGCTGAGAAAAAGTCCGTGGTCACGGATAGAGCCGCTGATCCTCCATGGGCCTGCACTTAGTTTTCCTGTTCAAACTGGCTGCAGAAAGAGAGCAAAACATCCTATTGACTTAACCTAAAGGGGGAGGGACTGTCATAGTTACGTTCGAAACACATTGGTATAGTATGTGTACACCAAGCAAGTTCGTCCCTTGTCGTTACCCATTTCTAAAATAAAAAATCGTGTTGCTATAGCCCAGAATTTTGAAAATATGACGTCACTATTGAAATATCTGGGGCCGAGTACCCCTGATCTAATTTATATTCAAATTTTATGGCTGTGGGGCCGGGGTCACCGCGGAAATCAGATTTGGTTCTTTAACTATCTATTTGCATATAAATTCGAAATAGATTTATTTTCGTCCTATAATATGTATTTTCCAGTTTTATTGAATTTATTATAAAATCTTAAATTTTGTCGAAGTGGCATTTAATATTTTGTACTATAACGCTAACAATCCATAGGAAGCACATTTGAACTTTTAATGTCCATTTAATGTCACATTTTCATTTTGACTATTAAAATGAAGACAAAGTGAGCGCGCGGCATCTCAGCAACCTATGGACCAATGTGGCCCATTTTCAATAGGCTTTGTCACAGGTCCATAGGCAATGTTTTTGCCAAGTTTAGTTGAAATCCATCAATGTCTTCAAAAGTTATCGTGTAAACAGACGGACGGACGGACTGTGCGATTCTATAAGCTGCCTATTCAGGCGAGCTAAAATCAGTGTTAGTCTCTCTCAGTCTGATAGTAATTGGCCTGTTTAATTAACTGTATTTTAGCTCGCCTGATAAGGCAGCTTATAGAATCGCACAGTCCGTCCGTCCGTGTGTCCGTCCGTTTACACGATAACTTTTGAAGTCATTGATGGAATTCAACTACACTTGGCAAAAACATTGCCTATGGACCTGTGACAAAGCCTATTGAAAATGGGCCACATTGGTCCACAGGTTGCTGAGATGACGCGCGCACACTTTGTCTTCATTTTGATAGTCAAAATGAAAATTTGGCATTAAATGGACCTTAAATGTTTAAATGTGCTTCCTATGGATTGTTAGCGGGATAGTACAAAATATTAAATGCCGCTTCGACCAAATTTAAGATTTTATAATGAAGTAAATAAAACCGAAAAATACCTATTATAGGACGGAAATAAATCTATTTCTCATTTATATGCAAATAGATAGTTAAATTTATATTTTTCGAATTGCTTTCTATTATGATAGCCAACATTAATCAATTTTGAATTTCTGTTGCTTTTCATAGTCAACATTAATCACTTTCGATTTTCTGTTGATTTTCATAGTTAGCATTAAACAATTTTGTTTTTCTGCTGATTTTCATAGTCAACATTAATCACTTCTGTTTTTCTGCTGATCTTCATAGTCAACATTAATCACTTCTGTTTTTCTGCTGACTTTCAAAGTCAACATTAATGAAATCTTGATTTTCTGTTGATTTTCATAGTCAATAATTATCTATTTTGATTTGCTGTTGATTTTCATAGTCAGCAATTACCTATTTTGATTTTCTGTTGATTTTCAAAGTCAACATTAATCAATTTTAATTTTCTGTTGATTTTCATAGTCAACGTTAACAATTTTAATTTTCTGTTGATTTTCATAGTCAACATTAACAATTTTGATTTTCTGTTGATTTTCATAGTCAACATTAATCAATTTTGATTTTCTGTTGATTTTCATAGTCAATGTTAATCTGCTTTGGTTTTCTGTTGACTTTGATGGTCAACATTCGTAAATTTTGATTTTGATACTGAATATTAACCAATAGATATGAAAATAAACCTATTTCTATTATTCTACTAAAACTGTGTACACGGTCCCCTTCACTCAGGCGAGCTTCTGTTACGGCTTGCCGTAGGTTTTTATTTTAAACTGAAACAAATGGTAAAGGGTTCTATAGGTTAACTTGTTTACATTGGGCTACATTAATTAATGCCTTCGCATAAAAATATTAGCATGAGACTTTTCCCCCTTTACGTGGATACGCTTAGGCATATCGTGACAACAAACTAGAGATGGCCTATTTTTCATTAACGAAATATTGCTGTTACAATAAAATTCATTTTGCCATTTAAACCCATAGGATTTTCATATCCGATGCGTTCAAATATACAAAAATGAGCCTTCGCATAAAATTATTTGGACAAAACTTTTTTCCTAAATAGCTTAAAGCACTCTTTATTTGATTTATTAAAATTGAGGATGGCCTATCTTTTGTTCATGAGAAATTATATTTTCTTAGTAAGATTTCCATGTATGAGTACTTTAAGCTGTACTTCAGTTGGATCTATATAGATCTATATTAGATCCAATACAGTTGGCTATAGTGACACTCAAGATGCCTCGAATTTGTCACTCTATAGTAACGCATTTGTTTAATATCAACTCCAGTACAAGGTGAAGACATAGAGGTTTCCCGGATTTTTGCACCCAATCCGTATTTACTTTCTACCACAGAGAGGTAGGCACCCAAACCAAATAACCATGGTTACTTTCGGCTTGGGTGCTTACTTCTCTTTGGCTGTATAGGTAGAATTCGAATTGGGTGCAAACTCGGGGAATACCCCTCTATGTCTTCACCTTGTAATGGAGGCATCTTGGTGACACTTATCACTCTCACGGTACTATAACTACACATTATATTGGACATTTTATGGTTTCCATGATTTTGGTAGGTGAACATTGGTTGTAATAAACAATGACCGACTTTTGGTTATTGATGAAAGCCAGATGAAAGCAATAATTAATTATCTATACTATACTATAATTTCTAGGAGTATGTATGTCTGTGTGTCCACCCCATTTTACCCATGGGGACACTTGACGCAGTGGGAGAGTGGGACATTATGTTGACTATTCTAGAAGCAGTGGGACACTATGTTCACACTTTCAAAACAGAGTTTTATTAGCCACCGGCTAGTAGGCGGGTGGCTAGGGGGTAAAAGTGACTAGTGGGCGGGCAAAATGCTAGTGGACAAAAGTAAAATTAAGGTTTCAAAAATAGCACAAAAAATTTTTTAAACATAACTGACGCAAGTAAACTAACTGTTTGTCATTGAAAATCGGAGTGAATGATATTCTAGTAAGCCTATTTTTAGGTAAACGAAGAGGCATCGATGCGTATCTATCTATTTTGGTAGAAGAACTATGATTTAAACTTTTGCCCCTTTTGCTAAGGTGGGTGGGCAAAATGTAAAACCTACAGCAAGCCGTAACAGAAACTCGCCTGAGAAAAGGGGACCGTGTGCACATTTTTGGTAGAATAATAGTAGAAATTAGAGAGTTGCACGGGCACAGGCAGCCCGTACGGGCAGCTGCCCGGCCCGTGCCCGTACGGGCACTAAATTGCCTGCCCGTGCAACTCTCTAGTAGAAATAGATCTATTTGGATTGTTAAAATGAAAAGTTTAAAATAGGCTATATTTGGTTATCTAAATAAACAAAAATGGAATGCCGATTAACCTTTTCGCTACCAATTACATCACAGTAATGTAATCATAGCGATGATTTTCATTGGCCTATTACATTATTGTCATGTAATCATAACAATTCACTCACTGACCGATTACATGACAATAATGTAATTTGTAGAATAACTGCCATGACCGATTACATGACAGTTATGTAATTACAACAATTCATTCACTGACCGTTCATTCATTCATTGGAAAAAATTTTGGTCAATATATTTCCGTCACGAAGTCTCTGGTGACCGAAGGCCTAGCAATTTTTTTTGTACTGCAATGTACTTTGAATACTGTTTGTATTTGCAGTATTTGCAGACAATCGATTTTATTTTATTCGTAATCAGCGAATACGAAAACGGTTGAACACCGAGCATGAGCTTAAAAAAAATCATTTTAGTTATGCCGTTATGCGCATGCACAGTGCCCGCGCTGGGCTATTCTCAGACATTTTATTTTATTCGTGATCAGCGCATTGGAAAATGTCTAAACACCGAAAATCAGCGCTTTCAATGCATGCTTTTAGTATTATAAAACTTTCAGGAGTAAGGGGCAGTTAATGCTCTGCCCTCTCTAAAGGGGTACTATACTACGCTCCTTATCCTCAGTACCCTTAGTGATACCTACGCTACTGAACGATAAGCTTCATTCTCTACTCTCTACCCTTGTGACAATGACAATACAATGCACATGTACTGATTTTAAAGTCTATTTGTTGATTTTTATTTATCCTTGGTTACCTATGGGGTTAAGTAGGGGCCCAGGCCACAGTAATTAAGAACTGGGCAATCAAATTAAAATATTCTTTACCATAGGGCCCAAATTCACAGATCTAATCTATAGGATCCTTTCAATTTATTTCCCTTTTCAACAAAATTACATGTGAAATATTTCGCAAAATAAAGTGATGTTGTTCACTATTTCAAGCGAAATATTATTGTTACCATCCCTGACTTTTCTATGTGACATCCAATATAATCACGTTTCATTAAAATAAATTCAAGAATTCATTTCTGGTCTAGATGGCGCCTATATTTCTCATAATTTGTCTTCTCCGGAGAAAGAAGGGCCCTTGGGTTGCTATGATCGTGCCAAAAAATTGTTTAACTGATAAAAAGAGTGTACGTAAATATTTACTGCAATAATCTGTGACTACCGTTTGAGTAACTAGTGCTTATAGTTCCGTTTATTAAACATCAAAATGAATCTGCAGCTTTCTCATCGTAGTACATTACTTGGAATTGGAACGGAAGTAATATATGCACTAAACACGATAGGTGAATAATCCGTATAAAGTAGACTAATGTAAACTAAATTAGTGACAATTTAGAAAACATGAAGGAGCCAAATGCATGATTGATTATTAAATTAGTTACAAGTGTGGTAAGTTAATGTAGAAAGGACGATACTCAGGTAGTATAAAATCTATCATCCTCATTAGATTTTGAAATTTGTTTCTATCTATTGGAAGGGGTTGGAGATTTCGTTGATGAAGTTGAAATGTGTCGTCAAGCCATAGATATTGCCATTTAGCCCGATCAGATATTCTCATTCCTCTAGTAAACGGATCTCGGATTACATGAACTTGAAATTCACTCTCTTCAGCCACATAGCCCTTGAAACCAACATTGTATTGGGTCGTGGCACGAATTCCAACAAATCATCAAAAGCCAGAAAGTCTTCCAGTTGCATCATCCTTACATCAAATGGCCTTGAGGGTCTTGAAGCTTTTGTTATAGGTACCCATTCTGTTGGAACGAAGGCTTTGCAAATTTTCTTTTGTTTCTAAATAAGAGCAAACAGATGGTCACAAGCAAAAAATGAGTGACCACTGACTAAAATATTCTGTTCCACTATGTATAATATTTTCTGGCCAATAATAATTTTCCAAAAGCTAGTGTGACGAAATTATTATTTTGGCCATAGCACCTGTCACTCCAAAGTATAAGGGTTCGATTTTCATGGTCTTCTAAGGGTCGGACATTGTCTTGTATCCATCTCCAAAGACAAGAGAGTATTTCTTCAGAACCCCTAGTGGCTTCACTTTCAGTCCAAACGTACATAGTGGCATCATCGTTCCCAGCGTCATATACACAGAAATTATATGTAGAATACTGTCTTAGATAAAATACATCTTTGTTGTCCAATGTCGGCGTGAATAGCACTTGCTGGAGGTCAACACATAAAACCGTGGTGTTGTTTTCGGGTTGACTTGCAATGCGGATGTCACCGTTCATTTTTCTGTAAGCCGAGTCTGCGGATAAATGATGAGTTTCTGTCTCTTGCTGAATACGATTTAGTTCTTCATCTGTTTCGGCTGATACCTGAGCGATGAATAATCTTTCGCAGTCATTGCAAGTATCCGAGCGTAATTTTGCAAATTTGAGTTTTGATCTTTTGAATTGGCTTTCATATGCGGATTTTAAGAAAGGGGCTCTTACGTAGTTAGGATTGGCATCAACAAATAGACGGAACATTTTTGTCACATTTAGACCTGGAGCCAAGTACATTTGCAGTGGATTACCTTTATTTCGCTTGTAGTGAGAAAGATTGGTGGGAAAAGCCCGAATATGACTATTAATTAAGTCTAATGTAAAGGCATCCAGTCGATTTGGTCTATTTTCATGACGTCCTCTCATATCGTTTCCTAACAGAATACCTTGGGCTAACTTATCTTGAATAATTCGAATACGCTTCCGTTTTATGTTGAGTACATCTTTAAAAGTTTCTTGACAAACTTCTGCCTTTTGTCCTCCTCTTGGTAAAAAGTATCTAAGTATCATTAGAAAATATTTTTATTCTATATAGTTCATTCAATTTGCTACTAATACTTTTGGATATAAAATTTTGACATGCAAAGGTTAGCAGTGCCTAAACTTTCGTTTATGATTTAGTGGGTTTTGCCGGTCTTCCTGTACATGGCCCAGAAGAAAGGTGGTTTGCAGATCATAATTCTGCTTCGTTTCATCCGTTTTACCCATAGCTGGTAGAAAGTTCGCCGAAAATTAAACTGGCCGTAGCAAATGCAAAAATTTACCGAAAGCAGCAATAAAATTATGAATTTACAAATATTTCATCTTTAGTGCAATTTTTGAAAACACCCATGGCCTATTTTATTTTGGTTGTCACGGGCATCATAATCCAAGGGCCCTTCTTTCTCCGGAGAAGATATTTGTTATTGCGAACCAACATACGATTACCCAAAATTGGTTGATATCATATTATTAAATTATTATTATTATCATATCACTAGTGAACCCAGCTAAGGAGGGAACCTAGCACTCAAGAGAAATTCAGCAGGCCACCCATCCCATCGCAGTAATAAAAGCAATTCCAAAAAATCATTGGTACTTCACTAAGGTTAATTATGTTAGTAACTAGTAATGTTATGTTATATGGGGTGTACTGCCTCACTACAAAGTGATAGTACTGGGCGCAGGCCTCAATACGGGCCTATTGCCAACTCCCTCAACACTGGTATTGTTGTTAATTAATACCCGAGAAGCCTAAGGCTGTCATTTACGAGTCACTGTCGTGGGACTGTTATCGGAAGTCTACTAGCCCAACAAAGACAGGTTATCCAAAGCTACTCTACGTACACTCACAATATACGAGGTATCAATAGGACGGCCCTTGTAATTGCGGGTTCGTGCTTAACCTTTGTCTTAATTCCACATTGACAACTCAAACACTCGCCTTTAAACAGCCCTCGGCCATTTCACCCAGCCAAAGAATCGTACTGGCAGTGGAAGCACACATTGATTAGTCAGACGACTGAGTACTCCACCAAGCCAACGTGGCTGGGTCAATTCACAAATACTTCCATCAACTCAACTATGTTCACGCGAATGAGGTTGTTATGAGATTCGGATTTAGTATTCATCCCAATATTCATTTCTTTATCATGAGGGCATAATATTCTCTATTCACGGTATTTGCTTCATTAAATTCTACCCCTTAAAATGCATTTTGGAAATCATATAGATTTATGTAAATGAAATCTGCAATTTCATTGGCTAGTGACAAAAAATTTGGACAAATCAGAGAGAGGCAAAAATGTGGTCAGAATTTGAATCACTGTCACAACCAATGGTTACAACAGTAATCTTTTTTTCGTCCGTTTTGAACACCAATTTGTGGTTTGTTGTTAAGGCGACTCCATATTAGTGAAGCAACAACTTTTCTACAAAGACGGAGAACTCAATAAGCAAGGACTAATTAAATTGTTCAAAGACTTGAAGAAATTTCAAGACATCAGTGAAACCGAAGCTGCGGTTCTTGCCGTGACCAAGTAAGTATACTTAAGAAGGCACGTATACTTATGGATACGTGCCACAGAATAGTCGCCATCTACCGTGTTGTGTCAAGACCCACCATTGGTACTCTTTTACATTGAAATGTCTGTACAAAAATCTCGAGTACGGCTGAATTGAAATGAAAGGTTTTGTTTGATATTTAAAGTACGGATCTAGACCTCGGACCCAAGGCTCTTACATTTTCAAAATGTGGCTTGGTGACCGAGAAATTGGCACCGACATTTTCGCGCCATTAAAAAAAACCGCGCGAAAATGTCGGTGCCAATTTCTCGGTCACCAAGCCACATTTTGAAAATGTAAGAGCCTTGGGTCCGAGGTCTAGATCCGTACTTTAAATTTCCCTTAACATTTTTCACTTCCATTCAACCGTAGTCGAGATTTTTGTACAGACATTTCAATGTATTAACCTCCAACTTATCCCAACCTTAAGAATACGTTCAATAATAGATACTTGAGTTTTAGAGTAAATGACCTTAACGTTAACCTTATAATTAATCAAACCAGCTATAGGCCATGTGGTTAAATTTTGCGAATTTTATAATTTAAATGCAATTAAAGCTAAATTTGGCACTAAATTATGAGTTTATTG
The DNA here is from genome assembly GCA_020055645.1 of Tomocerus qinae. Taxonomy (NCBI): domain Eukaryota; kingdom Metazoa; phylum Arthropoda; class Collembola; order Entomobryomorpha; family Tomoceridae; genus Tomocerus; species Tomocerus qinae. Next base: position 139,634,956 of record CM034546.1, on the reverse strand, counting down.
ATCGAAAGCCGAATTACCGTTGGGTATTTTTTTTGACGGTTGGGTGTAAAAACACCTAAAACGAAAACCCAAATTTACCTATGTGGATTATGCAAATGTCGATGTATATTATGCAACGAACGACAAAGGAGATAATGCAATGACATTTGAGATAATGCAACGACCCAAGTAGATAATGCAAAAACATAGTAGATAATACAAAGACATAAGTAGATAATGCAAAAACTTAGGTGTAGGTTCCTACAATGATTATGTCAATTATGGTTAATATTAGTAGTGATCGATGACACTATATGCATGCCTTGTTGAAGGTGTTAGTTGTTGTTTGTCCATTGCACTGCCACCATGTCCGAATCGGAAGGAGTCCAATTCGTTAAGTCACAAAAAGGTGGACAAAAGCTAAGTTTTCAAGGCTATTTGTACACTAAAACTAATACTAGTGTAAACGGAGTCACATACTGGAGGTGCGAAAAGTACTGCTGCCCAAGTCGAACCAACTATGGAAGTGGAAGTGGATTGGAAGTAAATGAAGAGCATACATGAGCCAGATGGTGCAAGGTAAAAAGGATAGCATTTATTAGTTATCCAATTACTGTTTAGTTTAGATTGCGTGTCGATGTTAATGAATGTCTATTATATGAGAATAATTATTATTTGTTTCTTAAATCACCTCTGGTCTATCGAAGACAACTCTCAACAAGTACAATTTAAACGAAACGTTAAAAGAAAATGTCCTCTAAAATACAATTGAAATAAATGAGTATTGTCGTTCCATTGCCTATTTGTTAAAAACCGAAAAAAACCACAGCTAAACAGAGTTTGCCCTTATTGACACTATTGAATAAATATTTATGGTACTGCTCATGCTACATTTTAAGTGGCCTGAAATTAAATAAACTTTTTGACATTGAAATTATAGCATTGACTATATAAGGAAATGTATATAAAACAGAATGACCGAATGTAAAAAATAAAGACACAGTTTTGAAGACGATTTAACAAAATGTTTTTGCATTATCCACATAATGTCATTGCATTATCTCCTTATGTCGTTGAATTATTTATGTTGCGTTTTCTCATTTGTCGTTGCATAGTATACATCGAATTTGCATAATCCACATAGGTAAATTTGGGTTTTCTTTTTAGGTGTTTTTACCCAATACTATTTTGACCCGTATTTATGGATTTCTCCTACAGCACTGAAACACAAATTACCTAATGTAAAAATAACATTTCTAACTTTAATGTCGGTTTAAATATTATAGAGCAGTAGATAGCCAGCCGCACTCCCGTCTTTTTTATCGAATTGGTGCTTGCCGTGGATTTGCGGGCAACAAAAACATTCATCCCATCTTGCCATATAAATTGCAAGAAGTAATTAAATAAATTCGTGTATCTTTCAGGTTCAAATGACTTTCGGCTGAGATAAAAACTGAAATGATGGTTTACAGGTATATGACCGAATTAATGTTTCGTCCAATGCCTCCGCATCTACCCCTGAAGATGAAGAAGAGGCTCCTGAGCAGGCGATGGTAGAGTTCCGCTCCGCCCTAGTGTCCGTGCCAGAAAACGTCGGGGCGTTCCAAGTGACTATAGTTCGGCATGGACGAATGGACAATTCTTTTCGTGTCCGAGTGGAATCTGTGGACGGAACTGCTAAAAGGGGCTCTGCCTACATTCCTGTCAACAAACACCTCTCTTTCCGTCAAAACTGCCAAGAACAAGAAGTGACTGTCAAGATCGTCAATAACAACCAATGGCAGCCCGACAGAGAGTTCTTTCTCCAACTGTCGTTCATCGACGACGGCCAAAAACGCACCGACACTGCTCTCGGCAACTTGTCAACTGTGCAAATTATTATTGTTAACGATGATGGTTTGAAAATTTTATATTTTCGCATTTTCGGCGTACGAACTGGCAATACATTTGACAATTTTAGCCATTTATCCAGGTTTTTAAAAATCCCCTATCATTTTTGACGACGTTTTTCAAAAACTTCCAACAGTTCACGACGTATTTTCAACAATTTTTATCTCTTTCTATCCACCTTTGACTATTTTTCGACGATTTTCATTATATTTCTACGGTTTTTCAACAATTTTTTATTATTCTCCAAATATTAATTTTTTGACGATTAGCATAGTTTTCCAACGTCTTTTCGATGATTTTTTGGCAATTTTCAATCAGCCACAGTATGGCAACATTTTGCTTGCATATAATATTACGACCAGAGGCTCCCAGATATTGTTAGGCACCCAACACAATGCCCTAGTAGCAATGCTTAAGCATTTCGAGGCCTATGGCAGCCGAACTGTCGTCGTTTACCCAACATCCTAGTAGATTAAGTACCAACAACCCACCCATGCTTATACTACTATTGAATTTTACAAACAAAATGGTCAGTAAACCGGCTTAAAGGAATCTAGTGGGAAATAAACGTTGCTCCAGCTCTAAACAAAATACCAAAACGCAGATTCTTGTCAAATAGTATCAGTTAAAATCAGTTTAGAATATCTGCTTCACTGCATATTTTTATTATTGGCTATTGGTATAAAAATATATACCATTGCTTAGTCGACCATGACGGCGCTATTATTATATTCCTTATCTCTAATCCTTTACTCTCGAATTTCATTGTTCCAAAGAATGCTGATCTTTAATACAAAAAGCCGCATTGTCAATGGCATAGATAGGTAGATAGATATTTAGATAGAGACATAGGTAAAAACATTTTTATATTAATAGGCTCCCTATAAAATTTGACTAAATTTAGAAAGATAGGCATGGAGTGCAACCATTAGTTGAATGGTTGAGTTTCTTATTATAAGTCTCTGTTGGATGGGCGACCTCGCACTAAGGAATAATCATCGTTATTGCGCTCGATAGATGCCCCACCGCTGCACTGAAGGTAACGTGCATGTACAGTCAAATGCAGTGGTGGGACATCTATCGAGCACAATAACGATGAATTATTCCTTAGTGAGGTCGCCCATCCACCAGAGACTTATAATAAGAAACTCAACCATTACATTGATAAATTACAAAAAATCCACCACTTGCCACATAACAGAACAATTTTCACGTAGTTGGGATTGCTGACAATTGCTGACTATTATGAAACAACCCATTTCGGTGCGGTGGTTTAGAGGAAGTGAGCATTCGCATTTTGATTTTTTTCTTTCAAGGAACGTGCTTATGTATATGTGTACCTCTGTGTAAGGGCGCCATTGTACTAGTATAACTGTTCGGTAAACTAGGATAACCGACCCCCGGGGTTTCAGTACAACTGTTCCATTCTTAAATATTTTGCAAAGCCTGAGTAAACAGGACATATTGTCAATCATGTGTAGATTAAAAAAGGGAGATGCATTTAAAGACGGGTCAAAGTGAGACAGCCAGACAATCCTAAATGAAAATTATAACAGTGTGATTTAAGATTTATCTGTATGTTCACATATCACATTTTGTTACTTTTTTATAAAATGAAATTTCCTACATATTTTTTAGATTTCATTAAAAAGAGTCAGCGTATTAATCAGTTTCCTACGGATTCCTATTACCAAACATTATTGTCGATAGTTAAACTAAAGAAAGGAGAAAAAATTAAAGGAATAGGACAGGAAAAAAAGAGTCCGACTAAGAAAAGAGGTATATTGATATAGAAAATGGGATTGAATTGTTAGCATTTGTAGGCAGTGGCAAAAAATATTAAACCATAGTCAGTTTTTAAGGGGATGACATTCTACCATGACAATGCCGGTAAGCAAATGTCTTCGTAATTTTTTAAATATTACCTGCTCACATTTATTCATGACTGTATGAATATTATTTTTTGATTTGACAATGGCCCTTAAATGTGTTGGAATAAAAAGCATTATAAGTAATGAAATTTTTTCCCACAAATAGGATACCCTGGCCAATATATTACAAAAACTACATGCTGTGTACGATAACGTCCCACTGCAGAGATGCAGATGGTAGCCTCATGCATACAAGTTTGCGAGCCTTGTAATAATCGGAGATCCATACCTAAACCAATAGGTGGAAAACCCATTTATGCTAGCGGCCCCATGGATAGAGTTCAAATAGATCTAATAGATGTCCAAAAGTTTTTGCAATTATCACTATTTGACTGAGTAAATCAAGCTAATAAGATTTTGAGCATAAATTATAATCATATCCGTATAAAGTAACATAATTGTTTAATTAACTAAGGGTTTGCAATGTATTTAAGAATGGAACAGTTGTACTGAAACCCGGGGGTCGGTTATCCTAGTTAAACCACCGACGAACAGTTATACTAGTACAATAGCGCCCTTACACAGAGGTACACTTATACCACGACACATATATTACGTACGCAGTTGATGGGAGGAGGCGATGCCTAAAAGTAGTACAGTCAGCACTTCAGGTTCCCTATTAGCCTCTTCTACCAAACATAAATAGTCAGGTATTTTTTTTCAGTCTGCAATTATATTATAGAATTGTGATGATGGTGTTTTGTATTTCAGACCCTGGGCATTTTTCCTTCAGGAAGCGATGTCTGCTAGTGAAAGAGAGCTGTAAATTTGCTTCTATTGAGGTGGAGAGAAGACACGGGGCTGTTGGGGAAGTGACAGTGCAGTGGAGAACACACGAAGGCTCAGCAAGGTCGCCTAAAGATTTTCAAGGAGGGAAGGGGACTTTGACATTCAGGCATGGAGAGGTATATGCCTGTAATTCCAATTAATTTTTGGCCGAATAAATTGAGATGAAAAATCGTTGAAGCCCTCGGAATAATTATGGGTCTATAAAATTCAGACGTCTAGGTACATCGACATTCCAATTGTGGACAACTTGGACCCTGATAAAGAAGCTTGTTTTGAGGTGGAGATTTTCAACGCGGAGGGTGGGGCAAGCATCGGATGTATTTCCAGAGTAGATATCATGATCACTAACGACGACGACGGTGCGGGTAGTACTAAACTATACACAAACAGTCAGGCATCGAAACGTTTTGCCTGTTTGCTGTGGAAATCTGACAGTACCCCTCCCCAAAAGTAGTAGGGTGTGGTTTTGGGCGGAGCTAAAATATGGGGTATACGGAGTTTGTTGCTCTGGAAATTTTTTCGATGCCTGACAGAAAAACTATAAACTTATAACCTTTTCGGCTCAAAATACATCAACACATGTAGTTAGGCAACGGATTTTGATGTCAAAATACAATAATGCATGTAGTTACAAAGTATACTTCTGGGACAAAATACAAGAGTGGATGTAGTTATTTTCAATGCCAAATTGTCTTGACTACATCTATTCATGTAGTTGTATAAAATGGCAACTGGACAAGCTACAATACGTATTGTAGTTACGATAAAATGCTGGTGTAAGAACACAAGATACGATAAAATATTTCAAAATTACTTCCCTCAGTCCACTTAGGCTTGTCAGTAATTTTAAAAGCATTTTAAATCTCAGTTTGAACTTGAAATATTGAGGTGACAATGCAATGGAAGAAGATAAAACTTATTTTCAGCACCTCTTGAAACCATTTGTCTATACTATATATTAATTTCCGGAAGTTTGTATATGTGTGTGTCCACCCCTATTTTCCCTTTATTGTCCCTTCTAGAAGTAGTAAAACCCTATGTTGAAACTTCTAGAAGTAGTAAAACCCTATGTTGAAACTTCTAGAAGTAGTAAAACCCTATGTTGAAACTTCTAGAAGTAGTAAAATGTTGACACTTCTAGAAGTAGTAAAACCCTATGTTGACACTTCTAGAAGTAGTAAAACCCTATGTTGACACTTTTAGAAGTAGTAAAACCCTATGTTGACACTTTTAGAAGTAGTAAAACCCTATGTTGACACTTCTAGAAGTAGTAAAACCCTATGTTGACACTTTTAGAAGTAGTAAAACCCTATGTTGACACTTTTAGAAGTAGTAAAACCCTATGTTGACACTTCTAGAAGTAGTAAAACCCTATGTTGACACTACTAGAAGTAGTAAAACCTTATGTTGACACTTCTGGAAGTAGTAAAACCCAATGTTGACACTTTTAGAAGTAGTAAAACCCTATGTTGACACTTTTAGAAGTAGTAAAACCCTATGTTGACACTATTAATGTGGAGACTAAGATTGCATGAAATTTATAAAAATAATTTCATTTCAAAAAAGAGGAGGTTGAGTTCTCAGTTAGCCAGTTGAAGACTGAATGGAAATGTTTTTACTGCTAGGTTTCATGTTAATGTGTCCCCACCACAAATGGCGTCAAAAATTATTAAAGAAACAAGCAGCATTTCCTTAGTATTGCTACCCACGTTTCCGGAAATATATAATGGATTTTTTTCAATTTCCGGACTTCTGGCTACGCAAAAATTTTACTAGCAAGGTTACCAGTCCTACAAACAAGGTGCTTGAAATTTCTAATAAAAATTCAAAAAAATTTATTAAAAAAATTAAAAGAAATTTGTACAATAAAGTTTAAAATCTTTCAGTTTAATGATTAACACAAAGTTTGGAGTAAGGGTAGTTGTAAATTCTTAAAATCGCGCCAATAAATACACAGGGCATACCTTGACCCGCTTTCGAGGGACCTAACCTAATTGAAACAATAACATTGATAGGTATTTGTGCAATCCAAGGTTGGTGGATATGGTAACACACTCTGCCACTAGTATTAGGTTAACTTATACTTGTTTGAAATATCACCCAAAACCACTTATGGGGATCAAAAGAGGGGTGACCACCAATATTATAGATTATAACACTATGGTGTGGAGATACCTGTTTGTTTCCCTTATAAGTGGTTTTAGGTGATATTTCAAACAAGTATAAGTTAACCTAGTATTAGTGGCAGAGTGTGTTACCATATCCACTAAACTTGATGCAATCAATAATGCCTAACTTCAATCAATACAAACCCTTAAAGCTACGATTTAAATATGCACCAACCCGTGCATATTTTTCCATATTTATTGAAGAATACTTAAAAATGATCAAATAACTCCGATAAAATTCAAAAATGATTCCGAAAATTCAAAAATGAATTTCGAAAATATTCGAAAAAGAAAATGATCGAGGAATCTTGATAAGATTCGAAAATGTTTGAAGAATTAAAGATATTCGAAAATGAGCGAAGAATATGGAAAAGATTCTAAAATGATTTAAGAATTGAAAATATTCAAAAAAGATCGAAGGTTCTTTAAAATAATTGAAAAAGATCGAAGGATCTCAAAAATATTCAAAAAAGATCTAAAGATCTCAAAAATATTAAAAAAAGATCGAAGGATCTCAAAGATATTCAAAAAAGATCGAAGGATCTCAAAAATATTCAAAAAAGATCTAAAGATCTCAAAAATATTAAAAAAAGATCGAAGGATCTCAAAGATATTCAAAAAAGATCGAAGGATCTCAAAAATATTAAAAAATGATCGAAGCATATCCAAAAGATTCAAAAAATATCGAAGCATATCCAAAAGATTCAAAAAATGTCGAAGCATATCCAAAAGATTCAAAAAATATCGAAGCATATCCAAAAGATTCAAAAAATATCGAAGAATATCCAAAAGATTCAAAAAATATCGAAGCATATCCAAAAGATTCAAAAAATATCGAAGCATATCCAAAAGATTCGAAAAAGATCGAAGCATATCCAAAAGATTCGAAAAAGATCGAATGAAATTGAATAGATTCAAAAAGGGTAAAATTATCTCGAAAATAATCAAAAATAACCTTTTGGTCTTGAACCCACCCTTAGCATTTTGATCAACTAGAATGCATTGACTCCTCTTCAGAAATCGCAACTAGACCGTGTCAACTCTTGCGATATCGCAACTTTGCCACAAAGATGAGAATACGATCCCTTGCTCTCACTAGGTAGTACAAATCAAGAGGCCAACATTACAAGGTGAAGGATGGGTAAAGTTTTAGAGGGCTGTAATAATAATTATTTAGGCAGTAAAAAGAATTTTATTAGGCAGTTTTTTTAAGGCAGTAATTTTAATCAAGTGGGGCAGTAAAAAACAATTGCGATAGGCAGTAGAACCTATAATTAAGGCAGTAACAAAATAATGATGTTTATATAGTTAAATGAAGGATTATTTCAATTATAGGTCTAAAAAATTTCTTTTTACTGCCTAAATAATTATTTTTACAGCCCTGTAAATTGGTACCCAAGGATGGGTAAACTTTTAGAGGGCTGTAATAATAATTATTTAGGCAGTAAAAAGAATTTTATTAGGCAGTTTTTTTAAGGCAGTAATTTTAATCAAGTGGGGCAGTAAAAAACAATTGCGATAGGCAGTAGAACCTATAATTAAGGCAGTAAGGATTATTTCAATTATAGGTCACTTCTAGGATTAATTCAATGGGAATTCAATGTCAGTATTTAAGGTAAAGTAATGAAAGTATCAGTGTAATCAAAATTTACGATTTCACGAGTGCTTTAGATACGCCTGGAGGTCGTCTTCGTTTAATTACAGTCAATATCTGCTTAACAATGGGTGGAAGGAAATGTGAATACTGAATACCTAATACGTACCTTGTTTATTTTGGCAATGGCATTGATGTGTTTACATGTATAAATCTTTTGAAAAAAACGGACATGTGCATAGCGAATTTTTATTATTGTCAGAGGTGTGAATACAACATGCCACATGGAAATTTCAGATGACAAAATCATTCAAAAGTTTCCCACTTTTTACAGCCATTAGGACTCATGCAAGCGCTGATTACGTATGAAAACATTTTTTCTGTCAGTTATTTCGAACAAAAAGACAGGATATCTGTTGCAGTTTAGTTTATATGCAACATCATGGACATGCTTTCGGTAAGTCGGTAATTGACAAGCTTAAGTAGCCTTTTACTAGACATAAGCACCTTAAAACAGGGTTATCTTCGTCACGAGTCATACAGTCCAAAATTTTAAGTGAACATGTTCTATTAAAGCACATAAAAAGAATTTTTTTGGTACTGCCTTGAGGATTGGTTCTACAGCCAATTGCATTTGTTTTTACTGCCTTTCTAATAAAAGTTTACTGCCGATTAAAAAACTGCCTAAAAAATTTCTTTTTACTGCCTAAATAATTATTTTTACAGCCCTGTAAATTGGTACCCGTGAAGGATACTCCCCGATTTTGCAAACCAATTCAAATTCTACCTATACTGCCAGAGAGAATAAGCACCCAATCCGAAAGTAACCATGGTTATAATGGTTTGGTGCATACTCCTCTGTGGTCATTTGTAAAATAAGAATCGGGTACACGACCGGGAAGCCCTCCTATGTTTCCACCTTGTATTGTAATGGTATTGATATAAAATGTGTTACTACCAACTAGAGTAACAAAATGAACGCATCTTGGCACAAATACTACAAAACGTATTGTATTTTTTCCTGGTGTCAATTTGTCAGTTTTGTCACCAGTAGAAAAAAACTCGGTCTGGAGATAATTTCGAAAACAAATTATCGGTCCAGAGATTTGTTTTCATAATAATATCTAAGGGAGTTTCGAAAGTTTATTCGCAAGAAATGTGGTCACTATGGGACATTTTTTGAGAAATAATATGGTGCCGAAAAGGTTAACTATAAACTCGAATTATTTTCACCCCTACTAATATACTTTTTATAGATTTCCACAAAGTTTTGCAAAGGATGTTTGTGTCAGTGACTACTGATCTGAAGGCCATGGAGATTTACCACGAGACTTACGGCGCGCAAATTAAAGCGGCTGTGCTGGTGAACGGGGGAGACGTGGATGGGGCGACTGTGACAGACTATTTCATGCACCTCCTCACTTTCATCTGGAAGGCTGCATTTGCAATCATCCCCCCAACAGGCTATTTCGGAGGCTGGCTTTGCTTTTTCTCGTCCTTAATTGTCATCGGTCTGCTCACTACTATCGTCGGAGATTTGGCATCTCTCTTTGGATGCATGGTGGGACTCAAAGATTCAGTCACGGGTACTACCCTGAAATGTTATAATAAGCACCAAATTGAATCCAGATAATTATTATCAGAGACTTGACAAGCAAGCAATTAAAATATTATTGGTTTCCGGGAAAACAGGCACGCCTCTAAGCTTAAATTTCGTGTATTCTTCCAATATCTCCAACTTTTTTTCTAAATTTTTCCAATGTTCCTCCAGAAAATTCGCACTAGACTTCCAGATTAGGTCAATTTTTTTCCTGGAAACCTTGAATTTTTATGAATGTTGAAATATTTGTTCGTATTTTTGGGTAACCTGGTTGATTGATCCAGATTTCCACCCAGTTTCTACGGCAGGGTTCAGAATCGGTCTAGGTCCGATTTCCAAAGCAACCAGGTTGCCAAAAATTTTCGATGACTGCTGATTGGATCGAAATTAGTAAATTTATTTTGATTGTTCTTTATTACAGCTATCACTTTCGTTGCCGTTGGAACATCTCTGCCCACTTTATTTGGTAGCAAGGTGGCAGTTGTCGTGGAAAAATATGCTGACAATGGGATTGGGAGTATTACAGGGAGCAACTCAGTGAACGTGTTCTTAGGTTTAGGCCTTCCTTGGGCTTTGGCTGCCATTTACCACGAGTCGAATGTAAACTAAATCTTATAGCCACCTTTCATGAATTTTATTTTATTAAAGTCATTTATGGCATTCGTTTTTTTGTTCTCAGGGAACCGTGTTCAAGGTCACGTCGGGAAGTTTGAGATATAACATACTTGTTTATACTATAGTGGCGACTATGGCTATTTTCTTAATCGTGCTAAGACGCTATTCGACAAATTTTGGCAAAGCCGAGCTAGGTGGACCCTCCAAATGGAGCAGCGGAATATTTTTGTTTTTCCTGTGGTTTGCGTATATGACCCTTACTTCGCTACAAGCCTACGGGATCATTAAGGACCATCTGCAATAATTAACAAATGCAGTACAGTCTTAACATACAAACTTATTTGGAGTTTAAACCGCCCCTTTATTGTAATTAAATTCAAAGGGATGTTAAACTACAAATTTGGGCTGCGTTCCCCATGTGTCCCAATAACAGCTATTGCCGTCTATTTATTTCCACTGGACCTGGACCTATAGGGAGCCTAACCAATATAAAACTTCATATTATAATACTATTGCAAATAATTTTTTTACGCTATTGAAAACAAAGGAGCTTGATCGTACAAAAATTTGACCAACTTTAAGATTTATCACTCAGAGATAATTAAAATTAGAGAAATTTAGAAAAGTTTAAAACGAAATTCAAAAAGACACTAGGAAATTAAAGAATATTTTTAAACTTTAAAAATAAAAGTCAGTCTAAAAGGAAATTAATACACTCGAAGATAATTATATAGATATATGTAGTTTGAAACTGATCTAGGGGCTATTCTTTTAAGACATTGAAACGGAAATGAAATTTTCTTTTTTGTGTGAATTCTCGAATGTTTTTTTATAACTGGTACATGTATTGATGGACTGTGGACTACACTAATTTAAGCATTAGTACAGAGTACAGACAGGTACATCCACAAATTTAGTCAAGGGGGGACGCAACCACAAATAAAGTAAAATATAAGACATATTCGCGCGAAAACATTTTGCCTTTCTGGGAAACAACCTCACTTTATCTCAAATTTTTGCAATTTTTGGCCTTTTTGGAAAAAATCCTCTCTTTTTCTCAAATTTAGGGGGGGGGGCGCTGCGCCCCCTCCCCTTACTGGATACGTGCTTGAGTACAGATAGAGTGTTTGTCTACTCTGACTCCATCCCACAGAAATTACGCTTCTTAGTATTAATTTACAAGGGCCTACCCCTTTTTGTCAACAAATTATTTTTAGAAATCACTTTTTGTCAACACATAGTAAGCTTTTTGTCAACACATGCACATGTAAGTTGTATGGTGCATAATATGTATAATAATATACGTATTATGTGTATGCAAAACATTATAATTATTTGTCCACGAACGGATAATTGTGAAGCATACCTAAGCAATTAAAAAATTTCCTCAGGCTATTCTAAAACTTAAAAAAAATGTTCGAAAGTTAACCAAAATTACTCTGAGTGGATTTATATCATTGCTAACAAGCTATAAAATCTTAGAATATTCGGGATACTTTTCTTAGTACTGATTATTTGGCTTATTTAATTGTTTGATTTAATCTAGTACAAGTACTAATAGCCATTGGCCATTACTTATTTTTAACATTAAAGTCAGAATTAATTTTTAAGATGTATAGCATCAATAACAGTTGTCTTGACAAAAAAGATAATTGCTGGTGACAAAAAATAAAATGGTGTTGACAAAAGGTGTTTTCGGTTTTTTTGCCCTGTTGACATTTTACATGGAAAAACAATCTTCTTCCACCTAATAGAAGAGGCAAGTGGTATCTTACGGTGAAGGTGTATTCCTCCGCTCCCGCGCGCAACGTCACAATTTGAGTGGCTTATAAATTCTCTAAGCCAATCAAGTTCTGACGTTGCGGTCAGCTGATGGATCTATACGACTTCACCTAATCTTTAACACCTAGCCCTTCTATTATCCTAAAAAGTAGATCGTTTTTCCATGGACATTTTAGTGTTGACAAATTGGGGGTAGGTCACTTACAAACCTCAAAATAAATTATGATATAAATCATTGTGAAAAACACCATGTGATATTTGTTGTCGTACCGTCATAGCATATTTCATAGAATGTTTATTTCAGGCACGTATTTAGAAGGGGTGGCACGGGCTCCCTAGATTCCCTGAAAAAGAGATTTTTTTGATAAAAATGTCAAAAAACCAGAACATTTTCCATGTCATTATTTTACCAATATATTCTGGTGTGCTTCCCTTGGTCAAATTCCTGGATACGTGCCTGGTTTGTTTTGTGGCATAAATAAGACTGCTTGAAGATATGGGCTCATAATAACCCATATTGCAATTTACAGTTTTCGTGACAAAGTAAGACTTTCTTATGAGATGCCAAATGTTATGTTTTTGAGAGCTTATAAAGTGATATTTTGACAATCTAGCTTGACTACGGCATTGATTACCACAATACACTGCATACTGATTTGACCTTTTAGGTCATTTTTAATAATTTTCAACTTTATTTAAAATCTACAGTGATATTTGTATTTTTTCTTGTACTTTTCTTCTTCTTGTACCTTACAATTATTCCCAACATCTCAAGAAAATTTAGAGAATTCAAAACTAAATAGATTTCAGTTTTGATAATTTTGAAACTAGTTTTTCCGAATAAAAGATCCGCCTAGGTAACTTAGCATTTCCAAGGGAAATATTTATTGCAACACTGAACTTTGAACAACAGACGCTTTGAAATACGGACTAACACTTTTTGCACTTTTAGTTAGCATCATCGCAAACTAATACACTGCACTCAACTCTATGATGTAATTTCATTCCATTTACAAAACACATGCATAGAACTAGTAATAACAAAGAAAACTGGACGTGTACCATGCATGTCAGCTAAAATTATTTATTAGCCTTAAATAAGTTTTAATTATATGCAAAATATTTTCAATGATATCCTGTAATTGTAAATTTGAAAGTAAATCTAATTAATTAATTTGTATTGTACTACTTCATAGAGATGAATACGCAATGTAGTAGTTAATAGTGGTGGTAAATGATGCAAAATGTTATGATTATATATGTTTGTTCAGGTTCAGACTGCTTATAGTAGTGAAGTAATAGTCAAAATTACTCATGCAAGCATGCAGTTCTGTTCATCAAGTAATTTAGTTAGTCTATAATAGTCTATTGTAATTTTATCACAGTTTCAAGCTAATTGTTTAAGTTAATCCAATTTAATTTTAATTACATCATTGAGTTGAGTACAGTTTATTAATTTGCGATGATGATAAAAGTGTTAGTCCAAAGTTCAGTGTTACAATAAATATTTCCCTTGGAAATGCTTTATGAAAATTGAAAATCATATAAAATTTTGCCATGGAATTCTGTGTTCTGATTGTTCAATTTTAAAAATGCATCCACCAATCAGAAGCGAGTTATTATTTGAAAAAGGTCGCGAATTGGTCATTGTAGCAGTAATGACTTATTGAGCACTGGTCAAGAATTATTATTAGATATTATAGATAGAGTTAGCTGACGGGCGATAATTTTTTATTACATTATTATATATTTATAGTAATGTAAGGAATGACATGTAATATCATAATAAAACATTGAACGTATTAATTTTTGATACAGTATCTCCAATGCACTGAGCAGGGATAAAAGTAAGAATTAAAAAACGCAACAAAATAATTGTCATTGACTAGGGTTAGTTGAATTTCCTTCAATTTATCAACATATATTTAAGAATACGACCTTAGAATGAATGCATTTGTATAAGAACTTCAAATAAGATATTCTGAGTCTCGTTCATCGTGGGTGCTAGATGATTTCTTACGTGGTGGATTTCATCAACAGATCCGTGCTGAACTGCCAAAACGAGGGATTTGAGATAACATTGGACTTTTACTTGCTCCTCAGATCGGTTTGTGTCTTCTTTATTTGGACTGGTTCCTGGCCAGATGAATTTGATGATGTCAGCAGAATTCACACCCAGAATAAGGATCAGACAAACTCTCATGATTTCAAATCTGTGTCATAAGTACAAATCAGTTAATGAAGGCAGTCTTGGATGTAATCCGCCTACGAACATCGAACATTTTAAATAATTTTAAATGTTAATAATTAAAAAAGTTAATTAAAATTTTCTGGGTGTAGGGTTATTGTACATAAGCTTTCCGAGGATTGACCTGGAAAATAGTCATTGTCGACGATAGTGACTTGTCTCATAAATAAATACAGGGACGATGAAAACATTGCTAGTACCTCTAACCACACAAAACACGCACCGTATAGCCTAATGTATTAAATCTGCCATCTGTCATATCTTGATTTTTATAATGCTTGAACGGGTCAATTGCATGTTGAAAATTCTTAGAGGATATTTTCGTCCCACCTAACTGTTAATATTTTGCACCATGGGATCATAGCTCGGCGACCTCACCTCGGAGTTTGAGGTTGAAGTCAAAATTGAGCGACCTCACTGTAATCGAGACATAGACTGTTATGAGTTTGAGTTGAGGTTGAGCTCCAAGTTTCCCTTGGAGGTGAGGTTGAGTTGAGGTTGAGCTCAATTTGCTTTTTGATGTTGAGTTTGAGTTGAGGTTGAGCTCAATTTGCCTTTCGATGTTGAGTTTGAGCTGAGGTTGAGGTTTTTGCGATTTTTTAAATATTGAGTTGTCAATTTTAAGGTTAATAATTTAGCAATTATTGATAAATGTGATTTAATTAACATTTTAGCATTAAAAATTTGTTTTATTTCCTTACTTTAATTGACAATTTTCCTAACTTTAAGAAACATTTCTCTGTCATCGAGTAAAGGTAGTGCTGAGCTTGAGATTCTTATTGCGATTGAGGTCATTGAGTCAATTGAGGTCGAGTTTGAGGTTTGATGAAGCTCAAATTTGAAATTTAGGGCTTGTTTGAGGTTTAATTAAGCTCAAACTCAGAGTTGAGGTCGAGTTTGAGGTTTTATGAAGCTCAAACTCAGAGTTGAGGTCGAGTTTGAGGTTTGCCGAAGCTCAAACTCTTAGTTGAGGTCGAGTTTGAGGTGAGGTTGGATTTTTAAGAGAAATAAGGTTGAAGTGTACTATTGCGCCGACCTATGCATGGGATAGGTCCGCACAAACATTATAAAAATCAAGATACTGGTGGCAGATTTAATACATTATGATATACGGTGCGTGTTTTGTGTGCCTCTGCCTGCATATATGCAACCATGGAAGTATATAGTAAGGCTGGAATGATAATAGTGTGGATGGGATAGTGACAGTACTGGACCTCGTAAACGACACAGACGAAACTGGATCTAGAATGGAAAATATGTGATGAAGCTTGTAAGCTAGATTGAAACGGTAGATGTGGTTTTACAACAACTAAAAATCACATGGCACGATCTCAGTCCTCAAATCAGAGCACAGTATTGCATGCAAACCCCATCTACCGATTCAATCTAGCTTACAAGCTTCATCACTTATTTTGCAGCTCGAGATCCAGTTTCGTCTGTGTCGTTTGCGGGTTCGGCACTAACCGTACATAAAGCATTGATTACCGGTGGGTTGTATGCAACCTACAAGTCAAGGAACAAGAGGAAGACCAGCATAGGCTTCTATACGTCTCCCAAGTATATCTCTCATCAAGAGTTCCTTGCTGTTGCTACAAGATACGCAGCCGTTTTGCGATTGGTCGGACGCAGCCGCTCTCTCATTGGCTCTCGTATGTACCTACGTGTATTCTAAGTGTGGACCATTTCTCTTATGGAAGCTGGCCTTCTATAGTGAAGCGCCAGCTTCACAGCCACCATCGGTATTCTATGCTACAAGTATCACAATCACAGGCTGTGATACTTCTACTAGTATGTTAGTATATAGGTATACTTGTACGTACTTGTAGGTAATTCCTACAATCCAACTTTTCGTTTTTAGGATATTCTGATAGCCCAGAAAAAATGGGACAAAAATAGTATAGGAAGCTATAGATCAAAAATGAGGCACTGGTTTTTAAAAAATGAAAAACCTAAAGAGACGCCAATACTTCCTTTGTTATAATTTTTTGCATGGAAACCCTGATTTGGGGTATTTGGCCGGAGTTTTTATAGTGTACAATATAGACGGAAAGTGATCTTTAGTGTCTAAACCAACTTCTGAGAAGAAACTGTGAGCGGACTATTTAACACCGATTTTTAATTTCGATTTCAGTATTTCGTGATATGTAAAAATTTAAAAAAATTCAAAAAAAAATTGTGCTTACCCGCGGACACGCGGGTAAGCACAATTGCCCAAACGAAGCTTCGTTATGGCAATTATCAGAAAAACCATAGAAATAGCAAGACACCATACCTAGAAGGGACACATCCGCATCTCTCAATGTAATAATTTATGTGGAAGCGATTTTGTACGAAAGGCAAAGCCCGGGAAACGTGTGTAAAAAGTGTTGAGAATGGAAGCTTTTTGCCTGTTCACAATTTTTCTCGCTATTCTCACACTGGTGTTGAATAGGGGCTGTGAGGACAATTAAATCTGAGAGGCTATCTGGCGGGGCTTCAGCTTAACCACGCAATTCCCTACTTATATTTTCGAATTGATTTTTGATGTAAGTCAGTTGGGGGCATTTGGATTATGTTTACATCATTAGAATCGTCTTGTTGACAATGTATGTAAGTTAGAAGGACCGACGAGGTGCGGTGTTACAGTTATAGCGGTTTCAAATTCGAAATTTAACATTAGTTGGGTACCTACTTCCAGCGCTAAGCTCCTTCTGCCTTCTAACTTCTAAGATCTTCCTACCTAGACCAAAACGTTACACGAGGGTACCACATTGTGATCCTGTTACTTATCCTGTTATTTTGTTATGTCAAATCTAGTAGGACATTGGAAGGATATCTTTCTATATCTATTAGAAAAGCAGCTTATCGGATTATGTCCAATAATATGTATCCAATTTTCTGATATTGTTGATTTCACGGACTTATTAGTAATTAGTTATATTTATGGTTGATTTGGTGCATGTGGGTACCTGTACATGGTTGCAGTGAGCCACTCCGGAGGCAAATCCTCTTGGACATTTTTGAGTAGAATGAGATAATCCCCAACAATTTTTGACGCACTTTCGTAATCTGTCATTCGGACTTTCACTTTTATCACCAGCTCCGCCACAACCACCTGATCTGCAACTGTAAAGTGACTTCTCGCCATTTCCAAAGCAGATTTAAAGTATTTTAATGCTTCTCCATAATCACTTTCTTCATAAACCGTTTCACCAGCCTAATATACCCGCAAAATAACAATATATACATATATTTCAAAAATTAATAGAAATAGATAATAACATTAAATAATGCTTTTTAGGGTCATTTAGGACATTAATGTATGAATAAATATCAAAATAAAATCATTTTATTGATTATTATAATAATAGGCGTGTGAGATGTGACATTGTGAACGCCAAAAAAAATTAGTTTAAATTAAGTGTAAAGATTTTCGTAGATTTACCAGTAATGTAATCAGTATACTCAGGCTGATGTTGTTTTGTGCTTTATAAACCTTCGCTGCTTGTGCCAGACATTGTAATGCCAACTAAATTAATATACCAAATAAAATCAAAGCTGTGATAGAAAGTTAAAATGATAGTTGTTATAATTATAATAATTATTTCTTCCCTTAAGGAACGATTTAGCCTCAATGCACTTTTTGTTTTGTGGGCGAAATAGCCTCAATGCATTTTTTGTTTTGTGTACGAATTAGTCTTAATTCTTAATGCATCAAACAAGAAGGCTATTTCGTACACAAAACGAAAAATGCATTGAGGCTATTTCGCCCACAAAACAAAAAGTGCATTGAGGCTAAATCGTTCCTTAGGAATGATATACTATAGTAGCCGGTCACAGGGCCCAGGCCCTGTTATAAATAAAGCTAGTGTGTATTCCGGGGCAATATTGTCGGGTAGGAGTAGGATATGGTGGAAGCATGTAAATAAATGTAAATGTTAGCGGGGCTGTCGTGGCCAATCAACGAGAAGCAGCCCGTAGGCGGCTTCGAGTTGACGGACCAAGCCAGGCTCGCCGAGTGAAGAAAAAGATTGTGTAGTGAGTGTGAGGAATTCAGTCTGGATCGGAACGCAGTCTGGATCACGCAGTCTTGGTGAGTCGGTTGGAGGATCTCCTGCGGGAGAGTCCTCGAATAAAGAGTGACAATGAAGATCTTGTCTTGGGTTCGGAGTTATTGGCACCTAGGCATTATTGGCATCTTTGGGACTTGACTGACACTGAACTGACCGAAAGAAGGATATTCGGAGGATCCTCTCCTAATTACCCGTGGCACTACCTGAAGAGCGCATCACCCACAGTAGAAGGACAGTTTCCTTACGACAATATTGTAAGATGGATAGAATGTATCTCAGAAACTTCTTCCCCTCACCCACCTGGTGCGTGAGAGGAAGCAGTTTATTTGCTTGGTCGGATAAAACAGAATAACACTTGGCAGCATAGATGTTAGTTGTAGGTAAACATCCCATCCAATGAAAAAGATGGAACATGCAACCCCATCCATTGCATCATCACCAAACTCCCAAAAAAAAATTCTTACCCAGCCCATCACCAACATCCAAATAAGCTAAACCATCCTGTTAAGCCCATTACCAGTTTCCAAATAAAATAAACCACCCAATACAGCCATCACCAACACATCCCTTGCAGACCATCCTAACACCTGGATGGGGATGTTATGTAAAATGGAAGGGACGCTTACATCTATGCTTGGCAGTACGCATAATGATGAGTCAGAGTAACGTAGACGTAACTTTATACCCCAAATCAAAAATGTGACCCTAATGGGTGACCAGGGTAAGTGCCGATAGTCTCAAAACAATTCCAACACAAAAATATTGGCTCTTGGTCGTAATAAGCTTAAGTTTATAAAAAATTTTAACTCCGGGTTTGGAACAACTAATTACATATACTACCATTAATGTATAGTGGCAATGCAAGGAAAATGTCAACTTTCATAACATTCTTGACCATAAAATAGCATCACATTAAAGAAATATTCTAATATACTCAATACTCATAAATATCCACCCACCTAAACTTGTTAAGGGGGCTACTTATACTCTTCCTATTCCTATCATCATTACGATTTGTGACGTCATATCAGTTGATTTTAAATATACTAAAAATTGTTTCCAATGAGACATCACGTCATTTTGACGTCATCAAGCATGATAATGAAGGAATAGGATGAGTCTAAAGTGGCCTTTAGTCCCCTGCGAAAATTAGGAAATCTGGAAAATGTAAGGAAATCAAAAGGTGTTACATTAGAAGTCATAATTTTATGATAATAAATCTCTTTAACACATTGGTGGCACATTCAAAATGTACACATTTTAAATTAAAAAAATTGTTTACCCCTTAATCCCGCTCTGAATATTTTCTATTTAATAATGGACTTAGCTTTTCTATTTAAGACGTAAAAATTTTTTAACCTCCTATTAGCCTAAAACCATTTGCGAATTGAAAAAAATATAGTTTCAATATGAATAGCCTTTTAAATTTTCCTGCGTATAAAATACGGTCACGGAACGGTATATTAAATTGAAAGAAGAAGTTTCAACTACCACATCGCACAACAGTGACAACAGTGACACAACGCGCAAGCGTGTATGCATAAAGCCAAGTTCCATCTGGATGGAATTTAGCATCTTTTAGCAAATAAACCAAATATATATATATAAACTATATAAACAATCTATATGAAACATTGATTAAACTACAATCAAAATCATATGACATGGCTAAAATACTTAAATGTTCATATGAAGACGGGGTTTTAGTCACCGGTTGTAGTCATTGCGTATGTAAATATATTGCAGTTCAGTTTAAAAGATTGCGGTAAAGGGCTCCGCTCATGATTCCCTCCAATCACAATTTTTTAACATCCTATCTGATAATGTTTGCTTTTGCCGTGAAATTTTGCTTCTGAACATGCGCCGGTTTGGAGGAGAGGGCTGATGATATAACAGGCAATGTGTTCATCAGCATAGTAAGGGAGGTTATTGGTTAAGCAATGTAGTATGTATGTATGTATGTATTGCATTTATTCAAGGAAGAGTTACAGGCAACTTTGCAGTTGGAAGAGAACCCAGAAATACAAATAGGAAATAACAGGACAAAGCTTATTCATACTTATTTCTTAAAGATTATATTATTACTATAGGATATTATATTTTGATCATATAACCTATTGATTGTACTGACAATTTTTGGAACAGTTGACTCTTCGTATCTCTTTTTAATGGAACATTTATAAGGTTCTAATAGGATCTTTTTTGACTGTCTTGTTTGTCTCCTTTCACCGGTGTTATAGAACTCTGGAAGCATTTTCCTAAATCGTTCAGAATTTATCAACTGTATGCCAAATCTTTCAAGCAGGTTAGTTCTGCGTTGTTCTAACGTCTCTATATTTAATTTCGCACACCAGTGATCATACTCTGATTCGGTAATTTTGCAGGCATTTATCACCGACATTGCTCTTTTTTGTACACTTTCTAACTTGCTAGTCGAAGTGTTTGTCAGTGCTGGGCCCCAAACAACGCTTGCATATTCTAATATAGGGCGAATGTAGCACTTGTATGCCTGAACTAACTCCGGTTTGTCAAACCCGTGTCTTTTTAGATTCTGTAGAATATACATTTTTGATGAGGCTCTCTCAATTATCTCGTCAATGTGGTTATCCCATTTAAGATTATTTGTGATGTGTACTCCTAGTAACATTGTGTTACTTAACCTAGGTATTTTTTCGCCGTCAATAAAAAATTCCCAACTATTACTCACCGACTTATCTTTAGAAAAATCTATTACCATATAACCGCATTTTTTGGATTAAAATTCATTTTCTGCTCTTTGACCCAATTGGCAAAATCGTTTAGCATAGATTGTCCCTGTGGTGCTTTGCTTACAACTTTCTCAGCCACTGCAGTGTCATCGACAAACCCTGCAAGTGAGAAAAATTCACCACCGTACTTTTCTTCAAATCTCAACAACACTGGGTTAATTTGTGCCAAAAAGCATAACCCTCCTGTCTTTGTTCCCTGGGGACAGCCACAACTACATTCTTGTGTTTCAGATAGTACTCTACCACACTTAACATTTTGTCTCCTTTTGCTCAGAAAACTTATGAGCCATAAGATAGTGTGTAAATCTACTTTACAATCATTGTACAGGTAATTAATTAGTATTTTGTGGTCCAAAAACTCGAAAGCTTTGGTAATATCAAATATGTATAGAATAATTATAGTGCCGGCCCTTTCCAGCGATGATAGCATAAAGTCCATCATTTTGACTAAGTAATGTACAGTGCTACACTTTTTTTGACAGCCAAATTGGCTACTGCTAATGTATGGGCACACTTGCGTTTGTAGCCTATTATACATTACATTTTCCAACATATGTGAGAAAGGGCTAGTTATTGACACTGGTATACAGGCTATATGGATTGGAAAGCAATGCAATGAATAGACCAAGCCGAGCGAATAAATAACAGAATAGAACAAGAGAAGGCAGCTGTTATCATATCTCATATTCCCCTAAAACATGAGAAATGAGAACACACATGCATATATATTTTAGGCCTTAGATAGAGCAGTGAGTTCTACATATTAAATTACGCAAATGTTGTACAACTGGGTTGATGAAAACATTAATTTTGTTTTGGGGAGGGGTATGGGTGGGGAAGTGGAGATTACGTGGAGCTGCTAAAAATTTTTGGCTTGGGGGAGGGGAATGGGTGTGGAGGTGGAGACTACATGGAGCTGACGAAAACATTTGGTTTAGGGGAGGGGAATGGGTGGGCATGTGGAGATTACGAGGAGCTGATAAAAACTTTTAGTTTGGAGAAGGGGAATAGGCGAGGAAGTGGGGACTACATTGAGCTAATAAAAATATATTTTTAATTTGTGGGAGGGGAATGGGCGTGGAATTGGAGACTACGGGGAGCTAATAAAATTATTTTTTTTAATTTGTGGCAGGGGAATGGGCGGGAGTGGAGACTACGCGGACCTTATAAAAAAATTTTGTTTAGGGGAGGGGTAAGGGTGGGGAAGTGGACATTACGTGGAGCATATAAAATAATTTTTTTGGTTTGTGGGAGGGGAATGGGTGGGGAAGTGGAGATTATGTGGAGCTGATAAAAATTTTTGGCTTGGGGGAGGGGAATGGGTGTGGAGGTGGAGACTACATGGTGCTGATGAAAACTTTTGGTTTAGGGGAGGGGTAAAGGTGGGGACGTGGAGATTACGTGGAGCAAATAAAAAAATTTTGGTTTGTGGGAGGGGAATGGGCGGGGAAGTTGAGACTACGTGAATCTTTAAAAAAAATTTTGGGTAGGGGAGGGGTAATGGTGGGGAAATATAACTTGCATGGAGTTAATAAAAAATAATTTTGTTGTGGGAGGCGGAATAGGCTGGGAAGTGGCGGCTTCGTAAGCTTATATACATTTTGTTGTTTAGAGGGGGGAAAAGGTTTGGGAAGTGGTGACTACGCAGAGCTAATAAAATTTTTTTTGGTGTGTAGGAGGTAACAGCAATATTATTATAACGGATTGAAATACTTTTATTGTGCGTAATAAGTGGTTGTGGAGGACGAAACGGATCTGTAAAATATTTTTTTCCAGTGGAGAACAGGTGGGCAGATATCCAATAGAAAATATATGGGGCTGATTAAAATTGTTTATGGTTTGGGTGAGGGGAATCGTGAGGAGAGCTGAAGATTTCGTTGATCTGACTAAATTAGGAGAGGATAGGAGTTTGGAAGTGTAAACCACTTAGAGCCAACAAGAGAGCTTCTCTTTGGGGAAAGGTATCAGGTGGAGAGGTGTAGACAGCACGGAATTGATAAAAATTTCTTTAGGGGCAAATGGGTACGAGTTGGAGCCTACATGAAACTGATTGATTGGTAGCTGGCAGTTGTTGAGGGAAATGGATGTGGAGATAGCATGTAGCTCATAGCAAGAATTTTGTAGATTGGGGGTGTGGAATCGAACTTACATAGAACTAAGGTCTAAAGGAGGCGATTGTGTGAGGAAGTTGAGACATCATTTAGCAAATAGAAATTATTTTTTGTTGGGGAAGTTGGAAAGTAGAGCTGATAAAAACTATTTTTTGGGGTAACGGATGGTTGGAAATTGGGAGACTACATCAAAGATATTTATAATTGGTTAGGTAGATATGTTGGTTAGGAGTTAAAGAAAAATATTCATTTTTTTGGTTTCCTGTTAACTAATCTAAATTTCTATTTTGTGAATAAAGTTTTTCGAGCAATTGCTACAGTGACGAAGTCACGCGTCGCCGAAGGGCTCGTTGACTGTATAGACAATGCTGTACATAGATTATTTATGTATATAGTGTATATATATATGGCGTACATACAAACATCCGAACATACAAACATCCGTACATACAAATAATCCGTACATACAAACATTTCGATTACGTTTATATTATAGACATGATACCAGAGGTGGGCTTTATTTTATCGTACTTGCATACCTTACGTTACCATACTCAACTCGTAAAGTAAGGAACCATACCGTACACTCTGGATCCAATGGCCGAGTGAAACGGACGCTTACTTCGTGCACGAAAAAAGCGGACTTGGTTATTATTTGAAAGTTCCTATTTCACTATTTATATTTGGATGGTTAAAGTAGGGATGACGCCCACCTCTGCTATATAGCCTACCTGTAAATTTCCAGCAACGCAACTCCCGGAACTCCGCATACTGGACAACTGATGTTCTTCGGCTCCACTCTCCAAAGATTCATAGTAGCAATATGAATTTCTGTTGTCTAATAAAAGTTTTCCAGCTTTTGTGAGGAGATTGGCCTGCTGGATAGGATTTTGTAAAGATTCTTGACATCGTGATGCCTCCAACCAACAAACAGCTGCAAACTCTTTCTGTCCCTCTCTCTGCAGCTCCTGCGAAAGAGACTCTGCACAAAATAACGATTTATTATAACCAAAGTCACGTTGTCAATTTTTTAAAATAATTTATTCTAATAATTACAGTTATATGCAGGGTGTAAAATGTCTATGCGGGCCCCCCTGTACTGGAAGAACCGAAAATAGTACAGCAAAACTGTTGATACCAATAAAAAGGCCATACAAAAGTTACACTAATGAGGATACTTTAATTAGTGTCACTTGCCCCTAAGGGGTTCAAAAATATCACTAAAATAAAAAGCGGATAAATCTGCCCGTTTTCCAAGTTTCTGAATTTTTCCTGGCTACAAAACTCTTAATTTCTAATTGGGAGTTTCATCATATATTTTTACTGTATTTTACTATATTTATTTTTACTGCATTATAGTACCTTATAGTTTAGCAATAGTTTTTAGTCTATTATATTTGCTTTATTTTTTAATGTTTTAAAGAAACATATCTCCATTTGCTACTATATCGTCAGAAATCAATTATTGCTTGATTTTAAATGTACATTTGCTGTTTACCGTATTGGTCTATTGCATCTGCCACATTAGGTTTCCTAAAGAATCGCCTGGTAAATAAAAAAAATTGTCTTTAGTTTTTTAAATTTAAAATAAGGTAAAAGTTAACGGGGTTCACAACGTTTTTTGTTTTTGAAAAAAGTCTATTAAAATGCAAACAATTTATTGCATATCGTCGTTTAAGTACCCCATTATTTCATGTGCGGGAAAATTTAAAAATTTGGCCATTTACATGTAAATTTTAAAAATGTATTTACATTTTACAGCTCTCCGAAATGAGAAGAAAGTGGAATATCGTCAAAAAAATACTTCACTTTTTAGATGACAATATATAAAACATTCTTGTCTCTTTATTTTTTTTCAATTAAGTTGTTAGTTAAAAAGCCTTTGCGACTTGAAAAATTTCATACATTTTAATGGCCAAATTTTTAAATTTTCCCGCACATGAAATAATGAAATTCTTAAAGGAACGAAAAGCCAATATCCATTTTTTGTTTGGTAGCGGAAAAAGCCTATTTCCATTTTTCATTTGGTGAAGGAAATAGCCTAACTCCACTAACAAACGCATGGATACGTAAGGCTTTTCCCGCCACCAAACAAAATATGGATTTTGGCTTTTCCGTGCACCAAACAAAAAATATATTTTCGCTTCGGGTCATTTGGCTTCGATTTGGGTATAGTCAATTTTTTTGGGTGGGGAGACCCCCAAGACCCCCTTGGAAGGACAAGAAATCTGTCACTATTTTGTCTCTTTTATGACCAAGCGTAAGAAAAATAAAAATATAACTTGATTTGATAGGCTTTAACAACCAGCAAATATTATATTTTAATTGGAATATTTCAAAAAAGAGGCAGAAATAGTAAGCATCCGCTGAGATGTGGTGGGGTGTGAAGACGGTTCAGGGCCTCTGGCCTCTCAGACTCAGGAGTATCGAGTGTGGCGTAAATTCCTCATGCCGTAATTGAATTTACGGCATTTAGGATGGCATGCCGTAATTGCCGCTAACTATTTTTAAGCCCCAATAAGCACAATAACAATTTTTTCCTAGTGTATTTATAATACGATGCATTATTTGTCATTCCTCGCAATTAGTAATGTCAGAAATAATGTTAAAAATGTCATAGTTACATAGTAAGTGTTTACTTACTATGTAATTTTAATTGGCGAAATCATTTTTGATTTTAAAAGAACAAATAAAACTCATAGATGCAACTTAAAAATTGAAAAGTTAATAAAGATGTAATCTTATTGTATTTAAAGTCAGGTACGTGTATTAGTCAAGAGGGGGCGCAACCAAAAATTAGACAGTTGCGCGAAAAAATTTAGCCTTTCTGGGAAAAAGCCTCACTTTATCTCAAATTTAGGGGCCGCTGCGCCCCCTACTGGATACCTGCTTGTTTAAAGTAGTTTGCGGTATTTACGCCTATTAGTGGAACTTTTTTCAAAACCTTTTTCAAGTTGTGAACCCTGTAAGTAGATTTAATCTTACCAAATTGTAACAGTAACATACGGTAAACTACGATTTGATTTAAGAGGTAAAAAATATTTTGAAATTACTTTTTTAAACTTTGGCCAATTGCTTTAAACTGTGGCAAAAAATCAGTAGTATTTACTGATAAAGAACTCCCGGATGTCATCATTTCGCAGCGGATTTCCTTAAAATAAAAAAAATTAAATTTCCTCTTAGACAAAATATAAATAATAGTACAAATTGTCAATAGTACTATATAAGGTAAGATTATTTTAGCATTAGTGAGACTGTAATTACGCGTAATTATAAGATTGGCTCAATAGGATGCTTGGGAAATGGAACTTTAGATTTTTCATTTGGGGATCGAAATTGGACGATTTAATTGGATGTCCACTCCACAGCCAAATCTGTACTCAAAGCTACCTATATACCTGAAGGCATTAGACCACTCTTGGCCATTGATAGAGTCCTATGACCTGGAGTACATCGTCGATTTGGCCGTGGATATTAATCGTCCAATTTTGAATTTAGATCCACAAATGAACTAGGAAAATACTAACAAATGCATAATATTATTTAAAACTTAAAACACCTACAACTTCCCAATCTCTAAATCAATGAAGAAAATTTTTTTAAATTACAGAATTACATTGCACATTTCACAACACAACGTGAAACGCAAAGTCGAATGAGTATAAATATCTTAACTAGAACAATATTATTTCCGGCTTTTATGAATAACTAAAATTTTGCAATTTTAAAATACGCGCCAATTAAGTGCATCATACAGGCGAAAGTAAAACAAATCAGGCAGGGTTTGTCTAGAATCTAAACCCAATTGCCAGCAAATGGGTCTAGTACTTTTCCCTCTAGAAAATGCCACAAGTTTTGTAATGATATTCATTACAAATTAGTTGATGGCCGATGAGGAAATGAGGGGAGGCGGCCAGAATATCCATGGATATTATAATCTCTATATAATAAAATTATTTATTCCTATGTCGCAGGTATCTATGTATCTATCTATGCCATGGACAATGCGGCATTTTGTTGTAATGCACATGCGCGGATACAATGCATGCTTCATAAAACAAGGAAGTCCAATATTATGGGTAATAAACATTAGCTTATTTCGAAATTAGACAATGATAATATTTGTATAATCATTTTGAAATTCAGCAATGATACTGGGGGCTTATAATAACATCAAAACAAAAATAGAAATTTACATATCTCTATATAATAAACTGAGAGGGAAAAAAACTTACCAACCTATCTATATATCTATCTATGTCCCTATGTATGTGTGTTAGGAGAGCCTATAGGGAACCTGCATGTATTGCGTAACGCAAAACCCACTCCCCCATGTGTAACGCAAGTGCTGACTGCAACACTTTTTAGTACCTCATCCTCCCATCAACTGCACACGTAATATATGCATGCACCTTAGAAGCAAAGAAAGCAAAATGCACAATCCCAATTCCTCTAAACAACCGAAATGAGTCGTCTCATATTATTATAACATCAAAACAATAAGAAATTAACATAAGAAAGTTGAATGATGGTGAGTCGTGATTGAATGGAAATGATAACGAAAGGGGAAATTACATTTTTAGTAGAGTTGGTTTACTTTTTTACGACCCTGTTGATTCTTTTGGAAGTTGGCACACCTTTTTGTAGAATTAAATAAACCATGTTCAAATGGATGTAAAAAAGTGGTGTGAAATCGCATAGAAAGTTTGAACTGATTATCTGACGTTACATGACGTTTTTAGTGAATTTTTCAATGACCTTTGACCTTTTGACACGTGTGACTTGACCTTGACATGGCTTAACGAATAAACTTTTCGAACGAGCCATTTCATGACGTTCTACAATGTCAATAACTTAAGTTACACCAATTTTTAATTTTTGGACTACGCCTACAGGCAGGGGGTGTGTCCGATTTTGTCCATTTTCGAACTCGACCTCGCTTTTTATCCCTACATCACGTACAGTAAGGTTGAGTTGATTATCTCAAAACGTTTTTGAGTTATCGACGTTTTTAGTGAATTTTTTCAATGACTTTTGATCTTTTGACACGTATGACTTGTCCATGACATGGCCTAACAAATAACCTTTTCGAACGAACCATCTCATGACGTTCTACAATGTCAATAACTAAAGTTACACCAATTTTTAATTTTTGGACCACGCCTACAGGCAGGGGGTGTGTTCGATTTTGTCCATTTTCGAACTCGACCTCGCTTTTTATCCCTACATCACGTACAGTAAGTTTGAGTTGATTATCTCAAAACGTTTTTGAGTTATCGTGCTAACAGACAGACAGACGGACGGACAGACAGACAGACAGATCAGGCATTCCTATAAAGCGGTGTTGCACACCACTTAATAACAGTACTGGGTAACTATCTATTCTTTAAAAATATTTATTCGTAAGTCGTACTCATAGAATTTGTACGTTTTTCCAAAATCCCAGGGGGAATCATATTTTTCTGATTTAAAAGGGAGCTTTTTTGTGACTTTGTGGGATTTTTTCAAAAATGGAGTCTTTCATTGTTCCCTGTATTAGATCCAGGCCCGCCCCGAGCTCAATTGTCACCCTGGGCAAAATATAAATGCCGCCCTTCATGAACATTTTCACTATATAATTACATTCTCGCCACGAAACATCACTTAACCAATCCCCGAATAAAAACTTTTTTTCGCAAAATAGCAAAGCTTTTCGCACCCCGCGCAATTATCGCATGTTTAGGACCTTTTTGACTAATTTTCGTCAAAGAAAGCAGTACCGTATTTAGAAGTCGATTTCGGAGGGGGCAATGATAACATAACATATGATGTTATGTTATCATTGCATATAATATAATATGATAATAATATAATATAATATAATATTATAATATGTTATAGGCATTATCGCGTAATAATTTTTTTGGCGTATTTTGTCTAAAATGAGTCAAAAATAGCCTAAATATCATAAAATCGCGCTCCACGAAATTCAGTGCTGTAAAAATACTAATACGTGCTTGTGAAACATGTTGGTCTTCATTGGCGTAAAAATGACATGGTTTCTGATTGATGTGTTAGGATTTTCAGTTTCAGCAAATCTTTAAATATCTTTAGATCTCTGGTTAATTGCTTTATGGTATTTATTAATGTATATCGCCCTTTTAAATTTAGTTCCGTACGATTTTAAGTCTTTGTTAACCAATTTTTGACTCATTTTGGACAAAATAAGCCAATTTTTTCCCGAATATTGTTAATAAATATCTGGCTTTATGACGTCATTGCCCCACCAATTGAGTTATAAATACGGTACTGCAATGATAATATATACAATTATACATATTGAGTGTAATTAGATTATTTTGACAAATGAGTCAAAATTGAGCTAAAATAGTATGTATAACGTGTCTAGTAAATGACTTTTATTTACTTCGATTTCAGGCATACGGCCATGATCTGCAATGACTCAAATACTTTTTATAATAAGTAATATCGGTATGAGTGACCAGCGAATCATTTATTTTGAGAACTATTTTTTGCAATTGATATTTTTATTAATTTTTAAACGATTCTTCAATTTAAAAATACAATTCGACAGAGAAAATTTTAACTGTTCTATTTGTGCTAATTTTACCAAATTATCTATGCTAATTTTGGTATTTTGCCGCCCCCTAAATTTTGCCGCCCCGGGCGGTTGCCCTGCTCGCCCATGGCTCCGGGCGGCCCTGATTAGATCTACAGTTATAATTTTGGTTTAGGAAATTCCTTTTTATCAGGAAGTTGGGGCTGCATCTAATTTATCCTCCACTATGGACATTAAAATATTGTAATTTAAATATACTTTGTATTTGCAAAGTTAACATAATAACCTAATGGGATGTTTTCGAAATTGTTTTTATTACTGTGAAAAAGGGTGGCCTGCTGAATTTCTCCGAGTGCTAGATTTGCCCCTTAGCTGGGTTCACTAATAAATAATAAATCAGAACACGGCATTTCATTTCAAAATTTTATATGATTTTCATAAACATTCATAGGGGAAATAGTTATTGCAACATTTGACCTCTGTATTACTGTAGTTTGATATCAGTATATATTACATACCTTTCAGTTTACCTGTGAGAGTTATGTTTGAAATTTTTTGTGCTAATTTTAAAAACTAAAATTTACTTTTGCTCCTTTTGCCCACAAGCCACCTGACATTTTGCCCGTTTACTAGCCACTTTTACCCCCTAGCCATCCGCCCGCTAGCCGGTGGCTAATAAAACTCTGCCGGTAACGAGATACCACTGCCTAAATTAAGCCTTCAAAAGCTATTCTGACTTGAAAAAATGAGAAGTGAGAATTTCAAGTTTTGCTGCAGATAATTTTCCTCCAACGCATCATTCTGCTGTCTTCAAAGAAACTCACGGGTTCCAATCTAAATGTGAAATAAGGACGTTGACAAAAATAAAAGACGTGACTAAAACATACGCCTTCCTTCAACAAGGGCGCATAATTTGATTTCCATTCCTTTTAATAAAAATTGCTTTTTAATCCTTGTCAATAGACATTTCCCACAATTCCAGGATAACACAGACAGGTAATGGAGTCATTTCAATACCTATTCATGTTAATTAGGTGACCAATCACCAATTGTGGGAAACCTCTATAGTCTTTAATTGTCACTATTGTTGTCATTATCCTGAAACCTGAATAGTATATTTGTATTGCATTGCATATCCAAGAAAGAGTTACAGGCAACTTGGCAGTTGGATGAGAATCCGGAAAACAAAATTAAGAAAATAACAGGCCAAGGCTTAATTATACTTATCACATAAAAACTGTATCATTACTATATATTATATTACATTTTGGTCATCGCCTATTTTATTTATTGTACTGTTGCCTCAGAGGTTTCGTGAACCTTTTCAAATTCTGACCACACTCAAAAACGATTCTGATAGGTGGAAATTTTTTCCGATTAGCCAATGAAATTGCAGAGATTCATAATCAAATTCTATATGCTCCCTAGTTACTACCCCAAGGGGTAACATTTCATGTAACAATGCTCTCAATGGTGAATAACCTGTAGACATATGGTAGGATAATGCAAACTAAGAGTTTTACATATTCGGAAACTCATTTTACGTTGAAATCATATTCGTAGACAGAGTGACAGAGAACCGAGTATCAGAAGATGATGATTTCAAGCAACAAAGTGGTTTATTATACTCTAAACAGTGAATACAGAAATATCAATCCTTATATTATTACGGGCGGGCAAGTACTTACTGGCGTGAATGGTATAACAATAAATCACATTACATACAATGCCATACATTTTAGCTTGCTGTATAGTATTACTCTCTCTGAAATATACTATCTATATAGTGGATTAACATTTCACTAACAATTACAATCATAAATAGACTACACTAGGTTTATAGATTAGGCTTCACTCGGCTGACTTTGGTTGTCCTGTTGGACTTGACTGCTTGGTTTACTAGACTGACCTGAATCCCCCGGTTGAATTAGGTGAACTGAATCTCCTACTTGACTTGCAGTATCACTAGAAGCTCTGTACCCATTTTGAAAAGTGGGATGACAAGCTTGCATTACATTCTGTATTTTCTTCAGTTTACATTTCTTCACTAAATAGCTAACCAGCGATTTATAGTATTATACCCCTCATTTCAGTTACTCCATTCAGATTCAGCGCACTTTCGCATTGCACTCTGTGCAGAAAAAGGCAAATGTCACTTTCGCACCGCAAGATGTGCGAAAGTGATATTCCGGTCAAGTGCGAGGAATTAGAGTCAAGCTAGTATGTATTTGCCGGTTATATGAAGATAGACAATAGAAACATATTTAGTTTTCTCTATTTGGAGTGTAATAATAATAAAACGTTTTGTTGCTGTGAATCATTCTCTTCCGAAGTTGGGTTCTCTGTCACTCTGTCTACGAATATGTTTTTCAGCGTAAAATGAGTTTCCGATAATGAAAAACTCCTAGTTCACATTTTCTTACCATAAGTGCACAGGCTATATACTATTTATTGAGTATTGAGAGCATTGTTTCATGAAATGTTACCCCTTGGGTTAGTAACTAGGGAGCATATAGAATTTGATTATGAATCTCTCCAATTTCATTGGCTAATCGAAAAAAATTTCCACCAATCAGAATCGTTTTTGAGTGTGGTCAGAATTTGAAAAAGTTCACGAAAACTGTTAGGCAACAGTACTGACAATTATGCTCTGACATATCATGTTTATAATATAAACGTAATCGGAATATTTGTATGTACGGATGTTTGTATGTTGCTAAAGATGCTAAATTCCATCCAGATGGAACTAGCAACTTGCATTTATGCATACACGCTTGGGCGTTGTGTCACTGTTGTGCGACGTGGTAGCACTCATGCTAGTTTCTGGCTCGGCGAGCTAGGCTGGCTCGATTTTTCGGCGAGCCGAGCCAAATTTTTCATAGGCCTGGCTCGGCTCGCTGAAATTTTTTTATAGACCTGGCTCGGCTCGGCTCGCTAAAATTTTTTTATGGACCTGAGTCGACTTGGCTCGCCCTATTGAATGATGTGGCTATACTCGTCCTTGCCCATAGATTAAACTCACAAGCAAGAAAAAACAATGTTTTTTCTATTACCTAAGATGTACAGAAACCATATACTATAAGGGGTCCAGTGGGTTGTGGTTTCGTAAACATGCGGCGAAGGCCTAAGCTCCTCCCTTCTTCCTATGACATGTGATATGGGGCGCCGCCGAAGCCAATCAAACCAGATAACGGGCAAAAGTTTGGCTACCTTGTTATTACATTGTTCTGTACATCTTATATGGATATTTTCCATACGTTTAGTCTATGGCCCTTGCCTTGGCCGGCTCGCTCAAAACTATTTCCCTCCATTTTTATTTTAAACCTACAGGCTTCTTAACCATTAGTGGCTCGATTTTTCAGCGAGCCGAGCCGAGCCAAGGACCCGGCTCGGTCGAAATTTTTTGATGGACCTGGCTCGGCTCGGCTCGCCAAAAATTTTTTTAATAGCTGGCTCGGCTTGGCTCGGCTCGCGAAAATTCTTTTAATGGCTGGCTGGGCTCGCCAAAAATTTTTTTAATAGCTGGCTCGGCTCGCGAAATTATTTTTAATGGCTGGCTCGGCTCGCCAAAATTTTTTTAATAGCTCGCTCGGCTTGGCTCAGCTTATCAGGAGGGAAATCCGGGTTAGACTGAAAGATGCCCGTTTCCTTGTATTCCTGACTCTGGTTCGGCTCAATGCACCTAAAACTGCTAGAGTTATGATCGGGCTGGAGTGAAATTACTGCACAAAGAGAGAACGACGAGATTTGGACACAGACAAAGTAGTGGTTTATTATTCTCGAAATTATGACACGATCGTATTTACTCTAAGTTCCCTAAACCCGACACTGACTGACTGACGACGACGAGGGTTCCCGACCAACTGTGACTGACGAGGGTTCACGACCAACTGTGACTGACGAGGGTTCACGACCAACTGTGACTGACGAGGGTTCACGACCAACTGGCGAGAGAGTCTCTGTCTCTCCGAGTATATGGAGTCTCGAAGTGGGAGGTAGGAGTTCAATTAGAATATTAGAGACGTGATGTTAATGAGGGTGGTAGTGGGTGGTGAGGTGTCTCCTCACATACTCCCCCCCGACAAAGCCCCCCTAACGACTGTGGTGTGGAACGGGTTGAGAAATGAAAGGGTTAATTAGATCAACATTAAATTCCCTTTCTATAATACATAAATCATAATACAAAATCATAATAAATTGCATAATACATTATACAACAGTTAATATTCGTGTACTTATGTGTAATATGTGTTATATGTGTAATTGTATACAATAGTATTGGATTGATAGTACATAATATTCATGAATTGATACAATAATTTTGTCTATATTTACAAATGTGTCCTTATATAATCTTAGAATTAAATTAATGAACAGTTTTAGTTTGTTAGTGTAACTTGTAGCCTAAAAGCATGCAAAAAGTAAAATTAAACATCTTTATACATAAAAATCTTAATTTGGGGTACAATGATACAAGTCAGGTAAACACGTAAGAAACAGGATTCCTTGTGAAATATTTTCCCAGAAGTGGTTGAGTTCAAGTAATTTTACTGCTTCATTTGAAATGTGCTTCTTGTGATGGTAAGACACGAGGACAAGCCCGCGCAAATTCCATGATCTCGTTCGAATGACATCAGTGAAGAATTCCTCCAAGGTAAACTCGTTCGAATAACATCAGTGTAGGATTCCTTTAAGAGTAACGCGTTCAAATGACATGAAGGTAGACAATATTGTTGACAGAAATAGAAAATTTTTGCATTTAAAAGTTCGAAAGTCGTGAATTCTTTACTCAGGCGAGCGTCTGTTATCGCTTGCTGTAGGTTTTAGGTAAGCAGTTGAAGTTTTGTCAAAATAGTGATGTTACCAAAAGTAGGTACTTCTCAATGCAGTTTGTAGTATCGCTGTTGTAACTATATGGTGTTGATACTTCCTTGGATAAGTTATTGATGTTGTGATATGACAAAGATGCGCCATCTTGCGGTCTCGTAGATTAGTAGTTCAACTAGATTAGGTGATAT
The DNA here is from genome assembly GCA_020055645.1 of Tomocerus qinae. Lineage (NCBI taxonomy): Eukaryota > Metazoa > Arthropoda > Collembola > Entomobryomorpha > Tomoceridae > Tomocerus > Tomocerus qinae. The sequence goes on along the minus strand of CM034546.1, from coordinate 139,599,852 downwards.
CTTATTCCATTTGGTAACGTATACTTGAATGTTGAACTATATTTGTTGATGTAGAATTTGAATCTTGCCGCCTAATAGTATTCGTATAACTTTATAGTTGGTATGTTGTCGTTTAATGCATCTGAAGTCGAAGTTGTATTGATATCTGATAGGTAGTCATAGTCTTCTTCTGATGGATAAGGTACAATACGAATAGATTCATATGTATAGGCAATCACACCTAACATATCGTAATGTCACGAGAAGTAAAAAGATATACTTCCTTAGGCTCCATAATATTCCTATGTTAATGGTATATCCACCATTAATACAATAGTTGAAATTTTTTTATTTTTAAATAGGTTGCTGTGTTTTGTACATAACCCCACCGAGTTGATGTTTTGATGTTGTATGTTATATGATCTTGTGTTGGTCCCAAGACTTCTCCTCACGGAACTTGATGTGATACACACATATAGCATAGGGAATTCCATAACCCCACCAAATACACTGGTTTCTATATTAGCTGTTATATTCTTGCATGTTGTTAGTATAACACCACCAAAGACTGGTTCCGTATTCGTCGAATATGTTTCTCCGTTTAACTTCACCGTATTCTGATTAACGGCATTCGAGAGGTGAACGCATCATCCACCGTGAAGTTAACGCATCACCAGACTATCACCACCGAAAGGGTAATCACCACCAAAAGGGTAATCACCACCAAAATGGTAATCACCATTAAGATGGTAGTCACCACCAAAATGGTAGTCACCACCAAAAGGGTTGACACCACCGGGTATTTTTGACCAAGTTTTTCTTTTGACGGCAAAACCGAACCCGCCAAACCCGCCGTAAGTAGAAGGTAATCATGGTTTCCTAACAATATTCATTGGCCAAACCCGCCGAGTATCTTGACGCTTAGAGATGACTTGGGTCACTTAATACGCGGACCCGCCGTGACCCGCCGAAGGAATAAATTTACCCGCGGGTGTTTAACCCGCCATATCTAAGTATATATGCTTTGATGTCTATTTAGCTTCATGATATATGGTTATACACCTTATAGGGTGTGTCAATACTTGCTGATGTGTAATTGAATATAATGGTGCTTATGGCAGCATTTAGTGTTATTCAATATAACTGTTCCCAGCATATGAAAACTTGTGATCTTCTCCGTTCCATTTTGTGTTGGTAGATCCTGAAATATGTACTGAAGTCATTTCTGATGTCCATCGCAGCTTTTAGTCGTAGTGTACATATAACCATTCCAATACGCAAAGCACGCGTTTGTATCCCCATGATGCCCATGTATCCCATCACGCTACTGAAAACCGCCCACTAGTAAATAAAGACTGTCGCAGCATATAGTCACATACCATATGATGAATCTGAAAGTTGTAGTTGGAGACTCATACGTGAAATATAATATATCTATGTTGTGGTACATATTGTTAAAGTCGTCTTGTATCCATATTGCATAATAATGATACACATTTTTTTTAGTTCTGACTGAGATATGATTTTTGTGATACTAATTCTTCTGTAATGGAGAAACATAAAATTTCTTCGTCCTCCAAATGATATTCTTCTATTTGTTTCTTCAGTTTTCTTGATGTAGATATAACTGACTTCATTTGCCTTATCTTTATAGAAAATATTATTCGATACTCGAATATGTTGTAATGACTTAGATTTGTAAGTCCGTCGTTATATCGTATATCTTCTTGTATTGCCACATATAATTGCACGCTTAAATTTAAAATGTCTTAACTGCAAATAGTACAATAATACTGTTGAATCTCCCCAATGAGTAGCTATAAACCAAAATACACTCGGATATACTTTGGCCTTACATGTCCATTCACTTAACATGTTGGCCAAACTCAACTGTTTTAACTCCATATTTACGAAACCCACGTTGCTCCTCATCAGACACTGCTCCTGTAGCGCTGCCTGACTGGACAAAATTAACAATATCAAGAACCTTAACCTCATTAGGCACCACCCCTTCTGCGCTGCCCAATGTGATAGAGTTAACAAAGTGCGAGAACGCCAATTTTTATCTTTAGTATTGAATATACTTGAACTTTCATTCTTCTTTTTACCGTTTCTGGTTATAATAGCAATGAAGGACTTCATGACCCGCTTGTCTTCAAAGAAAATAATTTTTCCAATCTCAATATTGTTACTTGACCCCAAGTTAGTAATCCTTTTCGTTTGTAGGGCGCTTGGCGCTTGCGATATGCTGAAATGATTTACGTGCTTGTACTTGAATTTCCTGAATCCACAATAACATTGTATTCTTCTTTTAATCTTTCGCTGGCTGAGTGTGTCTCCATAACATTCACTCTTTTCGTTCTTCCTTCCCCCAGGAAAACGTAACTTTTTTGAGCCCTGCTCATTCAAAATACCACTTGTTTGCGCTCAGCATTGCCCCATTAGCACTGCCCATCCCAATAAAAATAACAGAATCCACATCTTCACCTTCATAAGGCTTCGCAATACTCGCGTTAGCCAAAATGATACATTTGTCTTTATTGTCACCAATGGATTCACTTCTTCCATAGCTTGATTGTTCCAATTTTTCATAAACTTTTTGGGAATTTGACCCATAATATAAAGTTGTAGCTGCTTAATTCTGATCCATGTTGATCCATATTCGCTTCTCTGCGCATAATTATCTCGTGTGAAACACACACTCTGTTTTTCTCTGGAAACACACATTAATTGTAACTGATCCAATTCTTTTCTATTTTCATCTCTGTTGTCATCATTCTTTAAAAATAACAGTTGTTCACTTGATGATGGGCCTAGGCTCCCAGCATCAGTGTCTTCCAAATTAGTTTCTGTCGTTCCGTTCCTACTTCCAGTAGAAATAGATGATCCCGACTCATCTGAAGTTCGTACACTTGAGTTGAAAAATTCCGGTGCTAAGGCGTCCCCCAGCCTGAAATCAGTTAACTCTTCTGTATCCTCTGATGATATTTTATCTGTACTATTTTACATTGCTATTTGCTCATGTTGACAGAAATAATTGTTGTAATTCTTCTCTTGATGACGAATGTATCGTAACGGAAACGAGTTTCCCGTCTCCCAACATAACCTTTTGAATTCCTCAGTTTCATTTTCCGTAGAGTTATTTGCCTGGTGAACCACACCGTATTTGCAAATTCAATTCGCGATACGCGATTTTTATCTTCTATACTTCTTTGTATAAATTCTCCCATTTCTATTAGCGCATTTACTGTGTACTCTGTTAAGCCACAGGTAAAAATCTTTATATCAGGGTGCAAAGCTTCTCTGCACTTCTTTACAGCTTCCTCTTCAGTTTCCCCAGGAAAAAGTAAAGCATTAAAATTTATGAAGTCATACACGAATGCTCCAATATTCTCATCAATTCTTTGTCTTCTAAACATCAATTCTCTTTGTTTCCGATACTTCTTTGGGTAGAAGCTATGTCTTTCCATATAAGCAGACTTGAAGACATCCCACGTAAAATTCTGAGTTATCTTGTACTTGAACCAATGATAATCATTTCCTCTTAAAACACACGGTAAGTAGTCAATCCAATATTCCTTATGTAAATTAATAGCTTTAAAATAAAGTTCCAAGTCCTTTAAATATTCTGAAGGATTATCCTGTGCTTCAGGTATAGGTACCCTGCATCCGCAAATAGAATCCATTTTTCGTCCAGAGTAGTAAAGTTTAAAATTAACAACTTATTTAAAATTCTTAGTAGTATGCTAACAACGTCTTCAATTGTTCAATTCGTACGGTTGTACAGGTCGTATGTAGTTGTAGTTAAAATAAATGTAAAATGATCCATAAGATAAGATTAACATCCTCTTCTCTGGACCCTAAACCTGTCCAATGCGTCTCCAAGGTCTGAGACTTCGTCCAAGCCGTATATCAAATCTTTTCCGATAACGATGGGTGCATGAATGTAGTCGTAAACCACAAAATCGTGCAATACTATAACGTTGCGCTTCTTTATTCTTCATCTGACCTTTGGTAAATTCACATTTACAAGATGGTCCAACCGTAGATGGTAATTTTCTTTAAATAATGTTCTGTATTCTGGAAATAGCTTTACTGTATCTGCATGTATCGCCGAAATAATAACTCTCGAATCGAAATGTCCAATTATATTTGAATGCGATGCTGGTCTAGCTGGATGACTGACTTCTAGCGTCGTATAAAAGTTCATGTTAATTCTCAAGCAATTTATTCTAACCAATATTCTTCTTGATCCTTGTTGACTACGTAAATAGTTGAAAATAATTTTTCAACTGTTGATGCTTATCTTCTTCTGAGACTGTCAGTATGTCCTGAGCTTGGTCCCCCGTAACTTGTTGTCCCCCAAGTTATTTTTTTGATAATAATGCATGCGTTAATATTCTTGTTTATCCAAATATTTAGACTACAGCTCCAGAATATGCTGTGCTGGTCCCTTCACCAAGAATTTTTCCCCTAATACAATCCCCCAAGTGAGTTGGTCGAACCCCCGTGTCCTCTTTATCCCAAGTCGGTCCTCGAGTATCCAAATTTGTTTTCTGTGAACTGATAAGTTTTTCTTCTTCAAGGTAAGAATGGTAGCCAAATTATATATATTCTGTGCATGTAAAATGTTTATTTTCTTGTTTTAACTTTCTGACTCATTAGGAATGTTCCCCAGTCAAATAAGTTCCTTTGTATTCTTGTTGTTTGTATTCCACCGAAAAGCATGTATAATGATATACATATAGCAACTCGCTAACCCCGCACGTTGACGGCACGAGAACACTCGTATCACTATAATAATAGTCACGCAAATCTTCTTATCGACGTAAATCGCTATATTATGGATACACCATGCGATATATATTAGAGAACACTCGTGTCATTGTAACTACACTCACTAAACTATGCTTATCGCTAATGTAAATCGCTATACGCGCTTACTTCTGGATGCACCAGGCGATATATAGTACGAGAACACTCGTATCACTAAGTTCTTCTTTCCTGTGTGTAAGTCGCAATACGCGAGTTATTGTCCACAACGCTTTGACCTTAATGCACAGGTAGCATATACGAGAACACTCGTATCACTATAACACCACCAGATTTTTAGTGTCACCACCAAATCTGTGTGTATCACCACCGTCGTATGGATTTAACGCCACCGTCCTTCAAGTGCAATAGCCTTGCTCTGGTCCCTATCGCTGATTGGTCGTTGAAGTTTGAGCGTTTCCGAAGCGTCGCTAGAACTCAATGACAAAGGCAATTAGCATAAACTCCACCAAGAACCATGAATGCTTAATTTGACCGATATGTCCTTTGTCCGTCGTTTGCACTTATACTTAACGCTCACGAATTGAAATTTCCGATTCACACACAATTTTAAGTACAGTATCTTGTCTTATAATCAAAATTTTGAAAAGATTTTTCCGTTTCGGTAATTTATATAATAAAATGAATGTATGAGACCAAATAGGTAAGAATTTACAGCTAATAAAATTTGAAAATTGTAGTGCTTCAATTTATACTTGTAACTTCAATGTGCTCAAAATGAATATTTTGTAAGAAAAATTGTGTTTGCACACACAATGAAATTATGAAATATTTGTTACTGTTATTCTAAGAGAAAATATATAATTTTTGGAACGATACCAGTACAATAGCGATGTCCCCTGCTGTAGAAGTCCTCGAGTGTAGTCTATGCAGCTCCTCAAGTAATTCAAGAATGACAAGGTTCCACAACAGCGGTGAGAGGACTCCCCCCTGTGGGCACCCTCGTTCTACTACTCTGAATTGTTGGGCTCCATCAACATTAGCCTCCACAGTTCGGTCTATCAACATGCGCTCAATCCATCGAACTAAGCACATATCAATTCCCTCTCTGTGTAAGGCCTCTGTTATTGCTTTAAATGTTGCATGACTAAAGGCCCCTTCAATGTCTAGGAAGGTTCCTAAAGCCATTTGCCTGCTTTTAAGTGCGTACTCTATCCGAGCAACAAGCTGATGCAGTGCCGCATCAGTAGAGACGCCCTTAATGTAAGCATATTGATTGTAATCAATCATTTTCTGCATTAGAGGCCCTGTTCTCAGTTCCCCATCGACCAGCCTTTCTTGACACTTAAGTAGAAAGGATGTTAGGGAAACTGGCCTCCATGCATTTGTCTTCTGATAACTGCAGCTGCACTGACTCAATAATTGTGTCATATGGTAAGGCCCATATTGCACTACTATATTAAAGTGTTGATTGACAAATTGAATCAAAAATTTTCATTCTGGCCCCCCAGCTGTCCATCTTTGATTTTGTCAATATTGACCAAACAACACCAAGTTTTACATTAGCTCTTTTTTTTAAAATCCTGTGCTGCATTTCTAAATAAGCCTGAGGCAGAGAAAACGACACCTAGATAAGTAAAAGATTTCACTATTTCAATTTCTTGGCTGTTATAATAGAAATTATTTAATTTGATTAGCTGACCATTTCTGTTAAATATAATTATCTTGGTTTTGGCAACATTTACTGTGAGGTGTTTCTTTATACAGTAATTCTTGAAACGATTTAATTTTAACTGCAAGGACCTAGATGATTCCGCCATTAAAATTAAATCGTCCGCGTACATTAGCAAGTGCACACCCTTTCCCTCCCCAATTTGTACTTTCTCCAATACACTATCGTTAAAAAAGTCCTCCATGTGATGGACGAATAAACAATACAATAGAGGCGAACATACCTCGCCTTGCATGATACCCTGTGAGATTTTAATAGGATTAGTATACCCATCGTAAGCCTTAACCCTCATTGTGGCCTTGCAGTACAGAGACTGGAATATTTTAATGATTTTTGAACTCATTTTTAATGATTCCAGTGTCTGCCAGAGCAAATTATAATTTATAGAATCAAAACATCTCTCAAAATCTATAAAGGCAGCATAGACATTTTTGTTTATATACCTTAAATTGTAGTGTATTATACTGTTAAGAGCGAAAATGTGATCATCACAACCTCTCCCCTTTCTAAAACCCGCTTGCGCTTCCGGATTAATTTTGTGAGTATCTGCCCACAATGTTATTCTAGCAAGCAATATAAACGAGAACCATTTTAAGGTGGTATTTAGAAGGGAGATGCCTCTATAGTTTCTGGGATTGTTTTGGCTTCCCTTTTTATGAATAAGTGTTGTTTCAATCTCACACCACTTATTGGGTACAGCTTCTTGTTCTATAACTTTGTTAAAAAGTTTAAGTGTGTGGGACTCCATCTCCATCGGAAGATTCTTTAAAAATTCACATTTAATTTTATCTGTGCCAGGGCTTTTACCATTTTTGAGCATTTCGCGAGCTGATTAGTTCATCCTCCGATATAGGGGAATCGAGTTGATCAACTCCATTTAATTCTGGTGTGTGACATACTTCATCATTTCTAGGCATATCATAGAAATTCTCCCATTCCAATTTACCCAAAATGTTATTTTGGTTACTTCTCGGCCCATTAATGGTAGTATATGTAATTAGTTATTCCAAACCCGGAGTTAAAAAATTTTCTAAAACTTCAACTTATTACGACCAAGGGCCAATATTTTTGTGCTGGAATTGTATGAAGTGACTATCGGCACTTATTCTGGTCTTGTTACTTGAGGTATAAAGTTACGTCTATACGTTACTCTGAGTCATCATGATGCATACTGTAAAGCACATAGATATAGAAAGAGGATTTAGATAACACATAACAAAATAACAGGATAAGTAACAGGATATTGTAAACAGGCAAAAAGCTTCCATTCTCCACACTTTTTACACACGTTTCCCGGTCTTGGCCTTTCGTACAACAAACGCTTCCATATAAATTAATACATTGTGAGATAGGGAAATGTTTCTTCTAGTAGCGTGTGTTAGTGTGTTTCTAATTCTATGGTCAAGCATAAATGTAAGCATCCTATCCATTTTACCCAACATCCCCATCCAGGTGTTTGGATGGGCCGGAAGGGATGTGTTGGTGATGGTTGTTTTGGGTGGCTTACTTCATTTGGAAACTGGTGATGGGCTGTATTAGATGGATTACTTTATTTGGATATTGGTGATGGCAAGGTTGGTGGACATGGTAACACACTCTGCCACTAGTACCAGGTTAACTTATAGTTGTTTGAAATATCACCCAAAACCACTTATGGGGGAAACAAACAGGCATCTCCATGCCATAGAGTTAAAATCTATAAAACCTATGGTTACCCCTCTTTTGATCCCCATAAGTGGTTTTGGGTGATATTTCAAACAACTATAAGTTAACCTGGTACTAGTGGCAGAGTGTGTTACCATGTCCACGAACCTTGGGTGATGGGCTGGATAGGATGTTGATTTCTTGGGTTGGATTTTCTTGGGTGTTTGGGGATGATGGGATGGATGGGGTTGGATGCTCCATCTTTTTCATTGGATGGGATGTTTACCTACAACTACAACTTACAACTATGCTCGCACTAGGTGGGTGAGGGGAAGAAGTTTCTGAAATACATTCTATCCATCTTACAATATTGCCCCGGAATACACACTAGCTTTATTTATAACAGGGCATGGGCCCTGTGACCGACTATAGTTAGTTAATAATATTTATTGTACTGACATATTATAACTAGAATGTTAAAAGGAGTAGCGTGAATGAGACCTCCTACTCATAAATATGACAGTACATGGGATCCTGCGGTTGTGTTAAATTATATATGTACTCTTTTGCCAAATGAACAATTGTCATTTAAAGATTTGTCGTGTAAATGTGTTACATTAATGGCCTTAGCAACAGCACAACGAATGCAGACATTCTCTAAAATAAAATTGGATGACATCCACATCTAAGATAGTTGTATAGAAATTTTTATAAAGGATCTTTTAAAAACCAGTGCTCCTGATGGAGTTCAACCTAGGTCATTCATTCCAAAATTAACTGAAAAGCCAGACTGTTGTTTGTAAGCGTCATATAGCCTCTATGCTCTTTTTATCTTAGTAATTTTTCTAAATTTACCTTGAAAAAATAGTTCCCCCCTTTCGTTTTAATTGTCCCCTTCCGGGGTCAACTACAGTGTGGCTAGATAGGTTGGGCAATCGATATGATTTTCGCGCAAATTTTGTATTTACTTTTCCGTGTAACTTACAATAGTTACTTGAATACGAATGACATGGTTGAAACAATGGTTCACCCTGGTCAATTAATTCGGATTTTACGGTAGATGGAATTAAATCTGTGAGAAAAAATGATTGTCAAAGTTTGTTCATTGGTCTGGTAAAGCCATATAAACCAGAAGGAAATCATTCTTTAAGTCCATTGGTTAAAGATGTATTAAATAAAAGTGGAATTGTCACATAGTCAAATGTTTCCGTCTCACATAGTTGTAGGCATGCCGCTACTTCAGCGGCATCAAAAATGGAATCAGTTTAGATCAAATTAGAAAGACAGCTGGATGGTCTAATTCTTCATCTGTATTCACAAACTGTAATAATCGAGCTGTTATTGAAAATAATCAGTTTACTAGATCTGTTTTTGGCAGTGTACAAAATTTACCGCTTTTTAGCCTTTTTTACCATCACAGTGGTAAAAATGCACTTAATGGTAAAAATGCATTTAATGGTAAAAATGGTAAATTTTAGTGATTGATTAGACAGCAGTGTACAGATACAGTAGACTTCCTAAAATATAAGGTTTAAAACTTTATTTTCTATGAAATATTTCCAATTAGCCCTTAATCAATTAAGTAAATCATATTTATTTGATTATATCCTAAAAGTTATAAAAAATGAAGAAAGATTGTATTTGGTATCGCCCATTTAAAATTGATGCTAATTTAATTGCAATTAATTTCTCAATAGGCAAATAACGGCTATTAGTGAATCCAATTCTGATTGCTGAACACTTATCAATTTGTGACAACAATGATCATCTGCTAAGCTATTTCATACTTTGGCACCGAATTTTATTCAAAATTCAAACACGAAATTTAAATGAAACTATTTTTTACCATTTTTACCATTTATACCACTTACCACTACTTTTTAGGTAGTGGTATTTAACGTTAAATACCATTAAAAACCACTTACCACTGGTAAGTGGTAAATGGTATTTTGTACACTGGTTTTTGGGTTATAATCACTGACACTTTGTGCTACGCTAATTAATTGTCAACCTGTACTTGGAATGCTAATTAAATTTTCAATTTTATCACAGCTCAGTTTTTTGTCCTGGCATAGGTCGGATTGCATTATAGGGGGCCACTGAGTTAGAGTCCGGCAGGTAACCCGTATCTCAGAATATTTAGACGTGATCCGTGATCCCCCAATGTTTCAATGGATCTTTGCCGGACATGAACTGGAGGGTCCGTTCCCACCGTCAACAGCCCCCGTGGGGGGGGCAAAGTGAGATTCCCCCGGACTTTGATAGATATCGACTCCCTGAACAAAGTCCGGCTCACCCCGACCCCCTCCGACTCCCCCTTAGGGGGGTAATTTGAAAAATATGATAATCTAAGCATAAATGACATGTATTGACTACAGGAAATGACCCAAGGTACCTTTCTAGGTACTGATTTCGACAAATATTGACCCCCTGTTTCATTTTTAGCTCGCCTGAATAAGGCAGCTTATAGAACCGCACAGTCCGTCCGTCCGTTCGCCAACACTGTAACTTTTGAATGCAACGACGGAAATTGACCAAACTTGGCAAAAACAATGCCTACGGACCACTGACGAACCCTATTCAATTTGGTTCAAATCGGTCTATAGGCTGCTGAGATGCCGCGCGCTCACTTTGCCTTCATTTTGATAGTCAAAATGAAAAATTTGCATTAAATGGGCATTAAAGTTCAATTGTGTTTCCTAAAAATTGTTGAAATAATAGTATGTAATATTTAACTCCGCTTCGACCCAATTTTAGATTTTATAATGAAGTAAATAAAACAGGATAATAACTATTATAGAACGGAAATAAATCTATGCATTTGACAGACAAATTTACATTTTTCGAAGTACTTTTTATTATGATAGTTAATATCAATGGATTTTGATTTTCTTTTGATTTTCATACTCAATATTAATCAATTTAGATTTTTTGTTTATTTTGATACTAAATATTAATCAATTTTGATTTTTTGTTTATTTTTAGCTCGCCTGATAAGGCAGCTTATAGAATCGCACAGTCCGTCCGTCCGTCCGTCCGTCCGTTATTACACGATAACTTTTGAAGACATTGATGGATTTCAACTAAACTTGGCAAAAACATTGCCTATGGACCTGTGACAAAGCCAATTGAAAATGGGCCACATTGCTCCATAGGTTGCTGAGATGCCGCGCGCTCACTTTGTCTTCATTTTAATAGTCAAAATGAAAATGTGGCATTAAATGGACATTAAAAGTTCAATTGTGCTTCTTATGGATTGTTAGCTGGATAGTACAAAATATTAAATACCGCTTCGACCAAATTTAAGATTTAATAATAAAGTAAATAAAACCGGAAAATACCTATTATAAGTTGGAAATAAATCTATTTCTCCTTTATTTGCTAATTGATAGTCAAATTTACATTTTTCGAATTACTTTTCATTATGATAGTCAATATTTACTGATTTTGATTTTCTTTTGATTTTGATACTCAATATTAATCAACTTTGATTTTTTGTTTATTTTGATAATCAATATTAGTCAATTTTGATGTTTTGTTTACTTTAATAGTGAATATCAATCTGTTTTGATTTTCTGTTGATTTTCACAGTCAATATTAATCTACTTTGATTTTCTGTTGATTTTAATAGTCAATATTAATCTATTTTGATTTTATGTTGATTTTAATAGTGAATATTCATCTATTTTGATTTTCTGTTGATTTTAATAGTCAATATTAATCTATTTTGATTTTCTGTTGATTTTTATAGTAAGTATTAATCTATTTTGGTTTTCTGTTGAATTTCATAGTCAATATTAATCTATTTTGATTTTCTGTTGATTTTAATAGTCAATAATTTTCTAATTTGATTTTTTGTTGATTTTAATAGTCAATATTAATCTATTTTGATTTTATGTTGATTCTTCAATATTATTTTTTTATTTTGATTTTTTGTTAATTTTAATAGTCAATAATAATCTATTTGGATTTTCTGTTGATTTTAATAGTCAATATTATTCTATTTTCATTTACTAATCAAAATAAATGTATTTCTATTATTGTTCCACCAAAAAATGTGTACAGGGTCCCCTTTGATCAGGCGAGCTTCTGTTACGGCTTGCCGTAGGTTTTTACTAAATATTAATCAATTGTGATTTCCTGTTGATTTTGATACTCAATTTATTACTCAATTTTAATTATCTGTTGATTTTGATACTCAACATTAATCTATTTGGATTTTCTGTAGATTTTGATACTCAACATTAATCTATTTTGATTTTCTGTCGATTTTGATAGTCAACGTTAATTTATTTTGGTATTTTGAAAAATGATCATCTAATTTGTATTACTGTTCACTTTAGTAATCAAAATAAATCTACTTCTATTATTCTACCAAAAATGTGCACACGGTCCCCTTTACTCAGGCGAGCTTCTGTTACGGCTTGCTGTAGGTTTTAATTAATGGAATCTTAAATATTTTAAATATATATTTGCTCAGAGCTTAAGAAAATTTTGAAAAAAAATAATTAATTCAAAAAAAACCAAAATCAGATTTGATAAACTTTATTAAATAACTTCACTTACTAATTTAAACACTGGGTTATTAAAAGAAAATTTTGAATTTAACTAAATGGCGAATAGATAGGCAGATTACTAATGCGCAAAAATATCTTATATTTCAAACTCATTTTAAAGAAATATTCTGATGTGATTATTACTAGTAAGTCGATTTTAGGATTTTTAGAAGAGGTAATTTTACGTTTGGTACAATATTAAATAAAAATGCATATTAAATAACCACAACATGTCTTTTGTGATCATAGTTTCTTTGGAATACTAACAGATCGGTCTTATAACAAAAAAATATTAATTTTCTTTTATTTGGCTGCCCACCTCAGCTTGATGCCCGTTGCCGTCGCCCCGGTTGCCCCCCCCCCCTCAATTCACCGGCCCTGATTCTGAGATACGGGGTACCTGCCGGACTCTAACTCAGTGGCCCCCTTTAATGCAATCCAACCCTGGCATATTCTTTAAACATCTACATGCAATTATTTATCAACGCGTTGCCTTCGGGAAGCACTGCTTAATAAAATTACGTTTGAACTTCACGTAAGTTCGCTTAATTGTACAATTATTACCAACATTTTTGCAGATTCAACTGAGCCAGAGGTTTGAATTACGTGAAAACAGAACCAGAAAATCAATCAAATTGTGGGCCCGTAACCCAACAGGGAAGGAAGATCACAACTAACCGGTTCACCGTTATAAAAATTCAGAACATTGAAACCCAGGCCCTTAGTCAGCTGTTCACTCACATTATCACCGTCGTTAGTCCAACAACGCAACCACGGACACACACAACATCGTTGATTATTTAGTGGGCAGTATGAAATAAGAAATAAGTCGAGCTGTAAGAATTCAATCATGCCTTGGCCGTGGCGTTGGTTCAAGAAACCTCCAGTGGATACTCTATATTATTCCGACTCCAAAAGTTTCTTCGTGATAACTGTGGTCTTCAATCCAGCATCCTTTCAAAGCCGTTACACTCTGTACCGTAATTTTGCTAAGCACATGAAAGAGACTGGGGCTCAGCTGATCACAATCGAGTGTATATTCCCATCATTAAATCAAACCGAATTCCAGGTGACAAACCCCAGCAATCCCTTCCACATCCAATTGCAGTCCCACTCTGTCTACTGGATGAAGGAGAACTTGATCAACATCGCCGTGTCGCGTCTCCCCCCTTATGCCAAGTGGGTCGCGTGGTTGGATGCGGACATTCACTTCCACAAACATGACTGGGTCGAATTGACCATCAAGGCTTTGAAGAAATATACCGTTGTGCAGGTCAGTCATCAGTATACAAAATACCATTTTCCACTTTTCGTAAACAATAAATAAATATGATCAATTTTTTAGATATTTTAGACACAATTAACTAATTAACTAAACTAATTTTACCACTTTTTTGGTATATATTTGCAGTAGATAATCGATCATTGCATAGTAGTACATTTGTTAATTTACCATTCTTACCTACAACTTAAATTTCACCCTTAATGGTGAAAAATCTCTGTTTTGTAAATCTATTATACTATTTGAAAGTCACATACGTATGGGTAACCCGATGACTCATTGCTTGCTTTGCTTTCCTTCCGCTCCGCTCACTCAGCCGGAGCCAAAAGTTCGGCGGAGCCTAAGGTGCCATAAGACCTGCGACACTATTGTACCACCGAAGATCCAATCTTATTTAGCCGAATATGAATACAACCAACACCTGACTATTGTCGGAGCCAGACACGTATCTAGAAATTAGTTCAAGGGGGGCAAAAATTATACCAAAAAGAAGACATTTTCGCGCGAAGCGCGAAAAGTTCTTGTAATCTTAGGCCATTTTTGAGAAAAAAATTCTCTTTTTCTCAGATTTAGGGGGGCGCTTCGCCCCCCCCCCGCCCCCTACTAAATACGTGCTTGGTCGGAGCCCCATTCGAATTCCTCCGATTAAATTCGAGTACCTCCGAATAAATTCGAGTACCTCCGAATAAATTCGAGTACCTCCGAATAAATTCGAGTACCTCCGAATAAATTCGAGTACCTCCGAATAAATTCGAGTACCTCCGAATAAATTCGAGTACCTCCGAATAAATTCGAGTACCTCCGAATAAATTCGAGTACCTCCGAATAAATTCGAGTACCTCCGAATAAATTCGAGTACCTCCGAATAAATTCGAGTACCTCCGAAGAAATTCGAGTACCTACGAAGAAATTCGAGTACCTACGAAGAAATTCGAGTACCTACGAAGAAATTCGAGTACCTACGAAGAAATTCGAGTACCTACGAAGAAATTCGAGTACCTACGAAGAAATTCGAGTACCTACGAAGAAATTCGAGTACCTACGAAGAAATTCGAGTACCTACGAAGAAATTCGAGTACCTACGAAGAAATTCGAGTACCTACGAAGAAATTCAAGTACCTACGAAGAAATTCGAGTACCTACGAAGAAATTCGAGTACCTACGAAGAAATTCGAGTACCTACGAAGAAATTCGAGTACCTACGAAGAAATTCGAGTACCTACGAAGAAATTCGAGTACCTACGAAGAAATTCGAGTACCTCCGAATAAATTCGAATACCTCCGAATAAATTCGATAAACTTATTTATTAGTAAATATGATATATAGTAAATCATATATTAGTAATTAAATTTGAATATTTTAAAATAAATAAAAGTGTTTTTAGGTAGACTTTAAATATAACCAGTGTTTCTGAAAAGATATCATTATATATCAGATGTTATTTTATCCTTCCTGTTGAGCTTATAGAATCGCTCACTCTGTCCGTATCTACGACAATTTTCAAATGAAATGACAAATATTGACCAATTTTGCAAAAACAATGCCTATGGTTATTTCTATTGATTATTATTTGAACATTTTTGTTGATCATGGAATACACCAGTCCATTTCATTGGCTTCGAGATACCGCTCCTTCACTTTTACTTGATTTTGATAGTCCAATTAGAAAATAGGCATTAAAAGTTTAAATTGTTGCCAGATATATAGGATAAATATGTTCTAGTATTCATTGGTTCTAACAAACTTAGTATTTTATGACTAAATAACTTATGTACGGTTGTGCTGAAGTTATTGAAGCCTAAACCTAAAACTTGATGGTCAAAATAGACATGAGACTGGTATTATTAACAAAAAATATCCTTTTCAATTATCTGATTATCATCGAACCGCCATTCAAAATAAGCTAGATTCCTTTGTGTGAATTTATTCACATTGTTGTAACGGCCGGGGTTTAATGACGGGCTCGTATTGTATACTAGCAATGCAGTCACAGGGCCTTGTTATAAATAAAACTATAGTTGATAGTAAAGTGTGTATTCCGGGGCATAAATTGTAAGATGATTAGAATGCATCTAACAGATATACTATATGACCATTCATTTAAAAAGATTAATCTGGCGCAAATACCGTTTTGGATAAAATATTGTGTATCCTCCATTCTACGCAGCCGCGAAGCTAAAATTTATCAGCGGGAAAGGCTAATATTTCACCAGAATTGTAGCCAAACTTTAGCCAGTCCAGAGTGGCTAATTCTGATTAAAGCGATTCTGATACTCTTTTACGTGTGCTGAGCTGACTCTGCTGCTGACTGCTAACAACAGATGCAATATTCAGCGTTGCGCTGTTGCGTTGCGTTGTGTCGTGGACGTACTAGGCTAGGTGTGTAAATCCCCTTAGTCCAAATAACTTTCGACAGATTTCAAGCACTCAAATGCGACGCAAATAAACCTTTTAGCTAATCCGCTCAAATTAAATGTATCCATTGCTCGTGAATAGTACTTATATAAACGGAATTGATAAATACTCTGACGTCATAATAGCTCCTCCTAATATTGTAATATCCTATTGTGAAGTGAAGTGTATTAACGTAGACAACTCATAAAGGTAACACTCAAAAATTTTGCGCAAAATTCATAATCAGTCTCTATATTTTCCGTGTGCACAGTACACAGATATTTTATATTAATTCTGATTGATCTTCCTACGGTTACTCATTTTGTGGGTATTTAGAAATGTTTCATTGTTAGAGTCAAAAAGTATTTCAAAACTTCGCCTTAGTACGACCTAGAGTCAACATTTTTGTTTTGAAATAGAGTTGTACCCATTGGTAACTTACTCCGGTCACCTACCATGATCCCATGTTTGACTCGCGGTTTACGGTACTGGAACCACCATCATACATTAATTGAAGGCGTTAAGGAGGCCGTCTTTACAGACTTGCCGCATTATTTTCCCAGGTGTCGTATTGTAGATTTCAAGTGCAGATTTCAGATTGAACTCCTTCAAGAAGTTCGAAAATCTCTCCAATGGGGTCAATGAGTTTGGAGTACGTGAGGATCGTAAAAATATAGCTCCTGCCCCGGAGGAAAGTGTGGACTGTTGTGGCCTCGCTCTGCTCCTCCGTCCTCAGTCCTCCTTGCGATATCGCAATGTATTAGACAAAATGGCACAGTGAAGCCATTTCACACACATAACACGCATCGTATAGCCTAGTGTATTAAAACTGCCACCAGTCGTATCTGGATTGTTATAATTCTTGAGCGGGTCTATTGCATGTTGAAAATTCTTATAGGTTAATTTCGTCCCATTTAACCATTAATATTTTACACCATAAAATAGGCCCGCGCAAACATTATAAAAATCCTGATACGACTGGTGGCAGTTTTAATACGTACGGTATACGATGCGTGTTTTGTGATTTCACACCTCATCAAACCAAGACTTCCTGAATTCCATTAATATTACTAAATGGTGTGCAACACCGCTTTATAGGAATGCCTAATCTGTCTGTCTGTCCGTCTGTTAGCACGATAACTCAAAAACGGTTAGAGATAATCAACTCAAACTTACTGTACGTGAAGTAGGGATGAAAAGCGAGACTGTGGGCGTGGTCAAAATATTTAAAATTGGCGTAACTTTAGTTATTGACAATGTAGAACGTCATGAAATAGTTCGCTCTAAAAGGTTATTTGTTAGGCCATGTCAAGGTCAAGTCACACGTGTGAAAAGGCCAACGGTCATTGAAAGAATTCACTAAAACCGTCATGTAACGTCAAATAATTAGTTCAATCTTTTTATGCAATTTCATACCACTTTTTTACATCCATTTGGACATGGTTTATTATTTCACTAGGCCTCCACAGTACTAATTCCGAATTTCAAAATGACTACGCATATTAAGGTTCAGGGGTGGTTCAAAATACAGGGAAATTCAATGAGGGGCAGGTTCTGGGGAAGTATCTATGGTACGGCTACGATTTACAAATACAGCTACACATATGAATAATAGAAAATTGGCTATATTCTCCCCCCTTGTCAAAAAAGGTGTAATTTATAATATAATTTACTTATAATTACTTATACTTATAATTTATAATATAATTTACAATAATTTGAGTTATAGACATCGTAGAAAGTCGTGCTGTACAGATATGAGAAACTGATAAAATTTGCCAACTTCCACTCGCTGACATATGCCACTTTACTCTTTTAGATCCGAAGTTACAGTTACAGACTTGCATATCCGGTCAAGCATCAGCTATAGCTTACATTTTACACTTTTTCATGACATTAACTCTATTTGCCATTTTTGATATTTTGCCCAGAATTCTAACCAGATTTTTTTGTGCAGTACACATTTGGAATGGCAAATGCATTGGCTTGAATTTGGGTCGGGTGCATTTTCGATATTGTTTCCCGTTTGCATACATTTTAATTTCAATTTTGAAAGCTTGACAAAAAATCGGGCAAAATATTCAACCATTGATAATGTTAAATGTTACATGTTATGTTAGATAACCTACTAATATCAAAAATACACCCGCGATCCAAATCCAAGCCAATGTATTTGCCATTTCAAATCTGTATTACACAAAAAAATCTGGATAGAACTCTGGAAAAATATCAAAAATGGCAAAAAAATTCTAACATGTATTTTGATAGTAAATTGAAATTTCCAAAACTGAGTCATATGTGTCTTAAAAGTTCTTAAACTTTATGCAGTACACCAGGGGCTTTATCGTACTTGCATACCTTACCTTACCATACTCAACTCGTAAAGTAAGGGACCATACCGTACCCTACAGTACTCAACCAGTAAAGTAAGGAGTCTTACCGTACCCTACCCTACCCAACTAGTATAGTAAGGAAATATACCCTACCTACCATAATCACATAATCACACCGACGAGTCGGATTCTAAAGCATACCGTAACCTACCGTACTCATCCAGTAAAATAAGGAGTCTTACCGTACCCTCCCTACCCAACTAGTATAGTAAGGAAATATACCCTACCTACCATAATCACACCGACAAGTCGGATTCTAAAGCATACCGTAACCTACCGTACTCATCCAGTAAAATAAGGAGTCTTACCGTACCCTACCCTACTCAACTTGTGATGCAAGGAACCATACCTTATTCTACCGTACTCCATCCCTAAAGTAAGGGTCAAAAGACAAGATCAATGTAATAAATTGCGTTGCTTTAAGCAAAGTTAATTTTTTGTAAAATTCAAAGTTGTAAAAGTAGAAAACAAACCAATTCCCTAAGGAACCTTTCTATTAATACAATTTTTTCCCAGAATTGGACTGTTTACTTACGAAAAGTAAACATATACGCTTAAAAACTATAGTCACTATATAGTATGAACTACGCCATAAATGCTTCAAGTATACAAAGCTTGAATAATACTAATTGTTAATTATGTAAAGACAATTTTTTGGTAGTCAAAAAGTGCGCAATGGAAGGCTTATAGTTATAATTACTAACAATCAGAAATAGAACTGTTGGTTTCGACCTTATAGTAATAAAGCTCGTGGTAATATTGTTTTTCTTGGAATACCACGTGCGTAAATGGTAATATATTTTAGACAAATCGAATAAGTGAGTAGGTTGAGTGTATGGTTCCTGTCATCCTTCCCGTATTCATCCCTACTACTTAAGATAGGGTCAAGCCATACCTTACCCATCCCTACCACATAAATCTCAGCTCAAGTCATACCGTACTCGCCCCTACTTACTTGACACTAAGACTTTCCATCCCCACTGCATACTTCGGTATATAATGTAAAACTAAACATACCGTACCCATCCCGTACTTAGTTTGAAAGTAAGTACCCTTCCCACCCCATCCCTAAAATCAAATTAAAGTAGGGGATGGGTATGAATATGGGTCATATTTGGATGGTTAAAGTAGGGATGGAGCCCACCCCTGCAGTACACAAATCAGGTTCAGACTTCAGACACTACAGTACAGAGTGAGAGTAGAAAAGAAATATTGAGGCAGAACTCAATTCAATCATCACCATCTTTCAGTTAACCCGCTTTATTTTTCACTAGTGAACCCAGCTAAGGGGGCAACTCTAGCACTCAAGAGAAATTCAGCAGGCCACGCATCACAGTAATAAAAACAATTTCGAAATTCGAAAACATCTCATTAGGTTATTATGGTAACTTTGTAACTACAAAGTATATTTAAATTAATATACTTTTATTTTCTACAGTGGTAGGCAAAATTAGCTGCAGCCCCAAATTCCTGATATAAAGGAATTTCCTACACCAAAATAATAACTGTAGATTGTAGTATCAAACAGAGAACAATGAAAGACTGTATTTCCGAAAAAGCTCGCACAAAGTTACCAAAAAGACCCCTTTGAAAATCAATAAAATTCGATTTCCCGTGGGATTTTGGAAAAACACAAAATCCATTAGTACAACTTACGAATAAAATTTTTAAAGAATAAATAGTGGTACCCAGTACTGTTATTTAATTCTACAAAGATGTCGCAACTGGCACAAAGGAATCAAGAGGGTAGTAAAAAGTAAACCCAGCTCTGCTAAATAATTTTGAATAAGTTTGTCGATGTAGCAGAACCAATTTGGATTAGAAGTTTTGAAATGCTACTTAATACGCACATTACTATCATTACGAAATGTTCCCTTTCGCTAATCATTTCCATTCGATCACCCCTCATCATTCAACCTATGTTTTCTATTATTATTTTGATGTTATAATAATAATATGAAACGACTCCTTTCGGTGGTTTAGAGGATTTGGGCTTGCGCATTTTGCTTTTTTGCTTTTAAGGAGCCTGCATATATTAAGTGTGCAGTTGATGGGAGGAGGAGGTACTCAAAAGTGTTGAAGTCAGGACTTGCGTTACACACGGGGGAGTGGGTTTTGCGTTACGTAATATATGTAGGCTCCCTAGGCTATCCCTACCACACGTACATACACACATATATATTTATATATATAGACAGGTAAATTTATTGCTTTATCAAGTCTACGATTATATATAGAGATTAATTGTGATCCATCTAAGAGTTGAGCTTTTACAACATGTGATTGATCCGCTCAACCGTTATAAAAATCCTAGTCTAGTATGCCCTAGTCGACCGAGCAGCGAATGCATGCAATACCAACAACTAGAAAGCAAATGTATTGCTGGTGATGTTGAGATGCAATATGCAATGCACATGTAAATACCTACTCTAGCTAGCCCACCACCTACACACCAACGCTCGCACTTCGTAGACCATCTCATTTCATAAAATTTAGCAATTTTATTTAGTCTAGTTATAGGTCATCATTGTGACCTTTATTTTCCAAAATGTAGCCGTTCTACAACAGCTACAGAGTCGAAAAAGAGCTCGATGAAAAGAAGACAAAGTAAGCGGGTTGATTCCGGTCCGTTATATCTTGTATCTATACTCTGATGCCCTTTATGGGGGCAAATTTTATTATCACAATTAAAAATTTGGGCTTGTGGACCGGAATCAACTAAAACATTTTGTCATCTTTTCAACGAGATATTTTTCGACTCTGTAGCTGTTATAGAACGGTTACATTTTGAAATCAAAGTCGACAAGTTTTCCATGTAGCTTACGCTCCAACCTTAATTGACAATGGACCCATCTGAGGTCTAGTTAGCCTTAATTGGCAATGTAGAACCACCGGTCATTTAGGAAACTGAATAATTTTGATTGTAATATTTTGGCCCCATAAGAGAGCTTAAGGCTTTTCTACGCATACTATTGTTGACTACTTATCCAGGTGTCGCATTTAAAAATCAAAAGTGCCGATGGAGAGATTGAGCTTCCTCAAGAAGTTCGTTTATTTCTCACATAGGCGCATGGGGTCAAATGAGTTTGGAGTCTTTCCAAACCTTTCCAACTGCTCCGGAGCTGTTGGCGTTGGAGCTTTTGGAGCTCCGGAGCTGTTGGGAGCTCAGTCGTCGTCACCCCTACACCGCCACTTCACCTCTTAGTATCTGTTACCTTTACCAGACCACTACAACGCATTAGTTGTTATATGTTGATTGTTGATAATAATATTGATATTGATACAAGGCTCCCTCCTCCACTCCATCGTCTTGTTACACATTACACGCATTTTGTTGATGTTGTTACTCTTCATGTAATATTATTATACTAGTTTTCGATGACCATCCGAAAAATGGCTGGCTAAAATGGCCGGTCGGTTGAAATTCTTTGTTAACCAGTGGCTAAATTGTCTTAAATGGCTGGCTTAAGTGGCCGGCCGGTTGAAATTGAGAAAATCATACTTTACTAGAAGAAATTTACAAAACCATGATATTTGGCCATTGTGGCAACTAGCCATTTTAGCCGGCTGGCTGGTCAAAATCACTTTTAGCCGGCTAAAATGGAACACTGGTACACCCACATAAATATATATACAGATAAATGTATTGCTTTATCAAGTCAACGATTATAATATGGAGATTCATGGGCCAAATCTGAACTGAATGTATATTTTTTTTAACTGGTCCGGTTTAATGTACAGTGGTTATAGATTCTGTCCGAAAGTTTACTTTTATTCGAAAACTAACAAAATTTGAATGAATCTAAAATTTTTCATAAAGAATTTCAACCAACCGGCTAGCCAATTTAGCCAGCCAATTTATCCGACCAGCCGGCTAGTCACTGAGCACTGGGTGGCGAACCCATGAACAGTGTTCCATTTTAGCCTGCTAAAAATGTTTTTGACCAGCTAAAGTGACTGAAATGGCTAGTGGCCAAAATGGCCAAAAATCAGGGATTTTTAAATTTCCCGCCAAATCAAGGATGATTTTCTCAGTTCACATAGCCCTATTTGACTGTTTTTGGTCATTTCAGCCATTTCGACCATTATAGCCACTGCCTAACCAAGAATTTCAACCTGCCGGCTGGCCATTTTAGCCAGCCATTTTAAACAACCAGCCGGCTGGTCATCAAACACTGCCTAGGAATACCAAGAATGCAAAATGCAGCAAGCAAAGGTATTATTAGCTGTTGTTGTTGATATGCAATGCATATCAGAAGTTCAGATAAGAGTTAAGATTTTGCACCATTGGTTAGACCCGCTCAATCACCATAAAAACCGTGAATGTAGCAATGTAGCTCTAGCTGGTGATGTAGAGGTGCAATGCAATGTACATGGAAGTGCCTAGCTTAGGTAGCCTACCACCTACACACCAACGCTCACACTTCTAGGGCCATCTCATTTCATAACATTCATGATTTTTATTCAGTCTAGTTATGGGGGGTCATCATTTGACCTTTTGTGACTGTCCACAGGCTGAACTACAACAACTGCAAAGTCAAATAAGAGCTCGTTGGAAATGTCGGATGATAACTTGGTTCGTGAAGTTCCGTTATTCTTTATATCTGTACCCTGATTCCCCATAAGAGGGGATACGTGGTTAATGCAATTAAAATTGCGACCTTATGGACCTTTACGAACCAAGTTATTTCTTTAGCTTTTCAACGAGGTATTTTTCGACTCTGTAGCTGTTGTAGAACGACCGGATCTTGGAATCTAAGTTGACAAGTTTTCCATGTAAGCTAAAAGATGCACCTTAAACTTTTATCTGGGACTTTTCGAGTTGATCCTATTATTCTTGAGTTCTATTTCTGTCTCAGTCCTCTGCTGTTTTACAGAAACGAAAACGGACTCACCTTTTTGGAAATCTAACTCTTTTAAAGCATTTAAAGTAGAATATAAATACACAACCACCACATTTTGTTCGTAAATAGTCCACGTTCAAAAAATGTAAAACCCATAAAAATCAAAAACCTCTTTGGAAAAAATTAGGTTGACTGACCCAAAATGTGAATCATGGAATATCCGAGGGCATAAGTGAACGCGACGTAAATTAGAACAATCTTTTTATTAATTGCGCTGCCAAATTTTATCCCCTGAGGTAGTGAAATAGCCGGGCAGGTTAACATGCGGTTTCGGCTTGAGCAAAAATTGAGGTATATTTCAGCAATAAATTTTGGAAATTATATTTATTTCGTTAGCAACCAACTGTGACGAGCGAGCGTCCTTAATTGAAAAAATGGAGACAAAAAATGTTGTACATACTTTCATGTACAAAGTGAAGTATTTTCAGACAATATTCCACTCTAATTTTACAGTTTCCAACAAATATCTAGAACATTTTTGTCTCTTAATTTTTTCATTTGAACTATTGGTTGCGGAATTGAGATATTATGTCATAACTCAATGTAAAAGGCCCAGCAGTTATAAATTTTCCCGCGCATACATGAAATAATGGGATCCTTGATTGCACTCAGCACTGAAAGCTGGAAAAATTTGTATACAGAATGCATGCACTATTTCTGTAATGAAATATTTTGCGCAATAATAGTCGTAGGACACTTAACTGACCGCACAGGGCACAACGAGCCCGTCCATAAACCCTGGAATGTAACAACAATGTGAAAACATTCACACAAAGGAATCTAACTTATTTTGAATATCATAGATACGATGATAATCAAAAAAGACAATTTTTTGCTAATATAGCAGCACCCTGTTCATTTTGACGAATGTATTCGAAGGTACTCGAATTTACTCACAGGTACTGGAATTTATTCGTAGTACTCGAATTTAATGGAAGGAACTCGAATTTATTCGAAGGCATTCTAATTTATTCGAAAGTTTTAGAATGTTATGATGTGAACAACAGTAAAGACAATTGGTATAGGCATATATAGTGTCCACTTCCGAGTAAATAAGATTAGGTCTTCGGTAGTGTAATAATAGCATGTCGGGTCTTAAGTTTTACCGCCACCGGGAACAACTGCCAGTTTCAATTGGCGAATAGGTTCAGCTTATTCTCAGCCGAGTCTTTTGCTCCGGCTCAGCAAAGTCATCGATAGCCAATAACACAACAGACAACACACCAAACGTATTTCTTATGCGGCGACACACAGCACCCGACAAACCATGGTTTCGAATGGGAAATGAAAGAAGTGGGACATTTTCCATTTCCCAGTGGGAAAAGTGGGAAACAAAAAGGCCAAGTGGGTGGGAAAATGGGAAATAGACCCTAATTCCGCAAGATGGCGGCACTCATTTCCAGGGCCGGAAAATTGGGGGGGGGGCAACCGGGGCGACGGCACCGGGCATCAAGCTGAGGGGGGCAGTAAAATAAAAGAAAAATAATAATTTTTTTTGTTATGTGACCGATCTGTTAGTATTCCAAAGAAACTATAATCACAAAAGACCTGTTGTGTTTATTTAATATGCATTTTTATATTGTGTTGTGTACCAAACGTAAAATAACCTTTTCTAAAAATCCTAAAATCGATTTTTACTAGTAATAGTAATATAATCACATCAGAATATTTCTTCAAAATGAGTTTGAAATATTAGATATTTTTGTGCATTAGAAATCTGCCTATCTATTCACCATTTAGTTGAATTCTAAATTTTCTTCTAATAACCTAGTGTTTTAATTAGTAAGTGAAGCTAATAAAGTTTATCAATTCTGATATTTGGTTTTTTGAATTAATTAGTGTTTTTTTTAAATTTCTTATGCTCCGAACAAATATATATTTTAACATTCGAAACTATCATCATCCACACTGCTTCAACTTCAACCGAATCTTTCCCAACACTAACCGTGTCAATCCAAATCGTCTCAAACTGAACCGTATTGACCCAAACCGTCTCAACCCAAATTGTGTCAACCCAAACCGTCTCAATTCAAACTGTTTTAAGCCAAACCTTCTCAATCCAAACTGTTTCAAAGCAAACCGTCTCAATCCAAACTGTTTCAAAGCAAACCGTCTCAATCCAACCAGCATCTATTCCAGGGCCGCATTAAGGTATGGGCTTTACGGGCTTTTGCAAATAGCAAAAAAATCGAGTTCCGCGCGATTGTTTCGTCGAATTTTTATGCTATTTTTGTCTCATTTTCGTCAAAAAATGCCAAAAATTTTCGCGCTACGCGCGAATATGTACATTTTAGATATCTATATCAAATGTTAATTTTAGTCCCCCCGAAACCCAATCCTGCAAACATTCTTGACGTACCCAATCCGTGTCAACACGAAGAGTCTCATCTAAACCTTTTCAGTCTTAAGTCTTATAGTGAGCTTTAGGCTTTCTATTACTTACCTTATTTTAGTATAATTATGTGCTAAAATAATAATTTTACCCCGTAATTAAATTCTGGAATGACTTTAAAGTTAGTATATAGTGGGCATCAAAATAGCATTTGCCCGGGCAGCATGAAAACTTCACCGGCCCTGCTCATTTCCCACTATTTCCCAAATTGGTGGGAATTCCCGGTGTCGCTGGGAAATGGGAATATCCGAAACTGCGCGACAAACCTTCTTATCGGGTTGGAGATAGTCAATTTTGATGTGCACTGGCAATGAAGTTCTTCTGGTTCAGACGTGTTGGGATTTGCCCCATCGAGTGTGTTGGGCTGCGTTTTATAATAGTGACAAATCAACACACATAATTACAAAACCGGAATCTCGTTTCAGCATTTGCACCTGCTGAAACGAGATTTTGTTCAGTTTCAGCACCTGCTGAAAGTAGAATAAATCTCCTTTCAGCACCCTGCTAAAACGAGAGAGTGAAAATTACAGCACCTGCTCAGAATAGACCATTCTCGTTTCAGCACCTATTTTTAAATGCATCTTAATTATCATAACTGCATCTTAATTATCATAAATCTATCTTAATCATCATAAATGCTGAATGATTATAAGGAATTGTAAATAGTTATAATGAATTGTAAATAATTATAATGAATCGTAAATATTTATAATGATTTGTAAATAAGTATAATGAATTACAAATGATTATAGTGAATTGTAAATGACTATAATGAATTGTAAATGATTATAATGAATTGTAAATGATTATAATGAATTGTAAATGATTATAATGAATTGTAAATGATTATAATGAATTGTAAATGATTATAATGAATTGTAAATGATTATAATGAATTGTAAATGATTAAAATGAATTGCAAATAATTATAATGAATTCTAAATAATTATAACGAATTATAAACGATTATAATGAATTATAAATGATTATAATGGATTATAAACGATTATACTAAATTATAAACGATTAATTATAATCAATTATAATTAATTATAGTCAATTATAATCATTTACAATTCATTATAATTATTTACAATTCATTATAATTATTTACAATTCATTATAATTATTTACAATTCATTATAATTATTTACAATTCATTATAATTATTTACAATTCATTATAATTATTTACAATTCATTATAATTATTTACAATTCATTATAATTATTTACAATTCATTATAATTATTTACAATTCATTATAATTATTTACAATTCATTATAATTATTTACAATTCATTATAATTATTTACAATTCATTATAATTATTTACAATTCATTATAATTATTTACAATTCATTATAATTATTTAC
Source organism: Tomocerus qinae (assembly GCA_020055645.1). Lineage (NCBI taxonomy): Eukaryota > Metazoa > Arthropoda > Collembola > Entomobryomorpha > Tomoceridae > Tomocerus > Tomocerus qinae. The sequence goes on along the minus strand of CM034546.1, from coordinate 139,572,428 downwards.
AATTCATTATAATTATTTACAATTCATTATAATTATTTACAATTCATTATAATTATTTACAATTCATTATAATTATTTACAATTCATTATAATTATTTACAATTCATTATAATTATTTACAATTCATTATAATTATTTACAATTCATTATAATTATTTACAATTCATTATAATTATTTACAATTCATTATAATTATTTACAATTCATTATAATTATTTACAATTCATTATAATTATTTACAATTCATTATAATTATTTACAATTCATTATAATTATTTACAATTCATTATAATTATTTACAATTCATTATAATTATTTACAATTCATTATAATTATTTACAATTCATTATAATTATTTACAATTCATTATAATTATTTACAATTCATTATAATTATTTACAATTCATTATAATTATTTACAATTCATTATAATTATTTACAATTCATTATAATTATTTACAATTCATTATTATCATTTACAACTCATTATTATCATTTACAATTCATTATAATCGTTTAGCATTTATGATGATTAAGATACATATATGATGATTAAGATGGATTTATGATGATTAAGCTGGATTTATGATGATTAAGCTGGATTTATGATGATTAAGATACATTTATGATGATTAAGATAAATCTATGATGATTAAGATGCATTCATGATAATTAAGACGGATTTATGATGATTAAGCTGGATTTATGATGATTAAGGTGCATTTAAAAATAGGTGCTGAAACGAGAATGGTCTATTCTGAGCAGGTGCTGTAATTTTCACTCTCTCGTTTTAGCAGGGTGCTGAAAGGAGATTTATTCTACTTTCAGCAGGTGCTGGAACTGAACAAAATCTCGTTTCAGCAGGTGCAAATGCTGAAACGAGATTTCGGTAATTACAAACATACAAACGGAATTGGTTACCGCGCATGTCAAAATTTTGCCGTCTATCTTCTGCTTCTAATAGTAATGATACAATCAGGCATTGAAAACATTCAAATGTCCATCGCAACAAACTCCGCCCACTTTGGTAGCGGGGATTAGTAATAGGTGCAGGTGTAGCAAAATTTTTCGTTTGTCACACCATAGCTATATAGGTTGCTAAGACATTTTGATTCTTTTCCTGTGATACATACATGAATACATTCAACGTGCATTAACCAGTCTACGTTCATCCTATAGTGTGATGTATGTAATGTATTGTACACTGGTCTAGGTATTCAAAAAAGCGAAATTCCTGGGACCCCCGCCCCGCAGTGAAGTTCTGAGAACAGACTACTCGTTCGGGTATTCCGTGGTACATGGAATAGTGATAGACCAGAATCGGTACGACGAGTGGTATCCGCACCCGGGTTACGGGTGGGCCACCTCCCTGAAGGCCTTCCAACTCATCTTAGGGCTGCCCGACTATGACATCATGGGATCCGGCGATCTCCATTTCGCCTTCTCCCTCATCAACAAAGTCTCCAATGCAATCGAGAAAAACCTGAATCCGCAGTTCAAGAGCTTGATCCTCGACCATTCGGAACAGACTTTTCGGAAGTTGGAGGAACTTTCAAATTCCGAATCTAAGTTTTTGGTGGGCTACGTCCCGGTGACAATCAGCCACAACTGGCATGGCTCAAGGAAGGACCGGCAGTATGTGGCCAGGTGGAAGGTCCTCATTGCCCACAACTTCAACTACTTCGAGGACATCAGCAGAAACGAAAACGGTCTGTTGGAACTGACTCCGAAGAAACCCCTTCTTCAGAAGGACATCATGGCCCATTTTCATTTGAGACTGGAAGACGGGAAGAAGTCGAATGGAGAGGATATTAAACAGAAAGAAAAGAATAAACGACGAGAAAGATCTTCATCAGGCTCAGACGATGAACGGCGTCGGAGGAATCAAGACAACCAGAACCATATATTTTTTGGGAATGATTGTGTTGAAAACGTCGGAGGAGCCGAAGGCGGATGCGAAACTGGCAGTCCTGGTAATAGCGGCAGCGGCTGCAGTGAAGGCAATGGAAGCCACAACGGGAATAATCCGCAGTGTCCTGATGAAAATTCCGACAACTGTAGAGGTAGATATGTCGATGACTACAACGGAACTGTCCAGTGCACATCTCAGTATTGAATCAACTATATAGGGCCATCACTTTTGTATTTGTTCACCCCAGTTACCCACTGAATACGTATCACTATGCAAAAACGCTTCTTTAACCATTTTGTAGACAATCTGTTTGAGAACTAATGAGCTTAATCCAGAGAAAGGTGGGAAAAAGTGAAAAATTTGGGACACTTCAGATTGAACATTTACCAATTACCAATTCTCCTCCCCAGTCGCTTTTAGAATCGCAATAATAGTTAGTTTACCACTTTCCCACAAGTTTTCATCAAAATAAGACGTAGTAGTCAATTTTTCACTTTTATGGACCATTCCAATTTTGATAAGAACTCTGACCATCTCTGATTTTGATAAAAATTGGTGAAAAAATCAATTGTGATTCTAATATATCATTTGCCGATTCTGGAATTATTATTGTAAATTAAATATTTTAGGGGTTTGAAAAAATGGTTCTAGGTCTTTTTGACAAATATAACACGAACGCTAATACCAATGAGTTCGAGCATAGTTCCAATTGTAATTGTCCAAAATTATTATTTATATTCGAGTGCTTGCTGATTGTCGTAGAAAAAATGTTAAACGACATTTTGTACAGTCAGCTTTTATATAGCCAGTGCATATTTTATTAAAAATAATTTATAATTAAATCTGTAAATAAAGCGATTTTGTCCCAATTATTTGACTCCATCTTGGGTTAATGAACACATCAAGTTGAATAGTCAATTTGTACTAACTGCCATTACCACCTGCTAGGATATTTTAGCAGTGAATTACATATATAAACCAATTTTTACCATTTTTACCAATTATACGATTTACCACCAATTTTTATGTGGTGGTATTTAACGTTAAATGCCATTACAATTCACTTGCACTGGTAAGTGGTAAATATAGCATTTTTGATACACTGACTTAAAATTACCTATCCCTACCCCTACCACCTTTTAATATTTTACAGCCCCTATAATATAAATCGACTAGGCTCCCAGTAAAATTTCACAAAATGTTGAAAGGTAGTCATCCAGCAACCATTCGCTGAATTTATAGATTATTAAGCCATTGTTATGCAAAATAGAGCCAGAATTTTAGTCATTTTAGTATAATATAGTATAATAATAGCCCATCAGTATTGTTATGAATTTCGAAACATTATGTAACATTTTTGGTTTGATTCGAAAAATGCTTAAACCAGAGTGAGGACCTGATTGTCATTATATGCTAAATCTTCTAATGTATTATAAAAATGATGATAAAAATGTTATTAAATTGTTTTGTTTATTGGAAATTGTTTATTAACGAGAAAGGTTACCCGTCCTACGGACGGGGTTAATAACTGGGTGCTTGAAATTTCAAAAAAATGAAAATAATTTTTTTTAATTTGAAAACTAATTTAAACCAAACTTCAAATATTTATTATTTACAAAAATGTTTTAAATTTTTCTTTTAATTTTTAAATAACAAACCCTTAAACTTAGGAATTTAACTCCATATTCGTGCGCTTACTAAGTTTAGAAATTTGGATTGAAGTCTCCCACCCATGCTACACCTTTTAGGAATATGAGTTAAAAGTCTCCCACTTATGCTACAGCTTTTAGGAATATGAGTTGGAAATCTCCCACTTATGCTACACCTTTTAGGAATATGAGTTGGAAATCTCCCACTTATGCTACAGCTTTTAGGAATATGAGTTGGAAATCTCCCACTTATGCTACACCTTTTAGGAATATGAGTTGGAAATCTCCCACTTATGCTACAGCTTTTAGGAATATGAGTTGGAAATCTCCCACTTATGCTACACCTTTTAGGAATATGAGTCATAAGTTGGAAATCTCCCACCCATGCTACACAATTTAGGGATATGAATTGGAAGTCTCCCACCCATGCTACACCTTTTAGGAATATGAGTTGGAAATCTCCCACTTATGCTACACCTTTTAGGAATATGAGTTGGAAATCTCCCACCCATGTTGCACAACTTAAGAATATGAATTGGAAATCTCCCACTTATACTACAGCTTTTAGGAATATGAGTTGGAAATCTCCCACCCATGCTACACAATTTAGGAATATGAGTTTGAAGTCTCCCACTTATGCTACACAATTTAGAGAAATTATAATTTGGATGTCTCACACTTATGCTACACCAATTAGTGAATATTATTTGGATGTCTCCCACTTATGCTACACCAATTAGTGAATATTATTTGGATGTCTCCCACTTATGCTACACCAATTAGTGAATATTATTTGGATGTCTCCCACTTATGCTACACCAATTAGTGAATATTATTTGGATGTCTCCTACTTATTCTACACCAATCAGTGAATATTATTTGGACTAGAAATAGGCCCGTTCTCCGAACGGGAAAAATGGGTAACCCCTTAATGGGGACGGTAGATCATGAGTATGCATTATGCATTAAAAAAGTATGAAAATTAACAGATTAAAATGTTCAAAACATTGCTTGCTGCATTGCTACAATATCCTACGGACGGGGAACCAAATACAATACTTATCGAATCAACATAAGTAAATGTTTGAAGTCCTTTCATCAGCGCCTGATTTTTATTATATCATTAATATTATATGGACATAATATATAATTTTAAATCCCCCCGTCAATTTACATCACCCCGCGTCATTTTACATTACCACATCATTGTAAATAGACGTAATTTTAAATAACCCCATCATTGTAAATAGACGTCATTTTAAATAACCCTGTCATTTAAAATAGACGTCATTGCAATTGACCCCGTCATTGTAAATGACCCCGCCATTTATTTTAAATAGACGTCATTGTAAACGACCCCGTGATTGTAAATGACCCCGCCATTTATTTTAAATGGACGTCATTGCAAATGACCCCGCAATTTATTTTAAATAGACGTCATTGTAAATGACCCCGCCATTTATTTTAAATAGACGCATTCTAAATGACCCCGTCATTTTAAATAGACGCCATTGTAAACGACCCCGTCATTGTAAATGACCCCGCCATTTATTTTAAATAGACGTCATTGCAAATGACCCCGCCATTTATTTTAAATAGACGTCATTGTAAATGACCCCGCCATTTATTTTAAATAGACGTCATTTAAATGACCCCGTGATTTTAAATAGACGTCATTTAAATGACCCCGTGATTTAAAATAGACGTCATGGTAAATGACCCCGTCATTTTAAATAGAAGTCATTGTAAATGACTCCACATTTTAAATAGTCATTTTAAATAACCCTGTCGTTTTAAATAATTTTGTCGTTTAGAATCACCCTTCATTTTGAATAACCCCATTGTTTTAAATCTATAAACGTCATTTTAAAATATTTTGTCATTTTAAATAACCTCGTTATTTTAAACATTCCTGTCATTTTAAATAATCTCTTTATTTTAAATATTCCTGTAACCGTAAATGTCCAAGTCTTTTTCACATCATCATGTTTAGCTCGTTTTGTAATTAGCTACCACTATTTTAATCATCCTCGTTATTTCTATCTATTTTCTATCTACCCCGTTACATTTATTGACCAATCCTATGTCAAGTCAAGTCATAGCATATTCAATCCAAAACCAATCCATTCTAACTATATAAACGTTGTCTTGCTATTAATAGTTTGACTCCGCTGCGGTGAAAGGTGAAAGGGACACTAATCTCTTTACATGGCGGAGGCCTGCCTGCTTAAAGAGTAGGACTTTGTCAAATTTTCGAAATTCACTGGCAAAATATTTTCTACTAAAAAATAAAAAACTGGAGTCGCTACCGTCTTCGTTATTAAGTTGAGTAGGTCAGGAAAAAGTTTGGTAAAGATCGAATGAAAACTGTAGGAGGAGTATCTGGACAAAGCGTGACAGATCGGAGCGTTTTCTCCCACTCCTTCAATGTTAAAATTCGAAATTCAAAAATTCATAAAACGATTTCTATGAAAGATATCGTTTTGAAACTTGAGGTTTGGGGTTTTGACTATGATGGGCCCATCCAGTAAAAATTTGAAAGTCGTAAGTTGATGTTAAAGGGGAAATGAATTGCTATTATTATATAGACTAGTAATAGGCCCGTTCTCCGAACGGGAAATGGTTAACCCCTTAATGGGGACGGTAGATAATGAGTATGAATTATGCATTACAAAATATGAAAATTAACAGATTAAAATGTTTAAAAAATTGCTTGCTGCATTTCTACACAATATCCTAAGGATGGGGAACAAAATACAATACTTATCGAATCAAGATAATAATATTGAATCAAATTCAACATAATTTAACTAAACAAAGTAAATGTTGAAGTCCTTTCATCAGGGCCCGATTTTCATTATATTATCAAATTATCATTAATACTATATGGACATAATTTTAAATCACCCCGTAATTTTATATTACCCCACCATTGTACATAGACATCATTTTAAATAGACGTCATTGTAAATGACCCCGTCATTTTAAATAGACGTCATTGTAAATGACCCCGTCATTTTAAATAGACGTCATTGTAAATGACCCCGTCATTTTAAATAGACATCATTGCAAATGACCTCGTCATTTTAAACAGACGTCATTGTAAATGACCCCGTCATTTTAAATAGACGTCATTGCAAATGATCCCTTCATTTTAAATAGACGTCATTGCAAATGATCCCTTCATTTTAAATAGACGTCATTGCAAATGATCCGCTCCTTTTAAATAGACGTCATTGCAAATGATCCGATCCTTTTAAATAGACGTCATTATAAATGACCCCGTCATTATAAATGACCCCGTCATTTGAAATAGACGTCATTATAAATGACCCCGTCATTTTAAATAGACATCATTTTAAATGACCCCACATTTTAAAAAGACAACATTTTAAATAACCCCGTCGTTTAGAATCACCCCTTCATTTTGAATAACCTCGTTGTTTTAAATCTATGTCATTTTAAAAAATCTCGTCATTTTAAATAACCTCGTCATTTTAACATTCCTGCCATTTTAAATAATCTTTGTATATTAAATGTTCCCGTCATCTTAAATATTCAGTCATTTTCACGTCATCATTTTAAGTAGCTCTGTTATTTTAATTAGCTATCACTATTTTAATCGTCCTCGTTATTTCTATCTATTTTCTTATCCCGTTGCATTTACTAACCAATTCTATGTCAAGTCAAGTCAACCTGCTCAATCCACAACCAAATGACACAAACTAAATAAACATCGCCTTTCTATTAATAGTTTGACTCCGTTGCGGTCGCCCCGTTCGAGGTGAAAGGGACTAATCCCTTTACATAGCGGAGGCCTGCCTGCCTTAAAGAGTAGGACTTTGTCAAATTTTTGAAATTCACTGGCAAAATATTTTCTACTAAAAAATGAAAAACTGGAGTGGCTACCGTCTTTATTATTAAGTCGAGTAAGTCAGGAAAAAGTTTGATAAAGATCGGATGAAAACTGTAGGAGGAGTATTTGAACAAAACGTGACAGATCGGAGCGTTTTCTCCCACTCCTTCAATGTTAAAATTCGAAATTCAAAAAATCATAAAACGATTTCTATGAAAGATATCGTTTTGAAACTCGAGGTTTGGGGTTCTGACTATGATGTGCCCATCCAGTAAAAATTTGAAAGTCGTACATTGATGTTAAAGGGGAAATGAATTGCTCTTATTATATAGATAACCCCGTAGTTTAAAATAATTTCGTCATTAAGAATCATCCCTTCATTTTGAATAACCCCGTTGTTTTAAATCTACAAACGCAGTTTTAAAAAATTTCGTCATTTTCAAAATTCTCGTCATTTTAAATAACCTCGTCATTTTAAAAATTCTCGTCATTTTAAATAATCTCGTTATTTTAAATAACCTCGTTATTTTAAATAACCTCGTCATTTTAAATAACCTCGTCATTTTAAATAACCTCGTCATTCTAAATAACCTCGTAAGTTTAAACATTCCTGCCATTTTAAATAATTTCTTTATTATTCCCGTCATCTTAAATATTCACGCCATTTTCACCTCTTCATTTTAAGTAGCTCTGTTATTTAAATTAGCTACCACTATTTTAATCGTCCTCGTTATTTCTATCTATTTTCTACCTACCCCGTTACATTTATTAACCAATCCTATGTCAAGTCAAATCAACCTATACAATCCACAACCAAATAATACTGACTAAATAAGCCTTGCTATTAATAGTTTGACTCCGCTGCGGTCGCCCCGTTCGAGGTGAAAGGGACACTAATATCTTTACATGGAGGAGGCCTGCCTGCTTAAAGAGTAGGACTTTGTCAAATTTTTGAAATTCATTGGCAAAATATTTTCTACTAAAAAATAAAAAACTGGAGTGGCTACCGTCTTTATTATTAAGTTGAGTAGGTCAGGAAGAAGTTTGGTAAAGATCGGATGAAAACTGTAGGAGGAGTATCTGGACAAAGCGTGACAGATCGGAGCGTTTTCTCCCACTCCTTCAATGTTAAAATTCGAAATTCAAAAATTCATAAAACGATTTCTATGAAAGATATCGTTTTGAAACTTGAGGTTTGGGGTTTTGACTATGATATGAACATCTAGTAAAAATTTGAAGCTTGTATGTTGATGTTAAAGAGGAAATGAATTGCTCTTATTATATAGATGTCTCCCACTTATTCTACACCAACCAGTGAATATTATTTGGATGTCTCCCACTTATTCTACACCAATCAGTGAATATTATTTGGATGTCTCCTACTTATTCTACACCAATCAGTGAATATTATTTGGATGTCTCCCACTTATTCTACACCAATCAGTGAATATTATTTGGATGTCTCCCACTTATTCTACACCAATCAGTGAATATTATTTGGATGTCATCCACTTATGCTACACCAATTAGTGAATTTTAGTTGCAAGAGCCAAGCCGAGAATATTATAATATTATTAAATTTATTTTCGTTTGTATGTTGAGAGCCTGGAATTATTTGTAACATTCCAACGCCACTGAGCCAAATCCAGGCTCTCAAATGATAACGGAAACACACACAAACACACACACACACTACGGAAACTTTTTATTCATATGATTAAACATTGAGGTAGGTGTTTGTTTGATCCTAGCCAATGCAAAACTTTCTTTCTGATTAAATCATTGAGGTTAATTTTATTCAAATCGTGCCTTGTAATTCGCACTAGTTCAAAATGTGGCTTTTTCCTACTGGGAAATTTCACCACTAAAAATCGTTCCTCACTGCCACAGCCAAACACAGACTAGGTAAACCAGAAAGCCCTTCCTATTTATTCGTAGAGAATCTTTTTGTCAAAATAATGACACCAATCACGTCAAAATCGGTGAACGTTAGAGGGTGAAAAAGTTTTGAAAATAAAAAATGTAAATTTTCAGAAATTCCACCCGCTTTCAAACTCACTGGATTTTCCCAGGTCCCCAAAAGTATATTATTTTGGAATATTATTTTCAGAATCACTATCAGAATCGCATTGGTGCAGTTTCAACCAATTTGTATCAAAATCGGAGGTAGTCGAATTTTCACCTATTTTTGGGATTACTCCAATTTTGAAAAAGCCTCGAAAACGTTGGAAAATCGACCACCTTCGATTTTGATGAAAATTGGCGGAATAACCATTAATGCGATTCTGATTATTCTTGAATAACATTCCAAAGTAATATTTTTGAGGACCAGGGATTGGAGAGTTGAATAGCGGGCAGAATTTCTAAAACTTTTCAAGTTTTTATTTTCAAAATATTTTTTGATTCACTTAACGTTCGTCGATTTTGACGTGATGATGAGTCTCGTTAGATCGACAAAAGGATTCTCTACAAATGGATTGGAAGAGTAATTTGATACCTAGTCTGTATTTGCAATAATCAGGCCAAATGTATTTCACTTTTTCATTTGGAATTGTCCAGCTGTAATCGCAATTTGCTTGCATGCAGAAGTAATACGTATTGTACGTATTCTGTCAAATTAATCATTATACGTTTAAATAGTTGCTATTTGAGTTGATACAGTTTTTGACATTTCTTCCTGGGTTAATTATTAGTGTTCCAAAACATCCTTTCGTCCATTCATAAGAAACACAATGGATGCTCGTCATTTTGGGAAATGAACTATGAACAGATTGGCAAAAGGGCTGTGGATAATTTGGCAAAACACTGTGGATAAATTGGCAAAAGGAACTTTTGTATATGCAGCTAATTTTTATTAGGTGAGCAATACAATTGCATATCATGTAAAACTAGGGTTACCAGACCAGGTATAGTTAAATGGCAAGTATAATACTTAAACTGGACCCTTAACTTAAAACACTTAAATTATACTTAAATATTATACTTAAATCAGCTAAAATGAACAATGAAAAAACTTAAATATTAGAGCACATTTTGGGAAAATTTTGTCTTATTTCGCCTAAAACGAGTTAACCACAGCCTTCAAATCACATAAAATCGCGGGGGGGGGGGCATATTAGGCCTTGCTGTAGTAATATGCCAGAATATTAATGTCTAAATACGTAATTTACTTAGTTCTGATTTTCATCAAAAAACCGTAAATTTGTTAGCTGCGCAAATATGATAGCTCGAAATACGGTTCATCTATTACATTTGAAAGTATTTACCAAAACGCACCCGAAGGGCGCACGGGTTGATGATATATAGCATTTGTTGGTCAGGATTCAGGATACTTAAATTAGTTGAAGATCCTTGTGTAAAACCAAACGAGCAATGAACATAATAAGTAATTCAAATCATTTCAAATTCATGGCAATAATTTGGATGAATTTAGAAAATGGAAATCGTTTCTTTCCATCGGCTGCTAGCTTTTCTGCTAGTTTTTAAAAATTCTCTCAATTACAAATGCTACACATTTATCTTTTTCAATACAATTCTAATATTTCGGACTAGTTAGTAGTTTGTGGTTATCTTAGTGTTTGGAAAACGAACTTGTGTGAAAACTCGGCCATTCTCTGAAGGTAAAACTGAAGTTGAACGCACGCTTATTGAGTGAGCCCTAATCTCAATAAGACATCTACGCAGGGTTGGCCCATATGGTTTTAACCCCCCCTTGTTATAGTTAAAGCCTGGTGGCTAAAAGTGGCTGAAAATCACAAATGTTGCTAAACTCATTTTCCCATTGTTTGGAACGGTTTAAAGTTATTTTTACCTTAAAGCTATGTAAAACTTAGTCATAGTCATAACATTCTTACTGACTTCCAACTTCTTTCTAGCTGACGTCCGATTTTGTTTCGCCGACGTCCAACATCTAAAAATGTCAAGATCAAAATGAAAAGTTTTGAAAATCTTAACTGTCTAGTTTTTCATACTGAAATTATTCCATTTTATAACCATCGTTTAAGATAGAGCAATAAATTTACCTGTCTATATATCTATGTATGTAACTATGTGTGGTAGGGTGAAAAGCGAGAACAAATAAATATTTGTAATTTTTAAAAAAATAAATATTTGTATGTACAATACGCATGAGCATTGCATACCTTTCGAAATTGAGTCTTGCTCTGGGGGCTATAATTATATAATTCAGAAAAATTTAAGGTGCCGATATGGTGGGATGTACGGTTGATGATTTCTTACGGAGTATATTATGCAGGAAAGATTTCGGTATTAGTGTTCATAAACTTTATAACTATGTATAATTTAATTGGTCGGCTAACAAGGTGCAGCTGTGAAAGATGATACTACTCTATCCACAATTTACAATTAAAATCTACACAACTAATTATGATATGCGATGTATTGTGGAAGTATATGCCAGCGGAAAAGATTAAAGATGCAACTGTGGAAGAAAAGAGCTGCGAAGACCATAAATCTGCAATTTTATAATAAAGGAACTGAAAAATTGTTCTTTTTATTAAAATTAAAACGCAAATAAATCGTTCAAATTAAATTCATTCTTTCAGCAATACATAACAATGTAAAATCAAAGGTAACAGAAAACCCTTAAATATCTTTCGTAATTCCACTCTACAATTCATAACAATAAATATATACAAATTAAGGTCAGACACCCACAAATAATGATTAGCAAATATATATATACCTACAAATAAAATACAAAGGTGATAATAATTCTGGATAGCTGCGGCGGGTTTACAAGAAATGAAGATGGTGTGCGATATTGTCCGGCATGCGTGTTTTCCGAGGAGGGAGAGTCCAGTCAAGAAAGATTACTTGTGTCCATATTTACAGGAGAAGAGAGGGCGACAGTTCCGGACCAGTGGAAGTAGAGATTGCACATTTTGTACGAGATAATCCGATCCGGAGAAAGGCCTTGGTTGTCGTGCAGAACGCTCAATGATGTCGAACTCGCCGTCCCTCGCCGAGCAGTCCAGGAAACCAGGAAACAGTCGTATCTGCATCAACAACAGAAAAACAAGAAATTATAGTCAATTCATATTCTGGATAAGGTAAGAGATTCGTGGATAATTACTTCTTGAAAAGCAATAAAAAAATTTAAAAAAATTATACAATTAAAAATTAAAACAAATTGAATAATAATAATAAATAAAAAAAATTATTACAATCAAAAAATTAAAACAAATTGAATAATAATAAAAAATAAAAAACTTAAATAATAAAAAAATTAAAATAAATAATTACCAGAGTAGTAGGACTGTAGTTGGAAGAAGTAGGTGGACGTTGAGCAGATCGTAGCCCCATGCTGAAGTCAGTCTTCGTGTGTCGACTCCAGAAAGATATTCGGTCCCTGAGGTCGATTCTCACGATGAGCTCCGGGTTCAACTACAGCTGCCGGAATTTTCTCAGTTACTGATGGTGGCGGAGAAGAGGATGAGGCTGAACTTAAAGAGGATGCGGAAGAACTCAAAGAAGATGGCGGAGAACTCTTCTCCGCTTTGTTGCAACCAGGATCAGAGCTAAATAGTAATTATACTTTTTAAGTGACAATTCAAGAATTTCATTATATTACTTCAAAAGTTCCAATCAAATACGAATGATTTAAAAAATTAAATTGTATGGTTAAAAATGGCGCTTACAGGTTGTCGGAGATATTCGATTCGGTGGTGTTTGCTTCGGGAATGTCCAAATCGTCTCTCGGTTGCAGGTGTAGTACTAACATTCCTGGGAAGACAGGTCGGGCTCTGCCTCGGGCTCTATACATCGACCTCGGTTGACGTTGAGGCACCGGCGACGGGATTCGTGGGTAGCTCATCTCAGTGGACAAAAGATCTTCGGAGTTCGAGTAGAAAGTGGAGAAGTCGGTCGATCAGAGTTCAGCGATTAAGTTCTCGAGTGGAGAGAGGCGGCAGCAGTTTCAGGAGAGTTTCCTTGAGGTCAGTTCTCTCTGAAGATCGGCAGAATTTTGACTTTCCATGCTCACCAACCTCCCTTTTTATACGATTTTCCAGAACAAAGAATCTGCCATCTTTCCATTTGAAAACATGGAGAACTAACAGACGTAACAGAGTCAGACCACGAGTGCTGGAATTTTATTAGTAACAGTCATGTGATATGCAGATATCTCTGCGCCACGCGACTGACTGACTCAAATATGAAGACAAAAGAAAAAAATTTAAATTAGGATGAATAATATTCAAATGAGAATGAATAACATTCAAATTAGGACGAACGATTGTAAACGAAAATGAATAATATTCAAATTAGGATTAAATGTAAATTAGGCTGAGTAATATTCAAATTAGGATTAAATGTAAATTAGGCTGAGTAATATTCAAATTAGGATTAAATGTAAATTAGACTGAGTAATATTCAAATTAGGATTAAATGTAAATTAGGCTGAGTAATATTCAAATTAGGATTAAATGTAAATTAGGCTAAGTAATATTCAAATTAGGATTAAATGTAAATTAGGCTGAGTAATATTCAAATTAGGATTAAATGTAAATTAGGCTGAGTAATATTCAAATTAGGATTAAATGTAAATTAGGCTGAGTAATATTCAAATTAGGATTAAATGTAAATTAGGCTGAGTAATATTCAAATTAGGATTAAATGTAAATTAGGCTGAGTAATATTCAAATTAGGATTAAATGTAAATTAGGCTGAGTAATATTCAAATTAGGATTAAATGTAAATTAGGCTGAGTATTATTCAAATTGGAAATGGCGAATACTCAAATTAGGACGAACGATTGTAAATTAAGATGAATAATATTCAAATGAGGATTAAAATGCAAATTATGCAAATATATTCAAAATTGAGAATTAACATAAAATGGCAGTGTAAGGAGGAGATGAGGGAAGATGACTAAAACAAAGGAATTTGGGAGTATTTAAGGGACCTAATTCAGAGCCTTGACATCAGTCTTAAGCTGAACTCTCTGAAGGATGGAGCCAAGACTAAAAGTCTCCCCAGTGAACTCTAACTATTCTCCGAATTTCTTTAGTCTACTCAGTGGACTCTAAACCGACCCCCGGGTTATCTTAAGTCTATTCATTGGACTCTAAACTATTCCCCCTGTTTTCTTCAGTACCCCCAGTGGACTTCAAATTATTCCCCGGATTTTTAAGTCTACTCAGTGGACTGTAAACTATTCCTCGGTTTTTTAAAGTCTACTCATTGAACTCTAAACTATTCCCCGATTATCTCAAGTCTACCCATTGGATTCTATAAACTATTCCCCGGTTACCTTAAGTCTATCTATTGGACTTTAAACTATTCTCTGATCATATCTAGTATATATATATACTAGGCGGTCACAGGACCCAGGTCCTGTCGTACATGGGGCTAGTACATCTACAAATCATGTTTTACGAACTGGTTTGTAGTAGGCCAATTACACCAGTATTCAGATGGGTTCAACACTAATATAATGTACAGCCGGTCACAGGGCCCAGGCCAGGCCCTGTTATAAATAAAGCTAGTCAAGTATTTATTCCGGGGCATAAATTGTACGATTATTAGAATGCGTCTAACAGATACACAGATTTTTTATATTATTAAGTCCGATGGATCTCCCCACGTTTGATTTTACATTATTAGAGTCAAAAAGTATTCCAAAACTTCGCCTTAGTACGACCTAGAGTCAACTTTTTGTTTTGATTGTGGGTTGGCAACTTACTCCGGTCATCTACCATGCTCACATGTTTGATTCGAAGTTTACGGTACTCAAACCATAACCTTTGTTATATACTGCCACTAATTGATAATGGACCATTTTGAGGTCAAGTTAACCTTAATTGGCATTGTAGTGTCAAGTTGTCAAATAGAAAACGGAATAATTTACATTGTTACTTTTTGGCCCCATAAGAGAGTTTAAACTTTTATATTAAAAGACTTTTCGAGCTGATCCCATTATTTTTGAGTTCCATTCCTGTATCAGTGCTCTGCTGTTTTGCAGTAACGAAAATGGACTCACTTTTTTTGGAAATCTGACTTTTTTAAAGCATTTATAGGTAAAGTAGAAATATCAAAAACCCAACCACCACATTTTGTTCGTGGATAGTCCACGATTCCATAATTGCAGGACCCATAAAAATCAAATACCTATTTTGGGAACAATTACACTGTATGTAAACACAAATTTTAAATTCAATGCAGGTTGCCCTAAATGATAATCATGAAATATTCGAACGTAAATTAAAACTATATTTTATTCATTGCGCTGCCAAATTTCTTCCCCTGAGGTAGTGAAAGCCCGGCAGGTTAACTTGGGGTTTCTAGTTGAACAACAATTGAGTCATATTTCGGCAATAAATTTAGGAAATTATATTTATTTTGTTTACAACCAACTGTGATGAGCGTCCTCAAATGAAAAAATGAGACAAATTTGTTGTACATATTGTCGTATAAAAAGTGAAGTATTTTCAGACAATATTCCACAGTTCTAATTTTGCAGTTTCCAACAAATATCTAGAACATGTTTTATTTCTTTATTTTTCAATTAAACTATTATCAATTATAAATTTTCCCGCACCATAATGAGATCCTTGAGAGCACTCAGCACTGAAAGTTGGAAAAATTTGCATACAGAATGCATGCACTACTTCTGTTATGAAAAATTTGAATATTAGAAATAATGTAATATTTCAACATTGTTACATTCAACGCGCATAAACCAGTCTACGTTTATCATATAGAGTGATGATAGTTGTGTATTGTGTCAGTCAATTCTGGACAAAACAATTGACTCTAGCGTGCGCAAAATTTTGCATCTTTCAAAACCAAATCAAATGTTGATACCTAGACGTTTCGAAATTATAGTAATGCAGTAGCACGCAAATCTCTTGATACAAACATACAAACCTACACGGGTACACATCAGGAATTATTTAAGCGCATGTCCCACTTTACTCTTATAAGAAGAGATGGAAGGAAGAAGTTTCTACTACCAAAACCATAAAAACCAATGTATTTAAATTTAATAATTTTGTCATACTTTACCGTTAAAACTCTCAAGCGTGTCACGTGTATGCATAAATTAAGCTAGTTCCATCTGGATGGAATATAGCATCTTTTGCAAATTAACCAAACTGTGGTGTGGTGTTCTTACATTTTGAAATTTAATAACCGTACGGCGGCCAAGCAATACAATTCATAACTTAGACCATTCTGTTTTGAAACGTAGTGGCTTGCCCTATTCTCATACGTACATACAAACACACAAACATACGTACATACAAATGTTTTTAATAATGTACCCCAAAGTAGTTGACCCGAAGTCCACTATAATCAAAGTGCCTTTGTTAGGTGACTTCGGAAGGCATCCGACAAATGCACGTTGCGTGTGGTGGACATCGGATGAACTGCTTTGGGGTACATTATTAAAAACATTAATTATTTAATACGCGTGCGCCAGTTTATGTTTATACTTAGTCTTGATAGTCAGCCACTTTTCGCCTAAAACTAAAAATTATGTATCTTTAGTTCTCCACGTTGTAAAACGTCATGGGATAGCTCTTTTGAAAAGTTTTTCGCTAATTTCGGTCAAATTCAATCATGCACATGCGGGTCAAAAGGTACAAGGTCATTGGAAAAATACGCTGACAAATGTCATGTGACGTTGCAAAGCCTGATTAACTCCGCTCCTTTTTACATACATTTGACGTGGTTTATAATTAATTATTATGTTTACAGTTTTACATGAAAGAAATAAGAAAATATGGAGGAAAAGCTCATGAATGCAATGTTATATATGCTTCTTTCATATATTTGAGGCCTTTTATTCTGGGACTATTGTATTGTTTAGTAGCTCTGACTAAACTCTTAGAGCAGAAACGGTTGCAGAAAATGGCCTACAATTCATCTTATCTCTCGATTTCTTTATATTCTTTGGCATTTATCAGCCATAAGAGTGGATCTTGTGTAATGCCTAATAATAATAATAGTTTTTGCATGCAGATGTTGGGTTAATGATGTTCCAATAACATTCGCTCTAGTTGCTGAAATGAATGAGTGGCTTGACAGCCAGGAATACTGGAGTTGTGTGCGGAGAGGAAAAGTTGGTCCACCCACGCGGCAGGGCAATAAAAGATATTTTTAGAATTCCAATGTCCTGTGTGTGGATGCGGATAATTCATCAGTAGAGATCGAAGAGACAAGGAAGGATGGGAACGTTGCAGGAGCAGCAACGCAAATTCGAAGAGGCCGTAGCCTTCATCGAAAATTTGAGAGCCTCCGACGGTAAGTCCCACGACCCTTAACCAAATCGAATGTCAATAAACTGGAATTGTGTGGCAGGGCCGTACAAACTGAATGGGCAGTTGGAACTGAACCGGAAGTTGAACGCCTTGCTCAACCAGGCCGCTTACGGGGCCTTCCGCCACGCCCCTCAAGACCAGAAGAGTGGCCTTGGAATGAGAGAGAAACAGCAATGGGAAAGTCTGGGCAACATCTCTAGGGTACGAAGTCATTAAGAGTAGTTCTTCTAGTTCTTTTAATACAAATTGTTACAAAAACAAAGTATGTATAGCACTCAGTGTTTCATTTTAGCCGGGTTTTCCTATTTTAGCCAGCCAGGAGGCCATGTTTGCTGGCTAAAATGGCTTGTGGCCAGAATCAAATTTACATGGGTTTTAATTTTAGCCAGGATTGTTAAACGGTGGTGGTACTGGTACTCAAGCACGTATCTAGGAATTTGAAATATGGGGGGCCCACCGAAATATATTGGTAAAATTGTAACATAATCGCGCGACCGTTTAACCGTTTTTGACCTTCGCGTTTTTCTGGATACTTAGGGGGGCCCGGGCCCCCCGGCACCCCCTGTGGATACGTGCTTGCTGGTACTGGTACTGACAACACTTTGTACTCAATTTTTGCCCTAGGATGGGTCAGAGATAGGAGAAATACATCAAATTAGCATAATAATTTTAGGATACATATTTACAACCAAAAAACAGAATAAAATACACTAACAAGGAAAAGTGTATCTCTATATAATAAACACAAAAGGAAAAAACCTACCAATCTATCTATCTATGTGTAACTATATTGGTAGGACAGCCTAGGGAACCTACATATACTGCGTAACGCAAAACGCAATCCCCCATGTGAAACGCAAGTGCTGACTGCAACACTTTTGAGTACCTCCTCATCCCATCAACTGCACACGTAATATATGCACATTCCTTAAAACCAAAAATGCGCATGTTCATTTCCTCTAAACTACCGAAATCAGTGCGAATGGTTTCATATAATCCACCCTAATTTTCAGCAATTTCGGATGCGTGAAAAGTGCTCTGCTCCGTTGTGAGTGGTGAATTGTAATTTCCATTTTTGACCGCTACGATTTACAATCATCACCATTTTAGTTCATTCCGGTATTTCATTTATGACCTAAAGACACAAGCTAAGTGCATCTGCTCTTTCTTCATTAAAAGGAAAAATTCTCAGCTTTTTTTTTGATATTTTTATCTGACTGGAATTGACAATAACTGGAACTGATACACGTTGTCATTTTTTTTGATTTTAACACTGGTGACTGGAACTGTGGGTTACTGAATTTGGTCATATATAGTGTCCTGAACACTGCCGCTGATTGGTACCTATTTAACCTACTATCTATTTACAAGAATATCAAGCTTATCTGTTATAGCTGTTAGAAATTATTCATTTGGTTATAGTTATTATTGTGGCACTTTTGGGTATCTCTTCCTCCCATCAACTGCACACGTAATATATGCACGTTCCTTAATAGCAAGATGCGCATACGCATGTATGCCTACTTCCTTTTAACCACTGAACTGAGTCGTTTCAAAATATTATAACATCATAACATAATAGAAATTTACATAAGATGATTGTTGGTGATTCAATGGAGATGATTAGCAAAAGGGGACATTTCAAAATATTAGGCGGTTCATTTCAAAATCACTAATCTAATCCAAATTGGTTCTGCTCTATATATCGACAAATTTATGTCCCATTTTTTAAAAGAGCTGATATTACTTTTTATTGCCCCCTTTATTCCTTCGTGCCAGTTTGTGCAACTGTTTGCAGAATTAAATAAATAACTGAGGACCACTATTTATTCTTATAGTGTACTCATTGGATTTTTACATTTTTCTAAAATCTAGGGAAACCTTTTGATCAGAAAGTTGGCATTTTCCCAACCGGTGTAGAAAATTAAAGTATATTTAAAATATTGTATTTACAAAGTTAACATAATAACTTAAGGGAAATACTGATTATATTTTCGGAATTGTTTTTATTACTGTGGTGGGTGGCCTGCTGAATTTCTCTTGAGTGCTAGGTTCACTCCTTTTAGCTGGGTTCACTAGTAATATACTAACAAGGAAAAGTATAAAATATAATCATTTTTTGTTGCTACTGAAAAATTACGTACCTTGCTCCTACTTTCCAAATGCATATTGTTAGAAATAAATTTTTTGAAATGAGAATCTCTTATTTAAAACGTACTGCAGAATACAGATAAGGTCCAATTATTTTTTTACTTTTTAAGATTTTCTAAGTGGTGAATTATTTATCCTAATAATTTATCTTCCTTTAGAAGATTTCCAAGTACCAATAATTGCTACCCTTTTCAGTGTTCAGTTGCAAAATTTGGTTAGACAAAAGTTTATGCAAACATATGCTAGCAAATAATTGCAAATGAGGATATAACATGTTATTAGGCAGTTATCGCATGGGGTGACGTACAGTGGAAAATTTTTGTATTATGTCATGACAATTTGTACTAAAGTTTCTTATATTTTATCCAATACTTGTTAAGCGAATTCTTAAGCCAGTTTTCTGAATTACTCGAAAGAGCTAATAAATGAGAGTTATACAAAAATAGGCAATGATGCGGATGATAATTGAAAGGAATGGCCTTTTATTGTATTGAACCCAAAGAATATTTTAGTTGTTCTATGATCGCACATCGCATGGTTTATTTTCATTAATATTTGGGTTTTATTTTTTGACCAGGTGGAGGCGATGAGACAGTTCACCGTTAAAGCTGAAGAAATCAAAGTCGAAGCAGACTTAGCTGCTAAAACTTCAGGGGCTTGAAAAATCCTCTCAAAAATTTATAAATTCAAGAGGGAAATAAATCTTGTACCTAGACCAAATATAAATGTGCTGTAAAAATGCTTTTCGGTTCATTATGGCCTAATTTTTGGGTAAAATTAGTTGACATTGATATCTAGTTATTGGCTTTTCTAAATATTATGGAATTTCATACAACTATTTACTGACATTAATTATTAATTGGCAATGGGTCCGTTTTTGTGGCTTGCGCCCTAGACGGCATATATTGTTACGGCCAGCTATATCTCTCTGTCTAACCGTAAGACGCTATCTCGCAAAGCTCAAGTCTGCTAAATAGAGCCTCGTTTCTCTTTCTCGAAGGACCAGCCTTTTAGGCAAATTTTATATGATGGTATGCAAATTAATGCTATGAGTCACGTGTAACAATATAATGCAACTGATTCCTTGAGGAATACTACTATCAATTCTCTGGAAAATGACTGGAGCCTTTCACATAAAGTTACATCAGCTGTCAGCCCTTTCTCGAATTAATGTAGATCTCTCAAATCAGAATTACGCAATGGTAAATAAGGTACTCAAGACCACGTGACAGTTACAACTGTGAAAATTCTCTGTATTTATTTAAATACAACACACACATACAGCCTTACAAACAATATTGCAATGTGGCTTGTACGGTAAGGTCAGTACTGGGAAATGGCACTCAAGGCCTATGTCACCAGTCAAATCAAACAAATAAAGGCAGCTCTAGGCAATACACCTTTACAAATGAGCAAGTATCTGATACAGATCACTGTACTGGCCTTATCCGTACAACCCAATTTTTATATATACAAAGTACACGATTTTTTACCACCGACTTCTGCTTTCATCGCTAATTTACACAACATAAACATAACATTTCATAGAAATATTATACATCATTCGATTCCAAATTAATTATAGTATTTGTTTTTGCATTAACCTAATTTTCATATGCACATTAAACCATTAAAACTAATTATTTATCTTAAATACACAATATTCGTAATTTAAATAATTTCCTATTGCTAGACAATAAATAAATAGATACCAAAATGTAGCAAATAAATATTTCACAATATTACAAATAAATGAATTTCACTTCAAGACTGAATCTTTCTGTGTATCGACAACATACTTCCCCCGGTAGATGCTCCTAAGGGACATCTTCATCCATTGTCACGTCGATCACACACACCTTTACAACGGGTCGTCGAAAGGTCCCTTGGTTGGTTCGGATCTCCACTACTCGAACGACACCATCCTTTCCTGGGAACCAGTGTTTGACTAGCCACCGGCTAGTGGATAAAATGGTAGTGGATAAAATGGTTTTATCCAGGCTAAAATGACTTTTGGCCAGTGGACAAAATGAAAACACATGTAAATTTGACTATGGCCATTTTAGCCACTATCCATTTTATCCGGATAAAATGGCCTCCTGGCTGGCTAAAATGTAAAAAAGCCGGATAAAATAAAACACTGCTGGGAACACCTTCTCCACTATTCCTCTTGGCCAAGAATTCCGCTTCAGGTTTCCATCAGCGATAAATACAAGGTCTCCAACCTTAATTGGTTGTTTAGTTCCTGAGTCCTTTGATCTGCGGGTCAATGTTGGCAAGTACTCTTTGACCCATCTTTGCCAGAAGATATCCGCCAATCTCTGAGAGATCCTCCACTGCTTTCTCGAACATAGATCGTGATCAGAGAAAGTTCCAGGAATTTCCATTTGACATGCCTTCCCAATTAAAAAGTGATTGGGAGTCAAGCTTTCTTCATCTTCAGGGTCATTTGACACATGAGTGAGTGGTCTACTATTTACAGTGTACTCCGCTTCTGCCATCAGCGTTTGCAGAACTTCTTCCTTGGGAGCTCGGGTGTTCAGTACGGCATTCAATGCAACTTTTACTGACCGAACAAGTCTTTCCCAACAACCTCCCATATGTGGCGCTGATGGTGGAATAAACTTCCACTCAACTCCTTTTACTGAAAGCTCATCAACTATTTGTCCTTGATTGAGTTTATCTAAAGCAATTTTCAATTCACTTTTGGCGCCGTGAAAGTTAGTTCCATTGTCTGACCAAATTTCAATCGGCGCTCCACGTCTTGCCATAAATCGACGTATTGCCATAATACACGAATCAGTATTTAAACTTCCAGCGATTTCTAAATGGACAGCTCTCGTTGTTAAACAAGTAAAGAGTGCTCCATATCTCTTTTCATGTCTTCGTCCGATAGTAACTTCCATGGGACCGAAGTAATCTAGTCCTGTGTAAGTAAAGGCTCGTGGCTGAGGATTTACTCGGAAATGTGGCAAACTTCCCATCTCAGGCTCACATGGCTCTGCTTTCTTTACTCTACACATTTGGCAATTTTTTACAATTTTATTTAAGGCAGCTCGTGCGTTCAGAATCCAATACTTCTGCCTTATTTCATTCAACACTCGTTCTGTGCCATGATGTCCTGCTTTGGAGTGTAAGTGTTGTAGCAACAGATTCGTGTAATCACTCCTTGGGTCTAGAATTATGGGTTGGTATGAAGGACTTCCATAATGTCCAGCTTGGCCAATTCTGCCGTTCAATACCAACAGACCTTGCTCATTCAACATTGGCACAAGTCTTTTCAGTCGACTTGATCTTGGTACTTGAGTTCCCCTTCTTAGACAAGAGATTTCTTCCGAGAAGGTTTCTTCTTGGACAAATTTTAGCAACAATATCTCTGCCTGTTGCATATCAAGTGCTGAAATATCTCTGACAGTATTCTGTTTTCTGCACAGAGAGATAAACTTCAGCATCCTGGTAGTAGTTCGTACTAGTCTTATCCAAGATGAGAATTTATTTATCACAGGCAGACAATTCTGGACTACTGTAATATTTGCCACAATATTCTTTTTCTGTTCTAAGTCTTCTACTAGAACGTCTTTCTTTATGTCTTCAGTACTCAGTTCAAGGGGCCAGAATTCAGGTGACATTCGAAGAAATTCTGGTCCAGTTAGCCATCTACTTTCTGGACTTATGTCAGCAGGACTAATATCACGTGTAGCTTCATCTGCTACATTCTCCTTTGTAGGAACCCAGTGCCAATTCTTGACATCACTCTCTTCAAGAATTTCACCAATCCGATGGGCAACAAATGGCTTAAATCTTCTGCCATCTGAACGAAGCCAACACAGTACAATCTTTGAATCAGTCCAGAAATGCGTCTCATAGATGACGACTTCGTGGTACTCATGGACAGCTTTCGCCATTCTACTTCCTAGTAAGGCAGCTTGTAATTCCAACCTTGGAATTGATTCCGGACGTAATGGTGCCACTCTGGATCTTGCCATTACTAAAGACGTTTCTATCATATTCTCAGTCTTCAGTCGTAGATAGGCTACAGCAGCAAAGGCCTGCTCGCTAGCATCGCAGAACACGTGAAGACTTACTTCTGTGGTATCACAAATCTGAGGATGATAACACCTTGGGATTTCAAACTTGTCAATATTATGTAATTGACTAAGCCAACGATTCCATTTTTCTTGAGAATCAGGGGGTAACTTTTCATCCCAACCTGTCTCAGAACGCCACACATCTTGTAAAAGGATTTTTGCTCTAATAGAGAGGTGCGTCAAAAATCCAAGAGGGTCAAACACTGACATGACCAAGGATAGAGCTTCTCGTTTAGTCGGCTCTTTGACTCCAGCAATAATATCCTTGTCAATCTTTTTCAACTTGGTCGTAAACACAAATACATCTCGTTCTGGATCCCGATGCAATTCGAGAACTCTTTCAGTGGGAGCTTCTCCAGTACCATTATCTTCCAGATTTAGAGGCTTTTCTCTTACAGCTCTCAAATCTTTCGGAAGAATATCCAGTATTTTCTGGTCACTACAAATCCAATTACATATTTGAAATCCTCCCTTTTTGTGGATGTCAACCACTTCCAAGATCAACTTCTTGGCTTCCTCCACAGTACTACAACTGTCCAAATAGTCGTCCATGTAATGACGATCTAATATGGCTCTTACACCATTTTCGGATACTGGGGGATCTAAAGTTATAGCATTACGATTCTTCACCTCTTGGGCAGAGTAAGGAGAAGATACTGCACCAAAGACCATGACATCCATTACATACGTGTCAGGTGTTCTATCTCTGTCCATTCCACGCCATAAGAAACGTTGAGCAGGCAAGTCTTCCGCACGAATCTTTACACGATGGAACATATCCTTTATGTCAGCTGCAAAAGCAATACTTCGCTGACGGAACTTACAAAGGACTCCAGGCAAAGGTTTCAACAAATCCATTCCTTTCATCAATTTATCATTGAGACTTACTCCTCTTGATTTGGCAGCGGCATCAAACACAAGTCTCACTTTCTTGGGTTTATTCGGATTGAATACCGCGAAATGAAGAAGATACCAAATCTTAGGATCTTTCTTACTAAGCTCTTCATCACTCAGTTTATGAACGAACCCTTTTGTCAAATATTCTTCAATCTTTGCACAGTACTGTTCCGCAAAGACTGGATTTTTATCCAATTTTCGTTCCATGGAGTAAAGTCTGTTCAAAGCCATGGTTTTACTCTCCGGTAGGACTGGATCATCCTCTTTCCATAGAAGACCAGTTTCCCAACCGCCATCTACACGCTTTGTCGTTCTATCCGTTATGTCACGAGTTCTTTTGTCCTGTTGTGACATAAGATTGTCCTCAGAAATCTTAACACCGAGTTCTTCAATTCTAAATGAATCCTTGACCATCTGATACAATTGGTCATCTGGATTTCGGTATACATGGCATATAAATCCACCATCAACTCTATGGCGATGCCCATTAGATTTTCCAAAAAGTGCCCACCCTAACCTAGTCCTAACTGCAATTGGTGAATTGCCAGGACCTTCTACGGCTTCCAGAGGAAGAATCAATCGTGCATTATTCAAGCCTATCAATATCTTAGGCTGAGCATTTACCAAGTTCGGCAATAGGGCTCTTCTCAAATGCTTCCATTTATATCTCAAAATCTTTCCATTTACACTTTCTCTTGGCAAAGAAAGTCGTGTGATGGTCTGCAAATTATCCATAGAATAAGACCAACGACAATTATGTCCTTTAATTCCAGCTTTCACTTTCATGGAATTTTCAGACTGTCCTTCAGAGTTTATCCACTGTATCTTAAGTGGTGAACTTTCTCCGGAGACTCCAATTTGGGCAGCCAGGTCCGCTTCAATTAGGGACACAGTAGAGGCACTATCCAACATTGCAAAAGTCTCAATATTTCCTTTCGGACCAGTCAAAGTTACTGGCAAGACACACAAGGGTACTTCGGCACAATCTGATACATGTCCACAAGTGTGGTCTTGTTTCGGCTTTTCTTGCCTTGGCTGTCTGGGTTTGGAGTGTAACATAGCATGATGTATCTGATCACACCCATCTTTACCACAGATCTTCTTGTCTTCACAGTCCGCAGCCATGTGACCAGGTTTCAAACAAAAGAAACATAACTTTTCAGACAAAACCCATTGCCACCTTTCCTCAGTGGACTTTTGCAGCAATTCTCTGCAAGTATAGACTTTGTGGCCAAACTTCTTACAGTAGGTGCAGCATTTCTTTTCTGCTACGGCAGCCACTACAGCTCCTCGCTTGGCATCTCGACTTTTACCATTTCTGTCCCTCTTAACTTCGGAAACAGAAGTTTGTGGAATTGAGACCTTTCTAACTGCTCGAGCCATTTTATTTAGCCATATGGACAAATCATAAAGGTTAGTCACATCATCATTGGTCTCTTCCAACTTCAATCCCCAATTAAGTTTCATTTGTGGGGAGAGCTTTTCAAACAACTTCTTTACCAAATGTGGATTGGCAAGATAATCCTTTCTTTTCAATATTTCTGCTGTGGAGGTAAGGTTCCTTACAGCGTTTGCCAAATCCGTAAGAGTCTCTGGCTTGTCATCTCGACAGCTTGCCATTCGCTCGGCACGCTCAGTCAACATCATCAAGATGACGTCCGGTCTGCCAAAGTTCTCTTCCAAGCATGTCATGATCTCAGGCAGCTTCTCAGGAACTGCTAACATGCATTGCACTGCTTCTTTCGCCTTTCCACGTAGACACTTTTGGAGGCGAGCAATATTTTCAATGTTACTGAATTCACACGCTTCAGTAGTAGGTTTATACTGACTTAGGAAGTTAGGCCATTCTACTGGATCTCCAGAGAATACAGGCAACTCCTTGGCGACTGTTTGCCGTGCCAGATACTTATTCATGTTTTGGGGTTCCTTCGGCTTCCCCGATATTTCGGCTTTTATTGTCCTGAACATGTCAGTAATGGCTTCAGCCATCTTCTCCATACCAGATGGATCACTGGACGGTGATACAGGCAATGTTACTTCTGTGCTAAGTAGCTTCTTTTCTTCAACTTGCTCTACTGGAGTATGTGGCTTGGCATCACTCTTAGCACTGCCAGACTTGGAGTCTTGATGGGGTGGAAAGTCATCACCGTTTTCTTCCTCTTGAAATTCATCATCTATCATACTTTGATAGTTACTGCCATTAGAACTCAGAGTTTCATTCTCCTCTTCCTCAATAATGGCTAATTGCAGCTCTAACTCTTTCTGAGCCAGCATCTTCTTTCGTTCAATAAAAGCAAGTTCTCGAGTTTCCAGTTCCTCGATCTTTCGCATTGCCTCTACTTCAGCTTCCAATCTCCTTCGGGAAGCACAACTTGCCTTAGAGGACTTACTCAATGTTGTTGCATAACTTGCATTGCTTTTATCATCGGGAATTTCCAGAGCTGATTGATCTGCTACTGGCTTCCGCTGTCTGCGGGTATTTAAAACTTCATCATCCACGACTTCCGGGGCTATACCCTGGAGACGGGCACTTTTCCTTTCATTAGGATTTTGCTTATCAGCCATTTTGTTCCACTTCGAACTTTAGTGTACTGTCACCTGTCACCGATGATCCGGCTCGAAGGACCAATGTTACGGCCAGCTATATCTCTCTGTCTAACCGTAAGACGCTATCTCGCAAAGCTCAAGTCTGCTAAATAGAGCCTCGTTTCTCTTTCTCGAAGGACCAGCCTTTTAGGCAAATTTTATATGATGGTATGCAAATTAATGCTATGAGTCACGTGTAACAATATAATGCAACTGATTCCTTGAGGAATACTACTATCAATTCTCTGGAAAATGACTGGAGCCTTTCACATAAAGTTACATCAGCTGTCAGCCCTTTCTCGAATTAATGTAGATCTCTCAAATCAGAATTACGTGATGGTAAATAAGGTACTCAAGACCACGTGACAGTTACAACTGTGAAAATTCTCTGTATTTATTTAAATACAACACACACATACAGCCTTACAAACAATATTGCAATGTGGCTTGTACGGTAAGGACAGTACTGGGAAATGGCACTCAAGGCCTATGTCACCAGTCAAATCAAACAAATAAAGGCAGCTCTAGGCAATACACCTTTACAAATGAGCAAGTATCTGATACAGATCACTGTACTGGCCTTATCCGTACAACCCAATTTTTATATATACAAAGTACACGATTTTTTACCACCGACTTCTGCTTTCATCGCTAATTTACACAACATAAACATAACATTTCATAGACATATTATACATCATTCGATTCCAAATTAATTATAGTATTTGTTTTTGCATTAACCTAATTTTCATATGCACATTAAGCCATTAAAACTAATTATTTATCTTAAATACACAATATTCGTAATTTAAATAATTTCCTATTGCTAGACAATAAATAAATAGATACCAAAATGTAGCAAATAAATATTTCACAATATTACAAATAAATGAATTTCACTTTAAGACTGAATCTTTCTGTGTATCGACAACAAATATAATCTGCAGTATGTCGTCCACCTCTCTCTTATAACAGAAGAAGATATTATTACAAACAAATTAAAATCGCTATATTATTGGCTATACTGTGGGCCTTTGATCTTCCATTTTGAAAGAATGTAACTGCAGAATTGTTTAAAGCAAGTTAGGTGAAAATTTAGATTGAATGGGACGAAGGGTAATGTAATTTCACGGAAACCATGAAACTACAACGCAACTGTTAAGTTTTCAACCATTTTGCAAAGCTAGCAAAACGTTAAAATATATAAAATGCTTAACGCTAAGTGTTTGGACCACTGAAATCCTCCTACCCGGATGAAAACCCGATCCTGAAAATGTGCCTGTTATGGATGAACTGAGTGTGTCAAAAAGGATGACTTACCGAATAAATTGACTGATTGGTCAGGACTAAATAAAAGAGATCGAAACTACGGCTTTACACGACTGATTATCCCTTGTTTATTTAAACTAGAGAAAGAATAATTAATTTAATTACAATCGCAAATTAGAATTATAAAACCTACGGCAAGCCGTAACAGAAGCTCGCCTGAGTGAAGGGGACCGTGTACACAGTTTTGGTAGAACAATAGAAATAGGTTTGTTTTCATATTTATCGGTTAATATTGAGTCTCAACATCAAAATAGATAAACGTTGACTATGAAAATAAACAAAAAATAAAAATAGATTAATTTGGACCATCAAAAGCAATAGAAAATCAATAGATTAATTTTGACTTCCAAAATCAACAGTAAATCATATTAGATTAATGTGCACTATGAAAATCAACAGAAAATCAAAGTAGATAATTGTTGACTGAAAATAAAAAGAATAAATTAAAGTTGGTGAAGATTGAGTATGAAAATAAACAAAAAAATCAAAATGCAATAATATTGAGTATCAAAATAAACAAAAATTCAAAATTGATTATTATTGAGTATTAAAATAAACAAAAAATCAATATTGATTAATATTGAGAATAAAAATCAAAAGAAAATAAAAATTAGTAAATGTTGACTATCATAATGAAAAGCAATTCGAAAAATCTAAATTTTACCATCAATTTGCTTAAAAATGCGAAATAGATTTATTTCCGTCCTATAATAGGTATATTCCGGTTTTATTTACTTTATTATAAAATCTTAAAAATCCTGCCGAAGCGGAGTTAAATATTGCATACTATCTACTAACAAATCATTAGAAGCAGGTCTCGTCAAAATTACATTAGAGGTTGTACGTAGCTAGCACATAGTGGGAGACTATTTTACATCATCTACTACAAGGACTACGACTACAACCGACGAAAGAAAGGTTATAAAAGGAGCCAATGTACATCAGGAGAGGGAGTCTTGCGGAGTCATCGAGGAGGAGAACAACCTAGTCTTGGAGACCTGGCCTGGGTTCGGCCTGACTTGCAGGAATGTTACCTGCACGAGCTGTGATTAGTTCGTAATTAGAGAGCTGTAATATTGTGTTCAAGTTAATAAATTATTGTATCTGAATTGGAGAGGGTGATTGAGAGTCTTGAAGTATTCGCATCTTGCACATAGGAGGTTTGAATCTAGGGAATGGAACCTTATTCAGTCTACAATTACGGTAGGGACAGTACCAGTGCATCTAATATTCGATAGCATTAGGTAGGATCCAGTCAAGCCCCGTAACAGATGTTTTCACCTTGGGTACACGAACATGTCCGTCCTTCCCAAGGATGAGCTCCAGAATCTTCCCCATTGGCTATTCAAAGCGCATCTCGTTGTCGGCTCCTGAGAGTACAACGTCGCCAACTTGAGGGATCCTTGCTCCTTTCTCATGAGATTTCTGTACCAACAGGCCTAGGTACTCACGCCTAAATCTGGCTTGCAGTCCTTGCTTAATTTCTTGAATCTTTTTATTATTTGACTGCAGCTCACGGGATGTAAGGTTGACACCTTCAACGAAATCAGGGTTCTTAAGTTCTCTGGTAAACATGGCTGAGGTTATAGGGATTAAGTCATCTTCGTCCTCCGTTAGAGTAGTCAGCGGCCGGTTGTTGATGGTGGATTCCACTGCGGATAAACATGTCCTCAACTCATCATACGTCAATTTGGCCTTCCCCAACATCCTACGAAGTAAATCTTTGACAGAACGGATGAGCCGCTCCCACCAACCTCCCCACCAGGCCCCAGAAAGAGGATTGAACACCCACTGTATCATCTTGAGCTGCTATTCCTTTTCAATCTTTTATTTGTTCAGTTTCTTGAACAAGTTGACAGTACCGACAATATTGGTACCATTGTCGCTGTACACGACGTTGGGTCTTCCATAAACATTAATGAAACGTTCCAGGTCCTTTAAAAATGCTTCGATACTCAATGAACTTACTATGTCAAGGTGGATGGATCGGTAAGCAGCACAGGTAAAAAGGACGATCCATACATGTTCTCCACTCTTGAGATACACTGGAACTGCTAAATCCACTCCAGTTGATTGAAAACCTTCAACTGTTTCAACTCTATTCTTTGGTAGTGGCGCCGGCTCAATCTCCAGATTCTGTGCAGAATATCTCTGGCAAATGGCACAACTTTAGCCACAGTCCTCCTCCCCTGTAGAATTTAGCCACAGTCCTGGGAATTTGACAGTTTCAGGATTTCTTGAACACGATTTCCTATGTGCCCCAATCGTCGTTCCGGTGGATCCAAGATAGGGCTGTAGTAGAGTCACTCCAGAAGTAGCAGGTCACATTTCCCCAATTCAGTGCAGTTAACGTAGCATGCATAAGTCTTATTGATTCAATTTTATATGCTAGTATTTACAAACAAGGGATTGAGGTTCACTTCTCCACAACAACACCATAAGGAATTCTTTTCAAAGGGGCGATTCGTACTTTCGCTTGTAGGAATCAAATCGTATTTTCATTTGAGCTACTGCGAAAAACAGAACAGTGGCGTGCTGGCGTGTACATAAGGATTGATACATCTCGGAATTGATAACTGCTTGAGACACTACACCTTCTCGTACCACTATATGAATTTACTTCCCATTTCCTTCTACAGCTCTTCACCCCAGTCAACTTCAGCAGCTCGGGCTTCTTGTAATATTTAGCTTCGGTTTAATAAGCGCTCAAGGCCGTAGTGAGGGGGGGCATTGGGGGCAAATGCCGCCGCCCCACCGAAATCGAAGAAAAAGGGAAATGTTTTCTCAAAATACCAATAAATTTCGCCCTACGCGCGATTTAAAGTTACTTTTTGGCTATTTTTGACTTTATTTTAGACAAAATAAGCCAAAATTTTAATGTTCTTATGTCTAATATTTAATGTTCTATGATATTATTGCCCCCTCCTAAATCGACTTCTAAATACGGTACTGTAAGCGCTGGTGCTGTAAAACCAATCGGATTAAATATTTTATGAGTAGCTGACAGGATCTTACGCTTTGTGATCTGCTCTGGAATTTCAGCTAGTAAGAGATCACATCCTAGAGCGTCACTAATCTTGTTCCAAGTCAATCCGAGAACCCATGAGAATGCTATTTCTCCGCTCTGACTATTGGGAACCTATCGGCAGGGGCATACTCTCACTGTCGCAGTTCTATCTTTGCTTCAGCCAGTAGTCGCGTAGAAATTTCTCAGAACTCTTCATATTCTTGAATATTGTGTACAGAGGCCACACAATTATCCACGTAAAAAGATTTTAACAGTTTTTCGGCGATTGGAAGTGCTTCTCCTTTTAAGTTGGTGAGTTGATGTTTCAAGATAGCTGCCAATAAATAGGGACTGCAGTTGGCTCCAAACACCACTCTTTTAGGTCTAAACTTTAATTAACTTTCTGTCGTAATTCTTCCACCACAGAAAGCTTAAATAATTTTGATCCACCTTGTCCACATCAATCATTTGGAAAACTTTTCGGATATCTGAGATTATTCCAATTTTATTTTCCCGAAAGCGTAATAAAATTGATGGGTAAAGCGATCATTGCCTACAATTTCATGTTCATCTGATATTTATGGCAATTAAAGGATTTTTTAAAACTCTAGTCAAAGTTTACCTTGTTAATATTAAAGGGAGCTCCAATTTTCGTTTCTTTTATTATAAATGTCATCTATGCGTGCTCTAATCTGACGAATCTGGACTTCATTTAGCATTTTTGCCAATTTAAACCAAGTTTTTTTGAAGCCTAAACTTTTGAAATTAAATAGCAATACTGTGACATAGTGTTAATAATCGCGACTTCCGACTCAGGTATACATACGGAATTAATTTACAAGCATACATGCGCATGTCCGACTTCGCGTTTATATTATTGAATGGCATCTTTATCATGCCATGAAGATCTTAAAAACCAAGTACGTATAATATGTATAGATTCCATACATATTATACGTACTTGGTTTTTAAGATCTTCATGAAGATAGAAGAAGTGGGTTTCTACGTTTCTAGCAAGGCGTGTGAGACCTGTGAGATGACAAAATAATTAAAATGTACTTCCTTTGATTGAGGCGCCAAGTTTGATTTTCACTGTAGGGGTCAAGGAGTAGTATCTTGCACTCAGCTGTAATAAGGAAAAATTCAAACAAATGTAATTTTTGATTATTTTGATTTGATTTTGATTTATATTTTTGATGCATTCGCTGAAAAAAAGTGTTCAACAGGAACGAGGCGGCTCCAGCGAGTCTCTCTCCTCACAGTCCACCTTTTCAAAGGTAAGTTTTCGTATTAATTTCTTTTCAAGTGTCAAGGTTTAGCCGAGAATGATTTTCAATAGTTGCTGGTCATTGATGAATAAAATGTCAAAACATGAAATAAATGTACATGATTTGTTCACAGGAATCACACGGAAAGAGTTCTTCGAGTTCAACTTCAAACGAGGCTTATGCCCGACATCAGGTAATTTCAAATTTCAATTTTGACTCATATCTGATCCTGATAGTTTGTTATGTAATTAATTGAAATTGCCAAATTACTAACGAAATAATTATAATTATTTTGCAGTCAATAATTTCTTCTCTTGGGGACAGACCTGGAAATGTACTAATACAGGCACATAACAATATAGAAGATTGAGTTTGTTATTCATCTAGCGCTTATCTAACGTTTAAGTCATGTCATAAGTTTAAATATGCTATGTGAAAAGTAAAAGGGTAAACATTTTAACTTCTCAATCCCACGTTAGGTAAGCGGTAGGTGAATAACTTAATCATCCATTATATTATAATGTAATAATGTAATCATTCAATGAGAAGAAATCAGAAGAATGTTTTGGTATTACTGATTGTTGTTCTGATTGAGGGCGAGGAGGTTCCGACGGTGGGTGGGGAGAAGCTGCAGTTATCCCGTGACGTCACTTACTTGTGTCCGTTTGGGGGTCCCATCAAAGGGAACTTGTACTTGACCAATTACAAATTGTTCTTCTGTAGCAAAGACAAAACGACATTCTTCGATGTGCCTCTCGGCCTCGTCAACCGAGTCGAAAAGGTAATTTAAGGCTCCATTGCTGCAAATTGGGACGCACGAATACGTTATAAATTTCATTTCCAAATGCAGAATCAGGAGAATGGCCGAATGGCACCAAATATTTTTAGTTCTCCTCCCTGCAAAATCTCACCAAATATTTTCTAATTCCTTCCTGAACGCAGGTGGGCGGTGTGACGAGTCGCGGAGAGAACTCTTACGGGATTGAAATCTTCTGTAAAGACGTTCGAAATCTGAAATTCGCATACTCCCCTGAGAATCATTCTCGTCGCGAGTTTTTCGAAGAGTTACAAACTTTTGCATTTCCTATTGCCCGAAAAGCACTTCCCTTCGCCTTTTCCTACTCTGTCCAACTGCCGGAAAATGGATGGAATACTTACGAACCCATTCTGGAGCTACGCCGACTCGTTAGCATTCAGTATCTAAATAATTATTTTTATTGAAAGTAATTCAAAATAAAAAGTAATATAATAAATGACTGCCTGGCGCAGGGTATTCCAAACGAGTCGTGGAAGATCAGCAA
This sequence comes from Tomocerus qinae, assembly GCA_020055645.1. Taxonomy (NCBI): domain Eukaryota; kingdom Metazoa; phylum Arthropoda; class Collembola; order Entomobryomorpha; family Tomoceridae; genus Tomocerus; species Tomocerus qinae. The sequence continues at coordinate 139,538,101 of CM034546.1, read as the reverse complement.
GCAAAACGAAAAGTACGAAGTGTGTGATTCTTATCCCGCCGTGTGGGCCATTCCGGTTGCTGCCACTGACGATGAATTCATTAAATCTGTTGCATCTTTCCGCTCCAGAAATCGCTTCCCCGTTTTGTCTTGGCTCCATCCGCACAGGTTAATATCTAGCATAAATATTTTTAACATTTCCTCGACAAAGACTTAGCTTAGTTGAAAAATATAAAGAAGTGGAATGTTTTAATGCGACCAATTTATTTTGCAAATTTCAGCCAGGCAAGCATTACTCGCTGCGCCCAGCCTATGGTGGGTGTAGCTTCTAAACGAAGTCGGGATGATGAAAAGTATCTACAGATGATCCTGGATGCTAACGCACAAGCGCATAAACTCTACGTCATGGATGCACGCCCAAAGTATTAATTTTGACAATTATTAATTATTTAAATATTAGTATACCTAAATATAATTGTGGGGAATAGTGCCAACGCAGTAGCTAACAAAGCAAAAGGGGGTGGCTACGAGTCGGAGGACATCTACCAAAATATTGAACTTATTTTCCTAGACATTCACAATATTCACGTTATGAGAGAGTCACTACGCAAATTGAAAGGTCAGTTCAATCAGTCAACTAGTCATAATAATTTATACAATTATTATTACAATTACTAATAAAATTAAAACAATGCAGAAGAGTGTTACCCAACAATTGACGACTCAAAATTTCTAAGTGGTATCGAATCCACTCGCTGGTTGGACCACATCAAATGTATCATCTCTGGAGCAGTCCGTATCGTCGATAAAATCGAAAACAACAAGACTTCCGTTTTGGTTAGCATTTAAAAGCGATTCATTTATTGGTAGATGTGGTTAAGTTTTGAGTTAATCAAATTGTCGTTTTCCATGTGTTTAGTTTTATATTTTTGTGCAAATTATGGCCTAGCTACGTACCTCAACAGTTTTAAAAATTAATTTATTAATTAGGTACACTGTTCAGATGGATGGGACAGAACGGCTCAGGTATATCTCTGTTGAATACATAAGCAAATCTTAATAAATAAATAATTGGATTAAACATGTAGAAGTTGTTTATTCCTGATGGTTAGTTAACTGCCCTGTCGATGCTGCTGCTCGATCCATACTACAGAACCTTAAAAGGATTCCAGGTTCTAATTGAAAAGGAGTGGCTTAGCTTTGGACATAAATTTCAGCATGTAAGCAATAAATAAAATTAATATTATCTCCTTAAAATTAACAAATTTGTTTTTTATTAATTTTCAGCGAATTGGTCATGGGGATGACCGGCACAGCGACGCAGACCGTTCTCCAGTATTTTTGCAGTGGGTGGATTGTGTTTACCAAGTTACCGTTCAATTTCCGTATGCTTTTCAGTTCAACGAGTACTTTCTAGTGACAATCCTGGACCATTTGTATTCCTGTCTCTATGGCACATTTTTGTAAGACCCGTTCATCAACAGTAGATGAAATTTCTCCAATTTGAATTAAATTAAATTAATTAATTATCGTCTGTAGATACAACACGGAGAAGGAGCGAGTGACGCAGCAGGTGAAGAAGAGGACAGTGTCCCTGTGGTCGATGATCAACAGCCAGATGGACTTGTTCCTCAACCCCTTCTACAGCAGCGAAACGGCAGTCAGTAAAGTCCTCCTCCCCTCGCCCGCCATCCGGCACCTCAAAATATGGAAGGGCTATTTCTGCAGATGGAATCTGCGAATGCGCGGACAGGAACCGGAATGGACCAAATACCAGAAACTCCAGTCATTCAAATCTCAGTTGGAGAGAAAGTAAGAATTACTACGAATTACATATACTATAATATGTAACAAATATTACACCAGTTCTAGCTTAAAAATGTTAAGTCTAATGCTTTTATTCCTTCCGGTGTTAGGTTTGGAGAACTGAAGATGGAAGTAGAGCCTTTCCGACATTAACATTATTTTGCTTTTATTCCGCCTGACTATTTATATTGCTAATGCTAACTCTATTCTATCATGATATTATTGATATTACCATTCTTAATGTATTATTATTAAACCGTCTATAGCGTGCTATTAATAAATTGTCATAATATGCTAAATTAAATCGGTGAGTTTATGTCAGTTTTCCATTTCAAACAGGCGCGTATTCAGGAGGCGGGTACTGAAGCACTCCATAATAAAAAATACTAGGTTATCAAGGCTGTATTAAGGTGGAGCCATTGGGGGCAAGAAAACAGTAACTTTTTTCTCAAATGACCAAAAAATGCGCTTCGCAGCGATTTTATGTGATTTTTAGGCTATATTTGACTCATTTTAGACAAAATAAGCCAAAATTTTACGGGCTTCGCGCGAATATGCCTAATACATTATGGGTATATGACGTCATTGCCCTCTCCGAAATCGACTTCTAAATACGGTATACTGCATATAATTACTGCACAATTATCACAAATACTAAAAAATATTTTTTTCCTCAAAAACAAAATTTGCCTCGTCACGGGATGTTAGTTGTCACTAGGCGCCATTTTTGACTCTTTTTCGACAAAATGGGTTAAATTGCTGTAATCCAACGACTACCTTCCTGTACAGGGCAGTACAGAACCACTACAGAACCCATTCTCGCCATGATAATTGCAAAAATGTTGACTTTAGGCGAGGTCAGAGCTGTCGCCCGGAAGGCCTGCGTTAAAAATGAAAATAACGTAGAATGACTTGTTTATTATGTACTGCAGGGGCACATGAGAAAGTCATTTTGGATATAATCTGTAGGCTGTTTCCATAGGAGTGTAAAAAACAAATAAAATTGGTAAACTTAAAGGGAGATTGATAAATTTGATCTGTTTTTTTTACATTCCTATGGAAACAGAGCCTATTAGAGATCATAATCAAAATGACTTTCTCATGCCCGGGTAAAGATATAGAAGTAGAAGTAACCAATGGGTACTAAAATCCCACCGAACCTAAATCCCAAATAGCCGAATACTTCGATCACCTAACATAACACATATTATGTAAATAATACTACAACAGTACTAATCACGTTTCAAATAATATTATATGCAAAAATTACACATATTATCATAATTCACAAAATAATATTAATAAAGTCGAAATTAATTGATTGTATCTATTCCACCAATTAAACGGCCTTATAAATGATGCTCTTACCTTTCTCAACAACATAAAAATGGTTCCCATGCACATTCCATGTCAAAATAACAAATGGTGACATTGTACCCAAATTCGAGTAAATTTAATTAATTGTAACTATTCGCCCAATCAAACGGCCTTCACATGACACGGCTATAAATGATGCTCTCATCTTTCTCAACAACATAAAAATGGTTTCCATGCACATTCCATGTCAAAATAACAAATGGTGACATTGTACCCAAATTCGAGTAAATTTAATTAATTGTATCTATTCGCCCAATCAAACGGCCTTCACATGACACGGCTATAAATGATGCTTTCATCTTTCTCAACAACATAAAAATGGTTTCCATGCACATTCCATGTCAAAATAACAAATGGTGACATTGTACCCAAATTCGAGTAAATTTAATTAATTGTATCTATTCCACCAATTAAACGGCCTTCACATGACACGGCTATAAATGATGCTCTTAAAAAGTTTTTAAATCTGTGATAATAAGAGTAGTTATAATAATGGTGCCAGTATATCAGCAAAATAATATAATATAATGTGTCAGGACGTATATAATGTACCAGCAACAGTATATCCCTCCCAGTCTACTACATATTTATTTATATGGTAGAATGGGAGGGATATAATGCGTCTCTCAGGCTAGACCGAGAGGGATATTATATATGTGTTAACGGTAATAAGTAAATTCAGGCATTAAGCTTAATGCCTAGGCAATAAGCTTAATGCCTAAAAATGCCCGGCATTAAGCTTAATGCCGAGTAAAATTCAGGCATTAGGCTTAATGCCTAGGCTTTAAGCTTAAAAACTAGGCATTAAGCTTAATGCCGGGCATTTTTAGGCATTAAGCTTAATGCCTGAATTTACTTATTACCGTTAACACATATATAATATCCTTCTCGGTCTAGCCTGAGAGACGCATTATATCCCTCCCATTCTACCATATAAATAAATATGTAGTAGACTGGGAGGGATATACTGTTGCTGGTACATTATATACGTCCTGACACATTATATTATATTATTTTGCTGATATACTGGCACCATTATTATAACTACTCTTATTATCACAGATTTAAAAACTTTTTAAGAGCATCATTTATAGCCGTGTCATGTGAAGGCCGTTTAATTGGTGGAATAGATACAATTAATTAAATTTACTCGAATTTGGGTACAATGTCACCATTTGTTATTTTGACATGGAATGTGCATGGAAACCATTTTTATGTTGTTGAGAAAGATGAAAGCATCATTTATAGCCGTGTCATGTGAAGGCCGTTTGATTGGGCGAATAGATACAATTAATTAAATTTACTCGAATTTGGGTACAATGTCACCATTTGTTATTTTGACATGGAATGTGCATGGAAACCATTTTTATGTTGTTGAGAAAGATGAGAGCATCATTTATAGCCGTGTCATGTGAAGGCCGTTTGATTGGGCGAATAGTTACAATTAATTAAATTTACTCGAATTTGGGTACAATGTCACCATTTGTTATTTTGACATGGAATGTGCATGGGAACCATTTTTATGTTGTTGAGAAAGGTAAGAGCATCATTTATAAGGCCGTTTAATTGGTGGAATAGATACAATCAATTAATTTCGACTTTGTTAATATTATTTTGTGAATTATGATAATATGTGTAATTTTTGCATATAATATTATTTGAAACGTGATTAGTACTGTTGTAGTATTATTTACATATGTGTTGTTAGGTGATCGAGGTATTCTGCTATTTGGGATTTAGGTTCGGTAGGATATTAGTGCCCAATGGTTACTTCTACTTCTATATCTTTACTCGGGCCTTAATAGTGAGGTATATAGCAGATTTGACAATTCTTTGTTTTTGTTGAAGCCACTGAGCCGCTGTCCACAAGTTGAATCAAATGTGTTGACTGGCTTACAGTGATGGGCGTTTGCTCCTCTGTAGTCAACTTCTGACTCTTCTTGGTCGGTAAAGATGACTACCAGGTGAAAAAGACTCTTCTCACACACGTGACTTTTCATCTAGTCATCTCAAGGCTCTTCCTAACCATCTGACTTAAAAAAAGGTAACCTGAGACTCTTCGCAGTGTACATAGCCAATGTAAAGTCAACTCAATCTCTTCCCAAAATTCCACAACTAGTTAATAGTCAGCTTAAGACTCTTCTCAACCAAACGGCTGTTAATAAAGTCTACCCAAAAGTCTTCCCAAAAACTATAGTGACTTAATAGTCAACTCGAGACTCTTCCCAACCATACGACTGTTAATAAAGTCAACCTGATACTCTTCCCGATATACATTATGAAAAGTCAACCGGGACTCTTCCCAATCATGACTCATCCGTCATCCGTATTACAAGTCAATCACATTTTTAATTAAGTTTCTAATTAATTTAACCATACTGTAGAGAATTCAGTCTGAACAAACCAATCTCCAAAAAGTTTTCTATATTGTATTATAAAGTATAAACAACAGTATAATTCCATCATAAATTGGAATTATTTAAAACTGGGGTTACAGTGATTGGGGAGTCAGAGTGGTACAATGCGCACTCAGAAACCTAAGCTCGCAGACAATTTACGGTTTCATAATTTCGAAGGCCCGCATCCAAATGCCCATGCAGAATTCATAATATTTTGACGTTTAAAATTTCGATTTGTGGATAACGGGAGAGGAAAACATTATAGACTAGTTTCAAAATGTCGCTTAATGGTTTGTATTTCAAAGTAATGCGTACTTTGTGTAGGTATTTGGCTGACTTGGGTGCTGAGAAAATCATATGCACAGTTTGAGATTTAAACTACCAAAGCCTCCAAATTTATTTTTCGTCATCCGCTAGTTAAAATGACAATAATATAAGCTGAAAACCTGTCCAGTAAATAGTTTTGAAGAAATTTCAAAAATCATTCAAAAATTTCAATTCATAAAGAGCTCTATTAAAAGTTGAAAATTTTAAGCGATTCACCTGAGTAAATCACATCTTTAAAAAACCCAGAAATACAACACAAATACAAATGGATATGTAGGTATTAATATTACCTTACTGAAAAATACTATTTTAATACAATTTAAAACTAAAGTAAGATTAACTTTGATTGCCCCATAAGCTAATAAATATTTTATTGGTAAAAGTGAACCATCAAGGGACACTTATTTCGTATCAACTATGATCATTTATAATTATGATTATACTATCACAATTCTGCAGGTAACTAACTATATTATGAACCTAAAGCAAACTATTGTTATTTCAAACAACATCAAAATATCCAGGAATAGACAAATTTAAATGACTGAAAATCATAGATAATCAAATCAAAAATATTATAAATCTAGTGACATTAAAATTTTTTATACCTCCACCGCCTGCTCCAATGACAGTTAAAATTTATTTGGTTCAAAGTGAGTAAATAGATATGCTATTTTGAACTGGCCATTTTACTCTTTGTCTTCCATTTCAAGTTTCGACGCCCGGTTATCACTGTAGGTCAAAATATTGCTTACAGTCGATATCTTTAGTCGATTCCTTTTATGTCTTTTAAGTGAGCCGGCAACACTAAACAGTCTTTCAACGGATCCTGACGAGGCCGGCATTCCCAAATACTGTTTTGCCAACTTGCTGGTGATGGGAAACAATTTCTTTTTGCTCTGCCAAAATTGTAAAGGATTTGTTTCTGAATTGCAGTTGTCCTCATGAAACAAGTACTGCTCGCATTCCGTGTTTAAATTTGAATTTCTGTCTTCTGAAATATTTAAAAAAAATGTAAACAAGTTGTTTCCGGTACAAGACTTCGTATTTGATGGAATTAAAGTCTTCCCTTTCGATGTACTGCATTTACGATTAGCTTTTCCAGAATCAGATATTTCTTTTGCAACGTATGCATCAAAAATTGTTTTGGCGCAATTCTCTGTAGGCACATTTAGACGAACGACTTTATCTTTTTTTCGATCGAAATAATACTCAATATTTTCTTGATGCTTCTCACAACCTACAAAAACTGACAGCTTTATTCTTGGATCTAGGATGGTAGCTACTATAAAAGCCTCTTTGTTGATAACGTTCTCTTCGAATCGCTCTTTCAAATTGTTCAGCAAATCACGTTTAAATGATTCATAAAATTTGCATTCTGTATCCTTCGTATCAGTGAATAATTTGATTAGACAGGGAATGGCCATTGACGATGTGACATAATCACCTTGGAGTTCATCTGTGGTTATTTGCCAATGTTTTAACAAGCTAACTACTTCCAATATTTTAGTACGGTCTAAGTGTTTTGGCTGTTCCAGGTTAAATTTTCCTGCAGTAGAGGCCGAATATTCAAGTACAAGTTGCTGCGCGTGGAAGAACATGTTAATCTGCAAAATAATACGTTAATAAGCTAAGTGGAAACAAAATTCAATAAATTATGAAAATAGGTTGCACTATTTCATTATTTCTGGAAGTTATTGCATAAAGGATGCATACATTACTAATCTAAATTGTTCATAATAAAGCCACTAATAGAAGTAAACTACTGTAGGAAGTTTTTACCTTTTCATCCGTCAATCGCTCTAAGGCTAGTAAAACAGCATTCCATCTAGTAGCTCCAATGTTGGGCAATCCAAGGCCATTACATTTATCCCTCAATTTAGTCATATAAGTCGGACGTCGGTGAAAGAATTTTACAATTTGATGAGCGTAAAGTATCATTTGAGAAACCTCACGATATTTTTTAATAGCGCCGTTTATTGCTAATTGTAACAAGTGGGCGACGCATCCTATTCTATTCCAATTTCCAATTAAAATAGGACAATCTGTAGGCATGTAATCATCATCATTGTTGTCTTCTAGTTCAGAATCGTCATCAGTATCACTTTCATTTGAAACAGCCGATGATCCACTGTCTTGTAAAATAAATTGTGTTTTAAATGCCTTCATCATGTTTGCTGCATTATCCGCAACCACAAATCCAATCTGACTAGTCTGCAAACCCACTTTACTTGCCACCTCCAGGACATGTTTTTCAATGTTTGCACCGCTGTGACTGTTTTTAAACTCTTCAAAGCCGATGGTCTTATTAACAATTTCATAAACATTGTTTATATACTGAGCTTTAACTCCAATTACTGAAAAATTGTCTTTCGTGGTCCATAAATCCACTATAAGATTAACTGTTTTATGGGGTTGGCTTTGTATTTCCGTTTTCAAACACTCGCGTATGGTAGATATTTTGTTATCTAAATGGCGTTTGATCGTTCTTCTGCTGTGTAAAGTTGTTTGCGGGGATACTATCTTCATCAATCTTTTAAAAGCTAAACCTTCCACCATTGAAAATGGCATACCATCTACGGCAACAACATCCAAAATTGCTTGATCAAACAGTTTCTGTTTAGTAGAATTCAAGGGGACCACTAATGTCTCCGTTTTTAGGTCATCGAGAGTTTTCTGTCCACCATTTTGGATATCAATTGTTTCGGGTTCTATTTTGTGCGAATTCTAAAACAATAAACATTTCAATAAACACCTAAAATAATCTAAATATTAAATAATAGATTTGAACTCCAAATTGCTTTAGTGAAAGAGTGACACCCTTAAGTGACGAAGAAAGTTGCTTGTTTGCTTTTGATATCCAGTTTTGACTGTTTTGCAATATAAGCAGTAATACTTTTTTCCTCCAGTTTGGCCAGCTTTCTCTTCGGTCGAAGGTACCTCAGTAAAGTACTGTATGACTTGGTTAAATGACAGACATTTTACATTTGTTCTTCTGCTTCTGACAGGATTTCCTTTTTTTGTTTTCTGGTTGGCAATATAAATTTTTAACAATTTGAATTTAGTAATTTTAAAATCATCGATATAAAGTTTTGATTTAAAACTAACCGCAAGAGCAGATGAAATCGAAAAAGGACGTTTAAGCTCGTTTTTCCGAAAAATTGAATGACCTAAAAAATTAATGAAAGTAATTACTTGGCCAGTAGTAATTGGGCCATGATACATGATCGATAGTATATTATACGTAAGTTTCTAATTTCATGATTGTTTTAAAATACTTTTTTCTGAAATTGAATGGGAAGTTGTTGCAACAGCCGGTGGTGACGTGTTTCCATTCTCTTCTTCATTTCTTTCTTGCACATCGGAAGAGGAATTTGAGTACGAATATCCTGTAATTATATTATATATAAATTAACTCATCAGCCAAAACAGTCTTTGACCTCAACCTGAGTAAGGCAGTCAGCTGCCACGTCAACATGGTATATGAATACTATGGGATTCAAATATTTTGTTACCTTTTTCCATATCAGAATCAGCTAACTCACATGTATCATAATTTTCACAATTTGATTGCGGTTCTTGAATTTCTGTTGTTTTCATTTCCACCAGAACATCAGAAGGCCCTATCACACTGTTTAACAGCTCTTGACTAACTATCACTGGGGATAATTCACTATCGATTTCCATTGTTTATGTCCTTTTTATCTTACTGAAACGAGATATCCTAATTTAATTGAGTTTCTTGAATTAATTTTCGCATATTTCCGTTATACTTTTAACTTTATTTTTGACAATCCTTGCCTCGTAATGGTATCAAATGCACACTTCGCGTCTTTTCTGCAGTAAAAATATCATACGTTATTATATCTTACACATGACAGCAAAAATCCTATCTTGAACTTTAAGTCAGAGCTTGTAATAATAACTAAATGGTATCACAGGTTTGCTTCAATTTTAAATCCATGAGGTATCATAATCTTTGACCGCTCATTTTAAAACTTCTTGCTTTACATAATTCTGAAACTTTTCCATTTTTAGTAGCCGGTGAAGGAATTTAGATATTTATAAGGAAACATTGTTATTACTTACTACTAAAAGTATACTATTCTCAATCCAGTTATTGCCATAGCTATCAATTCTTTTACCTAAAATAACTATGGATTTAAAAGCCAAGACCAAAGAAATGTGGTTATCTATTTTTGATCATTTGTATGAGACTGCTGCCGATGAGGAAAATAATCCGAAAAGAATAATCGATTTAATAATTATTCATGCTTTGAACAAAACGTCGTTGGAACTGCGGTGTAAGGAATCGAAGCTGGAAGGTGCCCCTCTTTAGTTACCTTTATTTTATTCATTAAAATTAATAGTATAATGGCCGGTTCTGTCCATCTTTTTAAAAATAAGCGTTATACATGTCTTTACACTACATTTTAGAATTAAAGGAAGAAACCGAGACGAAAGATAGGCATTTTGCGGTACCTAACAATTCTGATTCGGACACTGCAAGTGAAAGCGATTTATTTGAAGCTAAATTATTTGCGCATGAAAGCATGTATGTGATTGATGATCAATCAGCCCACTCTCAAAAGTGGTAATACCATAAAAACTTCACAATTATATTATGTTTTTGAAATATTTATATCAATTACACCATGTCATTAATAGGTCCCTGGAAGTAAGAGAATCAGACTCGGATGAAAAAGAATCACTATCTTTGCTGGACAGCGAGGGCGAACGTGATCAATGAGTACCATGTATATTTATTATGGCATTGTTACTCATTACATGTCTCGTTACATACTTTTCCTAAATAAATAAACACTTATTTTGATCAATTTATATTCAGCAAAAAGAGCGGAATTCTAGATAGAAATTCCAATTCTTAATTCTAAAATTGGCTTTTAACTTTTGCAATTTATTCCGATTTAGTAAGATGTAATTTCAATGTAACACTATAATCTCTATAATGCCAAACCACGGTTATAAAGCCATGTGATTCTATTTAAAGTCATCCTGAGTCTCTTCCCATTATAAGCCTAACAAATAAAGTCAACTTAAAAGTCTTCCCAACTACATACTTGTAAATAAAGTCAACACAAGACTTGTCCCAATATCAACCGAAGTTAAAAAGTCAACTTCAGACTCTTCTCAATCACCTATTCATAAATAAAGTCAACTGAGTCTTCTTCCCATAGTCGATCGACTTTTAAAAGTCAACCCCAGACTCTTCCCAAAGTCGACTGACAGTTATAAGTCAACTTAAGTCAGTTCACAATACCAATGTATAAAATTAAGTCATTTTCAGACTCTTCCCATGTTTGAAAGACGAGTTTTGGAAGAGTCTTGAAGTAGTCATCTTTGAAAAGAAGAGTCCTTGCGCCCATCACTGCTGGCTTAGCTAAGCGGATCAGCTGACTTGAACCAAGTGTGCTGAGTGCTGATCGGCTCAACCATAGCTTCACACAAGGCCGCAGCGAGGGGGGCACGTGAAAAATTAAAAAAATTGTCTAAAAACCCAAAAAATCGCTAAAACTTTCGCGTTTCGTATGGTAGTTTTTCTCGGTGCCCCACCCCGAAATTTTTTTCTGACTGCGGCCCTGGCTTCACATTTATAAATAGCATGCCATTTCTTTTATTTGACACAACACGGTGGATGGCCACTGTTCTCAGTGTACAAAATACCACTTACCAGTGGTAAGTGGTTTTTAATGGTATTTAACGTTAAATACTACTACCTGAAAAGTAGCGGTAAGTGGTAAAAATGGTAAAAAATAGTTTCATTTAAATTTCGTGTTTGAATTTTGAATAAAATTCGGTGCCAAAGTATGAAATAGCTTAGCAGATGATCATTGTTGTCACAAATTGATAAGTGTTCAACAATCAGAATTGGATTCACTAATAGCCGTTATTTGCCTATTGAGAAATTAATTGCAATTAAATTAGCATCAAATTTAAATGGGCGATACCAAACACAATCTTTCTTCATTTTTTATAACTTTTAGGATACAATCAAATAAATATGATTAATTTAATTGATTAAGGGGCTAATTGGAAATATTTCATAGAAAATAAAGTTTTAAAACTTAGAGTTTAGTAAATCTTGTGTATCTGTACCACAGAATTTTATTATACTACCTCTAGTATATAGACTAGAAGCACGAAGCGAGCCAGGTAAGTGGATAATTGCTGTCAGCGCTACATAAGTGACGTTGGAAACTCTAGTTAAGTTTTACCCACTTTTTGGTCTATACCCACATTTTGGTCCATACCCACTTTTTGGTCCATACCTACTTTTTAATGCATTTTATGTTCAAGTTTAAATAAAGTAACCCTAAAATAAATAAAGTAGCACAAAATTAAATAAAGTAACACAAAATTAAATAAAGTAACCCAAAAATTAATAAAATAACCCAAATTTAAATATAAAAATCCAAAAACAAATAAAGTAATACAAATTTAAACAAATTAACCTAAAAATAAATAAAGTAACCAAAAATTAAACAAAGTAACTCATAAATTAATACAGTAACCAAAACTTGAATAAAGTAATACAAATCTAAAAAAATTAACAAAAACTAAATAAAGTAACCCAAATTTAAATAAAGTAACCCAAATCTAAATAAAGTAAGAAAAATTTAAGTAAAGTAAACCAATATAAATCAAATAAGCCAAATTTAAATAAAGTAACCCCAAACAAATAAAATATGCAAAATTTAAATAAACTACCCTAAATAAATAAAGTACTATAAAATTGTAAATGTCACAAATGTCCTCGACATTTGTGGATACAATACAGCTGTTAGGAAAAGCTAGTTTAGGAGATATGAATTATGAAATAAATTTGGGTATGAAAACTAGTGTTAAGGTTTTATGACTTTTGTAGAGAACCCTCTCTAGTGCGACAAGGTATTAAATTTTTAAATAAAGGTCACACATGTCCTCGACATTTGTAGATAAAATACAGCTGTTAGGGAAAGCTAGTTTAGGAGATATGAATTATGAAATAAATTTGGGTATGAAAACTAGTGTTAAGGTTTTATGACTTTTGTAGAGAACCCTCTCTAGTGCGACAAGGTATTAAATTTTTAAATAAAGGTCAAACATGTCCTCGACATTTGTAGATACAATACAGCTGTTAGGGAAAGCTAGTTTAGGAGATATGAATTATGAAATAAATTTGGGTATGAAAACTAGTGTTAAGGTTTTATGACTTTTGTAGAGAACCCTCTCTAGTGCGACAAGGTATTAGCTTTTTAAATAAAGGTCACACATGTCCTCGACATTTGTAGATAAAATACAGCTGTTAGGGAAAGCTAGTTTAGGAGATATGAATTATGAAATTAATTTGGGTATGAAAACTAGTGTTAAGGTTTTATGACTTTTATAGAAAACCCTCTCTAGTGCGACAAGGTATTAGCTTTTTAAATAAAGGTCACACATGTCCTCGACATTTGTGGATACAATATAGCTGTTAGGGAAAGCTAGTTTAGAAGATATGAATTATGAAATAAATTTGGGTATGAAAACTAGTGTTAAGGTTTTATGACTTTTATAGAAAACCCTCTCTAGTGCGACAAGGTATTAGCTTTTTAAATAAAGGTCACACATGTCCTCGACATTTGTGGATACAATATAGCTGTTAGGGAAAGCTAGTTTAGAAGATATGAAATATGAAATAAATTTGGGTATGAAAACTAGTGTTTAGGTTTTATGACTTTTGTATAGAACCCTCTCTAGTGCGACAAGGTATTAAATTTTTAAATAAAGGTCAGACATGTCCTCGACATTTGTAGATACAATACAGCTGTTAGGGAAAGCTAGTTTAGGAGATGTGAATTATGAAATAAATTTGGGTATGAAAACTAGTGTTAAGGTTTTATGACTTTTGTAGAGAACGCTCTCTAGTGCGACAAGGTATTAAATTTTTAAATATAGGTCACACATGTCCTCGACATTTGTGGATACAATACAGCTGTTAGGGAAAGCTAGTTTAGGAAATTTGAATTATGAAATAAATTTGGGTATGAAAACTAGTGTTAAGGTTTTATGACTTTTGTATAGAACCCTCTCTAGTGCGACAAGGTTTTAGATTTTTAAATAAAGGTCACACATGTCCTCGACATTTGTAGATACAATACAGCTGTTAGGGAAAGCTAGTTTAGGAGATGTGAATTATGAAATAAATTTGGGTATGAAAACTAGTGTTTAGGTTTTATGACTTTTGTAGAAAACCCTCTCTAGTGCGACAAGGTATTAGCTTTTTAAATAAAGGTCACACATGTCCTCCACATTTGTGGATACAATACAGCTGTTAGGGAAAGCTAGTTTAAGAGATATGAATTATAAAATAAATTTGGGTATGAAAACTAGTATTAAGGTGTTATGACTTTTGTAGAGAACCCTCTCTAGTGCGACAAGGTATTAAATTTTTAAATATAGGTCACACATGTCCTCGACATTTGTGGATACAATACAGCTGTTAGGGAAAGCTAGTTTAGGAGATATGAATTATGAAATAAATTTGGGTATGAAAACTAGTGTTAAGGTTTTATGACTTTTGTAGAGAACCCTCTCTAGTGCGACAAGGTATTAAATTTTTAAATAAAGGTCAAACATGTCCTCGACATTTGTAGATACAATACAGCTGTTAGGGAAAGCTAGTTTAGGAGATATGAATTATGAAATAAATTTGGGTATGAAAACTAGTGTTAAGGTTTTATGACTTTTGTAGAGAACCCTCTCTAGTGCGACAAGGTATTAGCTTTTTAAATAAAGGTCACACATGTCCTCGACATTTGTAGATAAAATACAGCTGTTAGGGAAAGCTAGTTTAGGAGATATGAATTATGAAATAAATTTGGGTATGAAAACTAGTGTTAAGGTTTTATGACTTTTATAGAAAACCCTCTCTAGTGCGACAAGGTATTAGCTTTTTAAATAAAGGTCACACATGTCCTCGACATTTGTGGATACAATATAGCTGTTAGGGAAAGCTAGTTTAGAAGATATGAAATATGAAATAAATTTGGGTATGAAAACTAGTGTTTAGGTTTTATGACTTTTGTATAGAACCCTCTCTAGTGCGACAAGGTATTAAATTTTTAAATAAAGGTCACACATGCTCTCGACATTTGTAGATACAATACAGCTGTTAGGGAAAGCTAGTTTAGGAGATGTGAATTATGAAATAAATTTGGGTATGAAAACTAGTGTTAAGGTTTTATGACTTTTGTAGAGAACGCTCTCTAGTGCGACAAGGTATTAAATTTTTAAATATAGGTCACACATGTCCTCGACATTTGTGGATACAATACAGCTGTTAGGGAAAGCTAGTTTAGGAAATTTGAATTATGAAATAAATTTGGGTATGAAAACTAGTGTTAAGGTTTTATGACTTTTGTATAGAACCCTCTCTAGTGCGACAAGGTTTTAGATTTTTAAATAAAGGTCACACATGCCCTCGACATTTGTAGATACAATACAGCTGTTAGGGAAAGCTAGTTTAGGAGATGTGAATTATGAAATAAATTTGGGTATGAAAACTAGTGTTAAGGTTTTATGACTTTTGTAGAAAACCCTCTCTAGTGCGACAAGGTATTAGCTTTTTAAATAAAGGTCACACATGTCCTCCACATTTGTGGATACAATACAGCTGTTAGGGAAAGCTAGTTTAAGAGATATGAATTATAAAATAAATTTGGGTATGAAAACTAGTATTAAGGTGTTATGACTTTTGTAGAGAACCCTCTCTAGTGCGACAAGGTATTAAATTTTTAAATATAGGTCACACATGTCCTCGACATTTGTGGATACAATACAGCTGTTAGGGAAAGCTAGTTTAGGAGATATGAATTATGAAATAAATTTGGGTATGAAAACTAGTGTTAAGGTTTTATGACTTTTGTATAGAACCCTCTCTAGTGCGACAAGGTTTTAGATTTTTAAATAAAGGTCACACATGCTCTCGACATTTGTAGATACAATACAGCTGTTAGGGAAAGCTAGTTTAGGAGATGTGAATTATGAAATAAATTTGGGTATGAAAACTAGTGTTAAGGTTTTATGACTTTTGTAGAGAACGCTCTCTAGTGCGACAAGGTATTAAATTTTTAAATAAAGGTCAGACATGTCCTCGACATTGGTGGATACAATACAGCTGTTAGGGAAAGCTAGTTTAGGAGATGTGAATTATGAAATAAATTTGGGTATGAAAACTAGTGTTATGGTTTTATGACTTTTGTATAGAACCCTCTCTAGTGCGACAAGGTTTTAGATTTTTAAACAAAGGTCACACATGTCCTCGACATTTGTGGATACAATACAGCTGTTAGGGAAAGCTAGTTTAGGAGATATGAATTATGAAATAAATTTGGGTATGAAAACTAGTGTTAAGGTTTTATGACTTTTGTAGAGAACGCTCTCTAGTGCGACAAGGTATTAAATTTTTAAATAAAGGTCAGACATGTCCTCGACATTTGTGGATATGATACAGCTGTTAGGGAAAGCTAGTTTAAGAGATATGAATTATAAAATAAATTTGGGTATGAAAACTGGTGTTAAGGTTTTATGACTTTTGTAGAAAACCCTCTCTAGTGCGACAAGGTATTAGCTTTTTAAATAAAGGTCATACATGTCCTCGACATTTGTGGATACATTACAGCTGTTAGGGAAAGCTAGTTTAGGAGATGTGAATTATGAAATAAATTTGGGTATGAAATCTAGTGTTAAGGTTTTATGACTTTTGTAGAGAACGCTCTCTAGTGCGACAAGGTATTAAATTTTTTAAATAAAGGTCACACATGTCATCGACATTTGTGGATACAATATAGCTGTTAGGGAAAGCTAGTTTAGAAGATATGAAATATGAAATAAATTTGGGTATGAAAACTAGTGTTTAGGTTTTATGACTTTTGTATAGAACCCTCTCTAGTGCGACAAGGTATTAAATTTTTAAATAAAGGTCACACATGCTCTCGACATTTGTAGATACAATACAGCTGTTAGGGAAAGCTAGTTTAGGAGATGTGAATTATGAAATAAATTTAGGTATGAAAACTAGTGTTAAGGTTTTATGACTTTTGTAGAGAACGCTCTCTAGTGCGACAAGGTATTAAATTTTTAAATATAGGTCACACATGTCCTCGACATTTGTGGATACAATACAGCTGTTAGGGAAAGCTAGTTTAGGAAATTTGAATTATGAAATAAATTTGGGTATGAAAACTAGTGTTAAGGTTTTATGACTTTTGTATAGAACCCTCTCTAGTGCGACAAGGTATTAAATTTTTAAATAAAGGTCACACATGCTCTCGACATTTGTAGATACAATACAGCTGTTAGGGAAAGCTAGTTTAGGAGATGTGAATTATGAAAATAAATTTGGGTATGAAAACTAGTGTTAAGGTTTTATGACTTTTGTAGAGAACGCTCTCTAGTGCGACAAGGTATTAAATTTTTAAATATAGGTCACACATGTCCTCGACATTTGTGGATACAATACAGCTGTTAGGGAAAGCTAGTTTAGGAAATTTGAATTATGAAATAAATTTGGGTATGAAAACTAGTGTTAAGGTTTTATGACTTTTGTATAGAACCCTCTCTAGTGCGACAAGGTTTTAGATTTTTAAATAAAGGTCACACATGCCCTCGACATTTGTAGATACAATACAGCTGTTAGGGAAAGCTAGTTTAGGAGATGTGAATTATGAAATAAATTTGGGTATGAAAACTAGTGTTAAGGTTTTATGACTTTTGTAGAAAACCCTCTCTAGTGCGACAAGGTATTAGCTTTTTAAATAAAGGTCACACATGTCCTCCACATTTGTGGATACAATACAGCTGTTAGGGAAAGCTAGTTTAAGAGATATGAATTATAAAATAAATTTGGGTATGAAAACTAGTATTAAGGTGTTATGACTTTTGTAGAGAACCCTCTCTAGTGCGACAAGGTATTAAATTTTTAAATATAGGTCACACATGTCCTCGACATTTGTGGATACAATACAGCTGTTAGGGAAAGCTAGTTTAGGAGATATGAATTATGAAATAAATTTGGGTATGAAAATTAGTGTAAAGGTTTTATGACTTTTGTAGAAAACGCTCTCTAGTGCGACAAGGTATTAAATTTTTAAATAAAGGTCACACATGTCCTCGACATTTGTGGATACAATACAGCTGTTAGGGAAAGCTAGTTTAGGAGATATGAATTATGAAATAAATTTGGGTATGAAAATTAGTGTTAAGGTTTTATGACTTTTGTAGAGAACCCTCTCTAGTGCGACAAGGTATTAAATTTTTAAATAAAGGTCAAACATGTCCTCGACATTTGTAGATACAATACAGCTGTTAGGGAAAGCTAGTTTAGGAGATATGAATTATGAAATAAATTTGGGTATGAAAACTAGTGTTAAGGTTTTATGACTTTTGTAGAGAACCCTCTCTAGTGCGACAAGGTATTAGCTTTTTAAATAAAGGTCACACATGTCCTCGACATTTGTAGATAAAATACAGCTGTTAGGGAAAGCTAGTTTAGGAGATATGAATTATGAAATAAATTTGGGTATGAAAATTAGTGTTAAGGTTTTATGACTTTTGTAGAAAACGCTCTCTAGTGCGACAAGGTTTTAGATTTTTAAATAAAGGTCACACATGTCCTCGACATTTGTGGATACAATACAGCTGTTAGGGAAAGCTAGTTTAGGAGATATGAATTATGAATTAAATTTGGGTATGAAAACTAGTGTTAAGGTTTTATGACTTTTGTATAGAACCCTCTCTAGTGCGACAAGGTTTTAGATTTTTAAACAAAGGTCACACATGTCCTCGACATTTGTGGATAAAATACAGCTGTTAGGGAAAGCTAGTTTAGGAGATATGAATTATGAAATAAATTTGGGTATGAAATCTAGTGTTAAGGTTTTATGACTTTTGTAGAGAACGCTCTCTAGTGCGACAAGGTATTAAATTTTTAAATAAAGGTCACACATGTCATCGACATTTGTGGATACAATATAGCTGTTAGGGAAAGCTAGTTTAGAAGATATGAAATATGAAATAAATTTGGGTATGAAAACTAGTGTTTAGGTTTTATGACTTTTGTATAGAACCCTCTCTAGTGCGACAAGGTATTAAATTTTTAAATAAAGGTCACACATGCTCTCGACATTTGTAGATACAATACAGCTGTTAGGGAAAGCTAGTTTAGGAGATGTGAATTATGAAATAAATTTAGGTATGAAAACTAGTGTTAAGGTTTTATGACTTTTGTAGAGAACGCTCTCTAGTGCGACAAGGTATTAAATTTTTAAATATAGGTCACACATGTCCTCGACATTTGTGGATACAATACAGCTGTTAGGGAAAGCTAGTTTAGGAAATTTGAATTATGAAATAAATTTGGGTATGAAAACTAGTGTTAAGGTTTTATGACTTTTGTATAGAACCCTCTCTAGTGCGACAAGGTTTTAGATTTTTAAATAAAGGTCAAACATGTCCTCGACATTTGTAGATACAATACAGCTGTTAGGGAAAGCTAGTTTAGGAGATATGAAATATGAAATAAATTTGGGTATGAAAACTAGTGTTTAGGTTTTATGACTTTTGTATAGAACCCTCTCTAGTGCGACAAGGTATTAAATTTTTAAATAAAGGTCACACATGCTCTCGACATTTGTAGATACAATACAGCTGTTAGGGAAAGCTAGTTTAGGAGATGTGAATTATGAAATAAATTTGGGTATGAAAACTAGTGTTAAGGTTTTATGACTTTTGTAGATAACGCTCTCTAGTGCGACAAGGTTTTAGATTTTTAAACAAAGGTCACACATGTCCTCGACATTTGTGGATACAATACAGCTGTTAGGGAAAGCTAGTTTAGGAGATATGAATTATGAAATAAATTTGGGTATGAAAACTAGTGTTAAGGTTTTATGACTTTTGTAGAGAACGCTCTCTAGTGCGACAAGGTATTAAATTTTTAAATAAAGGTCAGACATGTCCTCGACATTTGTGGATATGATACAGCTGTTAGGGAAAGCTAGTTTAAGAGATATGAATTATAAAATAAATTTGGGTATGAAAACTGGTGTTAAGGTTTTATGACTTTTGTAGAAAACCCTCTCTAGTGCGACAAGGTATTAGCTTTTTAAATAAAGGTCATACATGTCCTCGACATTTGTGGATACATTACAGCTGTTAGGGAAAGCTAATTTAGGAGATGTGAATTATGAAATAAATTTGGGTATGAAATCTAGTGTTAAGGTTTTATGACTTTTGTAGAGAACGCTCTCTAGTGCGACAAGGTATTAAATTTTTAAATAAAGGTCACACATGTCATCGACATTTGTGGATACAATATAGCTGTTAGGGAAAGCTAGTTTAGAAGATATGAAATATGAAATAAATTTGGGTATGAAAACTAGTGTTTAGGTTTTATGACTTTTGTATAGAACCCTCTCTAGTGCGACAAGGTATTAAATTTTTAAATAAAGGTCACACATGCTCTCGACATTTGTAGATACAATACAGCTGTTAGGGAAAGCTAGTTTAGGAGATGTGAATTATGAAATAAATTTAGGTATGAAAACTAGTGTTAAGGTTTTTATGACTTTTGTAGAGAACGCTCTCTAGTGCGACAAGGTATTAAATTTTTAAATATAGGTCACACATGTCCTCGACATTTGTGGATACAATACAGCTGTTAGGGAAAGCTAGTTTAGGAAATTTGAATTATGAAATAAATTTGGGTATGAAAACTAGTGTTAAGGTTTTATGACTTTTGTATAGAACCCTCTCTAGTGCGACAAGGTTTTAGATTTTTAAATAAAGGTCAAACATGTCCTCGACATTTGTAGATACAATACAGCTGTTAGGGAAAGCTAGTTTAGGAGATATGAAATATGAAATAAATTTGGGTATGAAAACTAGTGTTTAGGTTTTATGACTTTTGTATAGAACCCTCTCTAGTGCGACAAGGTATTAAATTTTTAAATAAAGGTCACACATGCTCTCGACATTTGTAGATACAATACAGCTGTTAGGGAAAGCTAGTTTAGGAGATGTGAATTATGAAATAAATTTGGGTATGAAAACTAGTGTTAAGGTTTTATGACTTTTGTAGATAACGCTCTCTAGTGCGACAAGGTATTAAATTTTTAAATATAGGTCACACATGTCCTCGACATTTGTGGATACAATACAGCTGTTAGGGAAAGCTAGTTTAGGAAATTTGAATTATGAAATAAATTTGGGTATGAAAACTAGTGTTAAGGTTTTATGACTTTTGTAGAGAACCCTCTCTAGTGCGACAAGGTTTTAGATTTTTAAATAAAGGTCACACATGCCCTCGACATTTGTAGATACAATACAGCTGTTAGGGAAAGCTAGTTTAGGAGATGTGAATTATGAAATAAATTTGGGTATGAAAACTAGTGTTAAGGTTTTATGACTTTTGTAGAAAACCCTCTCTAGTGCGACAAGGTATTAGCTTTTTAAATAAAGGTCACACATGTCCTCCACATTTGTGGATACAATACAGCTGTTAGGGAAAGCTAGTTTAAGAGATATGAATTATAAAATAAATTTGGGTATGAAAACTAGTATTAAGGTGTTATGACTTTTGTAGAGAACCCTCTCTAGTGCGACAAGGTATTAAATTTTTAAATATAGGTCACACATGTCCTCGACATTTGTGGATACAATACAGCTGTTAGGGAAAGCTAGTTTAGGAGATATGAATTATGAAATAAATTTGGGTATGA
This sequence comes from Tomocerus qinae, assembly GCA_020055645.1. NCBI lineage: Eukaryota > Metazoa > Arthropoda > Collembola > Entomobryomorpha > Tomoceridae > Tomocerus > Tomocerus qinae. The sequence goes on along the minus strand of CM034546.1, from coordinate 139,516,452 downwards.
AAACTAGTGTTAAGGTTTTATGACTTTTGTATAGAACCCTCTCTAGTGCGACAAGGTTTTAGATTTTTAAATAAAGGTCACACATGCCCTCGACATTTGTAGATACAATACAGCTGTTAGGGAAAGCTAGTTTAGGAGATGTGAATTATGAAATAAATTTGGGTATGAAAACTAGTGTTAAGGTGTTATGACTTTTGTAGAGAACCCTCTCTAGTGCGACAAGGTATTAGCTTTTTAAATAAAGGTCACACATGTCCTCCACATTTGTGGATACAATACAGCTGTTAGGGAAAGCTAGTTTAAGAGATATGAATTATAAAATAAATTTGGGTATGAAAACTAGTATTAAGGTGTTATGACTTTTGTAGAGAACCCTCTCTAGTGCGACAAGGTATTAAATTTTTAAATATAGGTCACACATGTCCTCGACATTTGTGGATACAATACAGCTGTTAGGGAAAGCTAGTTTAGGAGATATGAATTATGAAATAAATTTGGGTATGAAAACTAGTGTTAAGGTTTTATGACTTTTGTATAGAACCCTCTCTAGTGCGACAAGGTTTTAGATTTTTAAATAAAGGTCACACATGCTCTCGACATTTGTAGATACAATACAGCTGTTAGGGAAAGCTAGTTTAGGAGATGTGAATTATGAAATAAATTTGGGTATGAAAACTAGTGTTAAGGTTTTATGACTTTTGTAGAGAACGCTCTCTAGTGCGACAAGGTATTAAATTTTTAAATAAAGGTCAGACATGTCCTCGACATTGGTGGATACAATACAGCTGTTAGGGAAAGCTAGTTTAGGAGATGTGAATTATGAAATAAATTTGGGTATGAAAACTAGTGTTAAGGTTTTATGACTTTTGTATAGAACCCTCTCTAGTGCGACAAGGTTTTAGATTTTTAAACAAAGGTCACACATGTCCTCGACATTTGTGGATACAATACAGCTGTTAGGGAAAGCTAGTTTAGGAGATATGAATTATGAAATAAATTTGGGTATGAAAACTAGTGTTAAGGTTTTATGACTTTTGTAGAGAACGCTCTCTAGTGCGACAAGGTATTAAATTTTTAAATAAAGGTCAGACATGTCCTCGACATTTGTGGATATGATACAGCTGTTAGGGAAAGCTAGTTTAAGAGATATGAATTATAAAATAAATTTGGGTATGAAAACTGGTGTTAAGGTTTTATGACTTTTGTAGAGAACGCTCTCTAGTGCGACAAGGTATTAAATTTTTAAATAAAGGTCATACATGTCCTCGACATTTGTGGATACATTACAGCTGTTAGGGAAAGCTAGTTTAGGAGATGTGAATTATGAAATAAATTTGGGTATGAAATCTAGTGTTAAGGTTTTATGACTTTTGTAGAGAACGCTCTCTAGTGCGACAAGGTATTAAATTTTTAAATAAAGGTCACACATGTCATCGACATTTGTGGATATGATACAGCTGTTAGGGAAAGCTAATTTAGGAGATGTGAATTATGAAATAAATTTGGGTATGAAAACTAGTGTTAAGGTTTTATGACTTTTGCAGAGAACGCTCTCTAGTGCGACAAGGTATTAAATTTTTAAATAAAGGTCAGACATGTCCTCGACATTTGTGGATACAATACAGCTGTTAGGGAAAGCTAGTTTAGGAGATATGAATTATGAAATAAATTTGGGTATGAAAACTAGTGTTAAGGTTTTATGACTTTTGTAGAGAACGCTCTCTAGTGCGACAAGGTATTAAATTTTTAAATATAGGTCACACATGTCCTCGACATTTGTGGATACATTACAGCTGTTAGGGAAAGCTAGTTTAGGAGATGTGAATTATGAAATAAATTTGGGTATGAAAACTAGTGTTAAGGTTTTATGACTTTTGTAGAGAACGCTCTCTAGTGCGACAAGGTATTAAATTTTTAAATAAAGGTCAGACATGTCCTCGACATTTGTGGATACATTATAGCTGTTAGGGAAAGCTAGTTTAGGAGATGTGAATTATGAAATAAATTTGGGTATGAAAACTAGTGTTAAGGTTTTATGACTTTTGTAGAGAACGCTCTCTAGTGCGACAAGGTATTAAATTTTTAAATAAAGGTCAGACATGTCCTCGACATTTGTGGATATGATACAGCTGTTAGGGAAAGCTAGTTTAAGAGATATGAATTATAAAATAAATTTGGGTATGAAAACTGGTGTTAAGGTTTTATGACTTTTGTAGAGAACGCTCTCTAGTGCGACAAGGTATTAAATTTTTAAATAAAGGTCATACATGTCCTCGACATTTGTGGATATGATACAGCTGTTAGGGAAAGCTAGTTTAGGAGATGTGAATTATGAAATAAATTTGGGTATGAAATCTAGTGTTAAGGTTTTATGACTTTTGTAGAGAACGCTCTCTAGTGCGACAAGGTATTAAATTTTTAAATAAAGGTCACACATGTCATCGACATTTGTGGATATGATACAGCTGTTAGGGAAAGCTAATTTAGGAGATGTGAATTATGAAATAAATTTGGGTATGAAAACTAGTGTTAAGGTTTTATGACTTTTGCAGAGAACGCTCTCTAGTGCGACAAGGTTTTAAATTTTTAAATAAAGGTCAGACATGTCCTCGACATTTGTGGATACAATACAGCTGTTAGGGAAAGCTAGTTTAGGAGATATGAATTATGAAATAAATTTGGGTATGAAAACTAGTGTTAAGGTTTTATGACTTTTGTAGAGAACGCTCTCTAGTGCGACAAGGTATTAAATTTTTAAATATAGGTCACACATGTCCTCGACATTTGTGGATACATTACAGCTGTTAGGGAAAGCTAGTTTAGGAGATGTGAATTATGAAATAAATTTGGGTATGAAAACTAGTGTTAAGGTTTTATGACTTTTGTAGAGAACGCTCTCTAGTGCGACAAGGTATTAAATTTTTAAATAAAGGTCAGACATGTCCTCGACATTGGTGGATACATTATAGCTGTTAGGGAAAGCTAGTTTAGGAGATGTGAATTATGAAATAAATTTGGGTATGAAAACTAGTGTTAAGGTTTTATGACTTTTGTAGAGAACGCTCTCTAGTGCGACAAGGTATTAAATTTTTAAATAAAGGTCAGACATGTCCTCGACATTTGTGGATATGATACAGCTGTTAGGGAAAGCTAGTTTAAGAGATATGAATTATAAAATAAATTTGGGTATGAAAACTGGTGTTAAGGTTTTATGACTTTTGTAGAGAACGCTCTCTAGTGCGACAAGGTATTAAATTTTTAAATAAAGGTCAGACATGTCCTCGACATTTGTGGATACATTACAGCTGTTAGGGAAAGCTAGTTTAGGAGATGTGAATTATGAAATAAATTTGGGCATGAAAACTGGTGTTAAGGTTTTATGACTTTTGTAGTGAACGCTCTCTAGTGCGACAAGGTATTAAATTTTTTAAATAGAGGTCACACATGTCATCGACATTTGTGGATATGATATAGCTGTTAGGCAAAACTGGTTTAAGTGGTATGAATTATGAAATCATTTTGGGTATGACCATTCGTGTTTAGGGTTTAGGACTTGTGTTGTCCACAAATTTGTTAACAGAATTTTGTTGCAAGTTTTTATGTAATTTTTGACTTAATATTATTAATTACAGCTGGAGGATCAGTTGATGAAATGGGAAAAGACTCAGGTACTTTGACGTCGAATGCGGTAGGTAATAATCGTAAACAAATAGTGGCTGTTTTTTGGCTACCGTAATAATCGATATAATTCCGCGTACTGAAATAATTCCGTGTACGCTGAATTATTTTGATTTTACTTGGCCATTTTGGCTGTTAATGGTAATAGTTCCGCATATCGAAATAATTCCGCGTACCTGTACCTAAAAAGATGATGAAAGATATCTAAATGTAGACAAGAGATATGTAAAGATTGGTAAAACGTTTTTAAATTTAGATATTAATAAGTGCATGTGTACTGAAGAAGTAACAATATTGACTTTAAAGATATGTTTTGGTATCCAGCGTGACGGTAGTTTAGTTGCATTCTGTTTTCACTCTGAAATGGCAGAAGCAGAGGAAGGACGAATATTTTTGACTCCTAAAAGACCCAGTAGCTACGATTCGAGAAATTTGGATTTTAAAATAAAGGGTAATAAAGTATGTGAAGAATCTTTAATGACCAAGGCCAGTAGGCGGTTAAATGTTCATCGGAAAACGCAAGTGAATGGAAACGGAAAAGACTTCAAACCAGGCAAAGAGGGCAAGAAGCAGCAGTACGTGCAAACGGAACAGCCCTTAATCCACTAGGACGACATTTTATTTCCTTCGGACGAAGAAGCCATGGACCTCCAATTAATGTATCCCTGTCTTCAGATGATGACCTCTAAATGCATTTTGTAAAACTTTTTATCCCATGCATTGAAAATAAAATAAATATTGACTTAATGAAAAATAATTCCGCGTATCGATTCGACGTTTTTGGCATTTTCAGGAATTTTTTTATGTGCTTGCAACAATAATTCCTCGCGGTATGTTGTTTTCCGATTTGTTAATTGATGTTTGAAGTTAAAATGTATTTTTGATTTTATTTTATTAATTACGGATGGAGGATCAGGAAATAAAACGCAACAAGGCTCATGTACTGTGGTATTGACTGTAATTATAAAGTAAAGAAAAATGATCAAGCTGATCATAATATGAAGTTCTTATTGTTGTATATTTTTACGAAATGTTTTAACCGTATCAATTAGATTAGTATTAGAAAGTGTTAAACGTGAGTGAAATGTATCGTGTGTACATTGTTGCTGCAACAATATTATAATTGTTTATTTTTGGAAAACTGCATGAATACTGTTCGCAGAAAGACAACTATGGTCTTAAAAAATCTGGTGTAGGATTGCGGTGGATGAGTTTTTACCTTCTATTGTCTATCTAAAGATGATGAAATAAATAAATAGGCGAAAGGTCTTAAAAGTTTTTAGTGAGACGAAATCTATTTTATTAAGCTTCTAAAGATAGTAAAGGAGCACGAAGGACTCCAGTGAGAGATTTCCATATTTCTCCGTAGGCATTCGTTTAAGAGAAAGTTTCTACACACAGAACAGTGTGAGTTGTTGAAGAAGAGTTGAGTGTGAGCAGAGAAGATAAGGTGGGAATTGGAGGCTGAGGTTTGATGTGGTCGTCGTCGGGACGGGAGTGTTCCGGAGAAACAATAGAATAAATTATTGAGATACACAATACATACAATGTACATAATACTTATATATAGTTGAATGGTCCTTATAATTATGCTGTATGACTCTACTTATGTATATCCAGCTTCAGGTGCTCCCTCCACCGATTTTGTCCATACCTTCGATATTATAATTAATACATACGCATAGATATAGAATAATGCTTACGTAAAATTAAAACTTATAATTTTACAAATATTTTTGTATTTTCTATGATGCTACATACTATTACTGTGGTACCTATTAAAAGTTTAAACTTCTAGATATTCAATGTTACTGCACTTAGGCAGTGACAAAAATATTAATTTAAAGTAGGTTTGATGAATTTTTGATGGATGCAGGACAAGTGGTCTTAGATTCTTAGTAAATTCCCTAACAAAAATTTTGAAAAAAATTTTGTGATTCACGTTTATCCACATTGACAATTTTTCTGGTTACCTAGCACCACACCACAAACTTTTAAAGAAATCAGACTACTATTTGGATTTAGACTATATAGCATTACGGGTGGTATAGTTCAGGCTTTAATCTATAGACTTTGAGTGAAGGGGCTACAAAGTGCTTAGATAATTCAAAAGGAAGAAATTTTTAACGAAAATATTTTAAAATAAAACTTTTAAATATTTTTGAAATGCCACCAAAAGAATTTTTAACTTTTAGAAATGTTTAAACTATGACTAAAATAGAGTCCAAGGACAAAGGAATAGAGATAAGGACTATAATAGCGAAATGATAATTAAAATGAATGTAATATTAAGTTTCAGAAATATGTTTCCGCACAATTTCAATACCTAAACACTAAACATTGACTATCTTTAAAATTTTTGCTTGTATTTTGTTTAGTTCTCACTCAAAGGTTTAGGTATAAGTCTTCCTATAAGTTGTCGTGAAAAGTTGTGTAGGTAGGTTGTGATTACACATCATACTCCCATTTTAAAATTTTCGCGTCGATTTCTTCTTCCTTTATGTGAACTGGGGATCCTGATTTTCTCTCTTCCTTCAGGTGGAACGAGTCTACGGTGAGTTGAGACCGACGGAAGAACAAGTCAATTACGTTAATTGGGGTAACTTGCTGTAGTTGAATGCTGGGTGGAAGACAAGAAGGATCGTCTTCACATTTAAGAGAGTTCTCCAGAGTTACTGTTGATAGAGTACCTAGTTGGTGTGTTTTCATGCAAACTTTGACCATTGATACCACATTTTTGGTAACTGGATCAAGTTTCAGAGTGTATCCAGTCAGTGTATGGATGTATTTTGTTATCTCAAGTCTTTTTTGACTAAATGATATTTCACTAGTGCACAACTTATTTTGAATGTTGCAGCACTCACTTTCTGAAAGGAATGTGTTTTCCTTATTAGAAGCAAGTACATCTACAAGGATAATGTTTAAAAGTCTGTTGTATATGTTGTTGGGTGTCTTCTTCTTAAGGAATAACAAATATAAACTCACTGTTAGTTTAGAGTCTGGATTGGGATTAGCCCCAATGATCTCCAACTGAATGCACTTATTAATAAATGTGCGTATTGAAGTTAAATTAAAGTCAGAATTTTCAATTCCAGTAGCAGTAATTGTGTATAGATCATACATCAGATCTGATGTTTCAAAATTGAGTCCTTTCCATGTTCCTCTTAACAGTTCTATGCACTTTATAAGTACTTCGGGAGGCACAATACGTTTGGCTGGTAAATTTTCCTTTGTTACTCCTGTAAGTAAGTAATGTTGTGGTTCGAAATAATCGAAAGTTTCGAGTTTGATGACCATGTTTTGAATAACGAACTGTAGAAAAGGGAAGGTAGATTTGGAGTTTACTAAGATGACCAAATTTTGGAGTAATGGAAGATTTTTGGTCAAGTGTACGTGTAAAACTTCCTTTAAAATAGGCCAGTTAACTTCACAAGAAAGTAAAGGATGGGACACTTCATTAATTCTAAATGGGTGGAATTGAGTTTTCACAGTATATTGTCCCAGGTTGTCATTATATACAGTATATATTTTACATAGCTCTGCTGTACTGCAGCTGTAGACTGGATCTGCCATGATGACTTGATGTGTGGTTTTAACTCACTGATGTAAAAAAAGGTTTTCCCTACTTTTCCTCTTTAATGCTTTAACTTCCTTTTCAGTTAAATATTTAAACAAAAACTTTCTTTTTGCAGCTTGATAAATTAGAGTCAACACTTTCACGTTATTTTTAGAGTCTACTGGAAAACAGTCTTCAACTTCCTCTTGATACTGATTTGTATATAACAAATCGAGCATAACAGGACACAAGTCGAAAAGCGAAACACTGGTTAAGTTACGGTATGGGGTGCACTTTTGTAGTTGAAAAATTAAGTTGAAAGCTTCATGCTGAAATATTGGTCGTGCGTCTCTGTTGTGTTGGCACAATTTTACTAAACTCAGGAACAGGACTTTTTGTTTTTATTCACACAAATTTAATTTAATCAATTTGTAAATAAAGTCAGCGACTATGAGTCCATATGAACCAAAATGTTGTGATATTCCTTGTGAGGAATAGTAAAGAAGTTTCCTAATAAGAAATCGTTGGGGGCTACCACCAGTAATATACGCAGGATATATTTTGTAGTGTAAACTAATGTTCACTTTTGAAACAAAATTATTGGTTAACCTTGATATCCAAGGATTAACGAACTGTAAGAAAATTGGATGTGGCACATAAAAGTTCAAAAATCGTTTTTGTAAAGATTAACGATCCGTTGATTAATGACTATATGAGATCCTGGAGAAGTTGATGATGATTTGCAACGTGATTATTGAGCCAGGATTCAAGAGCAGGCCAATTAATTTGTGAAAAAGAAACTTGTGTTCCGTTCTAAAACGGAAGCAGTACAAAGTTTTCACTGCCACAATAAACTTTTTTAAGGTCTCTGATTGAGCACCGAAAAGTTAAAGGTTTGGTAGGAAGCGGATTATTTTTCATTTAGAACAACAGTTTTAACACAAAATTGAATAAGGCAGTCTGTAAATTGCAACTGAATTGTCATTATCGAAATCTAGACTTAGAATCACTCGAGTCCGGTGTTCTACTGAGGTTGAAAAAATAGATTTCAATAGAAGAGCCGAAGGAAGGTTGTTAATATTAATATATTATTACAATTGTTGAGGGAGGTCAAAAGGGATCGGAGTCTTTGGCGAAGAACTTCTCTGGTGACCATATTGTTCCATATATGATATAGTATAACTTTATTACATTCTATTAATCTATGTATTTATAAGTAAAGCTTATATTGTAAGGGAGGAAAAAATATTGCTTACTACTACCATTACCCTCAATACTTAAGCGTTGTCCATATTATTTAGCCCCAACAGCCGGATATACATAAGATAAGAAAATGCTTAATCTACATTTATTTACAAATCTGAAGACGTGACTGTTATATGTATGTTGTTTGATGCCTACCGACGGAACATGTAGACCACATCTACATGAAAGACATAACGTGTAATATCACGTCAAAAGTTCTTGTTTACACAAAAAATGTTTCACACTGATCTGTTCCCTAGCGTATTGTTTGCATAGTCTGCAGACAGCAAAATGGACTGTCTTTGGATTTGTAAACAATCGTTCATTATTCAGCATTTGCTTATCTTGTATGTTTAATAATAAATAAGTTGCTAATATCACACTATACAGAAACTATTCAGTAGAAATTCATTTTAAAATAATACCATAAATAATTTGCACAGAACATTTGTAAATTTCCCATCCGTACACACAAGTATCAGTTTGTACATGTATCTACTTTTTCTGTGCTGATTATAATAGTAGCACTAGTGAACAAAAAGCATCAGTAAGTAAAAATAGCTTGATGGACAACTCCAAAATGCTTATTTAAATTTTATGCGTGTGTATTCACCAACTGTTCATTTTGAAGATTCTAACTTTCATTAGAATAAAATAAGTTTACTAAAACATTCAATAAATATTATGTTATGATTTCTAATTTCCTGGTGTAGTAATAACTTTTCATGTATTTAGGATTAGATTTGAAATACTGGATAATTCGCATTATGCTCCGCTATCCTTATCTTTTCCAATCATTTTCATGTTCTACATGTACACATTAGTATTACCTAGTAAGATGTACATATTATACATTTGCATTTTACATGAATACATAGCGAATGTATGTACTAGACTTCAGTTGTTGTTATATACTTTCACAACAAAATTGTTGTTTTTCAACATTTAGGCCAATTTCAGATTACTGTTCTCAAAACATTCATTTGATAATTATCTAAACACGTATGCTAAATTGTAATTGTGGTGCTATTTAAAAGGGACAACGCATAAATAGCATCTGAAAGAAGGAAACATATATTGTATATGAAAGCTAGGACAACATCGAAATTGTTGTTTTTCATTATTAAGGCCTACTTCATATTAGTGTCCCTAAGAAATTGATCTACTATTTATCAATTACTATATGCCTAAGTGTAATTCTGGTACTATTTCATAGGGACAAAGCATAAAAAGGGTAGGAAAGCTGGGACAACATCTAAATTGTTGTTTATCATCCTTAAAGGGTACTTGAGGTTAGTGTCCCCAGGAAATTGATCTACTATATGGCTATAAATGTATGCTTAAGTGTACTTGTAGTACTATTTTATAGGGACAAAGCATAAATTCTATATGAAAGCTCGTACAACATCTAAATTGTTGTTTATCATTATTAAAGCCTACTTGAGGTTAGTGTCCCCAGAAGATTGATCTACTATATGTCTATAAATGTGTGCTTAAGTGTAATTCTGGTACTATTTCATAGCGACAAAGCATAAAAAGCGTAGGAAAGCTGGGACAACATCTAAATTGTTGTTTAACATTATTAGGGCCTACTTCAGATTAGTGTCCCTAAAAACTTGATCTACTATTTATCAATTACAATATGCCTAAGTGTAATTCTGGTACTATTTCATAGGGACAAAGCATAAAAAGGGTAGGAAAGCTGGGACAACATCTAAATTGTTGTTTATCATCCTTAGAGGGTACTTGAGGTTAGTGTCCCCAGGAAATTGATCTACTATATGTCTATAAACGTATGCTTAAGTGTACTTGTAGTACTATTTTATAGGGACAAAGCATAAATTCTATATGAAAGCTCGTACAACATCTAAATTGTTGTTTATCATTATTAAAGCCTACTTGAGGTTAGTGTCCCCAGAAAATTGATCTACTATATGTCTATAAATGTGTGCCTAAGTGTAATTCTGGTACTATTTCATAGGGACAAAGCTCAAAATGCATATGAAAGCCTGGACAACATCTTAATTGTTGTTTTTCATTATAAAGGCCTACTTCATTTTAGTGTCCCTAAGAAATTGATCTACAATTTATCAATTACTATATGCCTAAGTGTAATTCTGGTACTATTTCATAGGGACAAAGCATAAAATGCAAATGAAAGCTGGGACAACATCTGAATTGTTGTTTTTCATTATAAAGGCCTACTTCATTTTAGTGTCCCTAAGAAATTGATCTACTATTTATCAATTACTATATGCCTAAGTGTAATTCTGGTACTATTTCATGGGGACAAAGCACAAAATGCATATGAAAGCTGGGACAACATCTAATTTGTTGTTTTCCATTATTATGGCCTACTTCATATTAGTGTCCCTAAGAAATTGATCTACTGTTTATCAATTACTATATGCCTAAGTGTAACTCTGGTACTATTTCATAGGGACAAAGCATAAAAAGCGTAGGAAAGCTGGGACAACATCTAAATTGTTGTTTATCATTGTTAAGGCCTACTTGAGATTAGTGTCCCTAGGAAATTGATCTACTATTTATCAATTACTATATGCCTAAGTGTAACTCTGGTACTATTTCATAGGGACAAAGCATAAAAAGCGTAGGAAAGCTGGGACAACATCTAAATTGTTGTTTATCATCGTTAAGGCCTACTTGAGATTAGTGTCCCTAAGAAATTGATCTACTACTTATCAATTACTATATGCCTTAGTGTAATTCTGGTACTATTTCATAGGGACAAAGCTCAAAATGCATATGAAAGCCTAGACAACATCTTAATTGTTGTTTTTCATTATAAAGGCCTACTTCATTTTAGTGTCCCTAAGAAATTGATCTACAATTTATCAATTACTATATGCCTAAGTGTAATTCTGGTACTATTTCATAGGGACAAAGCATAAAATGCAAATGAAAGCCTGGGACAACATCTTAATTGTTGTTTTTCATTAAAAAGGCCTACTTCATTTTGTTGTCCCTAAGAAATTGATCTACTATTTATCAATTACTATATGCCTAAGTGTAATTCTGGTACTATTTCATAGGGACAAAGCATAAAATGCAAATGAAAGCTGGGACAACATCTTAATTGTTGTTTTTCATTATAAAGGCCTACTTCATTTTAGTGTCCCTAAGAAATTGATCTACTATTTATCAATTACTATATGCCTAAGTATAATTCTGGTACTATTTCATTGGAACAAAGCACAAAATGCATATGAAAGCTGGGACAACATCTTAATTGTTGTTTTCCATTATTAAGGCCTACTTCATTTTAGTGTCCCTAAGAAATTGATCTACTGTTTATCAATTACTATATGCCTAAGTGTAATTCTGGTACTATTTCATAGGGACAAAGCATAAAATGCAAATGAAAGCTGGGACAACATCTAAATTGTTGTTTATCATCGTATAAAGGCCTACTTGAGATTAGTGTCCCTAGGAAATTGATCTACTATTTATCAATTACTATATGCCTAAGTGTAACTCTGGTACTATTTCATAGGGACAAAGCATAAAAAGCGTAGGAAAGCTGGGACAACATCTAAATTGTTGTTTATCATCGTTAAGGCCTACTTGAGATTAGTGTACCTAAGAAATTGATCTACTACTTATCAATTACTATATGCCTTAGTGTAATTCTGGTACTATTTCATAGGGACAAAGCTCAAAATGCATATGAAAGCCTAGACAACATCTTAATTGTTGTTTTTCATTATAAAGGCCTACTTCATTTTAGTGTCCCTAAGAAATTGATCTACAATTTATCAATTACTATAAGCCTAAGTGTAATTCTGGTACTATTTCATAGGGACAAAGCTCAAAATGCATATGAAAGCCTGGACAACATCTTAATTGTTGTTTTTCATTATAAAGGCCTACTTCATTTTAGTGTCCCTAAGAAATTGATCTACAATTTATCAATTACTATATGCCTAAGTGTAATTCTGGTACTATTTCATAGGGACAAAGCATAAAATGCAAATGAAAGCTGGGACAACATCTTAATTGTTGTTTTTCATTATAAAAGCCTACTTCATTTTAGTGTCCCTAAGAAATTGATCTACTATTTATCAATTACAATATGCCTTAGTGTAATTCTGGTACTATTTCATAGGGACAAAGCTCAAAATGCATATGAAAGCCTGGACAACATCTTAATTGTTGTTTTTCATTATAAAGGCCTACTTCATTTTAGTGTCCCTAAGAAATTGATCTACAATTTATCAATTACTATATGCCTAAGTGTAATTCTGGTACTATTTCATAGGGACAAAGCATAAAATGGTAGAAAGCTGGGACAACATCTTAATTGTTGTTTTTCATTATAAAAGCCTACTTCATTTTAGTGTCCCTAAGAAATTGATCTACTATTTATCAATTACAATATGCCTTAGTGTAATTCTGGTACTATTTCATAGGGACAAAGCTCAAAATGCATATGAAAGCCTGGACAACATCTTAATTGTTGTTTTTCATTATAAAGGCCTACTTCATTTTAGTGTCCCTAAGAAATTGATCTACAATTTATCAATTACTATATGCCTAAGTGTAATTCTGGTACTATTTCATAGGGACAAAGCATAAAATGCAAATGAAAGCTGGGACAACATCTTAATTGTTGTTTTTCATTATAAAAGCCTACTTCATTTTAGTGTCCCTAAGAAATTGATCTACTATTTATCAATTACAATATGCCTTAGTGTAATTCTGGTACTATTTCATAGGGACAAAGCTCAAAATGCATATGAAAGCCTGGACAACATCTTAATTGTTGTTTTTCATTATAAAGGCCTACTTCATTTTAGTGTCCCTAAGAAATTGATCTACAATTTATCAATTACTATATGCCTAAGTGTAATTCTGGTACTATTTCATAGGGACAAAGCATAAAATGCAAATGAAAGCTGGGACAACATCTTAATTGTTGTTTTTCATTATAAAAGCCTACTTCATTTTAGTGTCCCTAAGAAATTGATCTACTATTTATCAATTACAATATGCCTTAGTGTAATTCTGGTACTATTTCATAGGGACAAAGCTCAAAATGCATATGAAAGCCTGGACAACATCTTAATTGTTGTTTTTCATTATAAAGGCCTACTTCATTTTAGTGTCCCTAAGAAATTGATCTACAATTTATCAATTACTATATGCCTAAGTGTAATTCTGGTACTATTTCATAGGGACAAAGCACAAAATGCATATGAAAGCTGGGACAACATCTAAATTGTTGTTTATTATCGTTAAGGCCTACTTGAGATTAGTGTCCCTAAGAAAATGATTTCCTAATTGTCTATAAACGAATGCTTAATTGTAACTGTGGAGCAATTATATAGGGATAAAGCATAAATAGCATCTGAAAGCTGAGACAACGATAATATTATAGTTCTTTAACATTTAAACCTATTTCAGATTAAAATTAAAAAGATTCAGATTTTAAAAATAGTCGATAATTTTGTCATTAGAGGTAGTTTTCGATATAATATGTTTTTATTGTACACGTTGATTTAATAAAGTGCTCTTCTATAAATGCTCTTTTTAAAAGAAAGCTTTCACTACCCCTATTGCTGCATCAGCGGATGCAATTGTTTTGGGGTCTTTCAATTTACTTTTGCATAATTCCATAGCTTTGATCACTTCGGCATGTTTTTCTCTACGAAGTTTGTGTCTCAAATCTTCGGCTTTGTAGAAGGACATTATGGCTTCATTAATATCTGTAATGCCTTTTAACTGCATGTAGCACAGGTAATATGCTGTGTTATAAAAATATGTTACATGGAGTCGAATTTGTTCGTCAAAGGTTCCATGGTATTTTCCCATCCAATTTCGACAGCAGTCGTTTATTGCCTTTACTTGATTGTCTGTGAAAATTGCGTACTGACTGTTTATTCTACTTCTTATTGAAATGAATTCTGAATGGGCAGATTTGATTAATTGGCCATCTTCGTTAAAGCTGGATTTAGAAATTTTGTCTAAATCTTTTATGATATTGTTGCACGCCTCTTGAAATTCAATATCAGTGGCGTTTGTTACGGCGTATTGGTTTTCTCTGAGTTGCCGCACTGTAATGTAAACTGGTTTAAAATATTTGTTGGTAGAATATGATGCTTTCTATAAATACTTACATGGATCTGTTACGTATGATACATAGTCGTCTTTTGTTTTGTCAATTTTTTCCCAAAATTCATTTTCTATCAATTCTTGCGCTTCAATGTCTTCAAATAGATCTCCATCGCCATCAGCTTTACTCTCCACCACTGCACATGGCACTATTCGAAAAGATTCCTTTTTAATTTTTGTTTGGACGGATTGTCAAAATTTCATTTTAATCTAAAAGTAATTTTTTACCTTCACATTGTTTTGGTATGGTAGTAGTTGTGATGTGTTCAGCATTATAATTGCGTTTAATATTTTTATCCAACCCTATGATTATTTTCATAATTTTCGTTTAATTACACACATTTTTAACTTACTTACACATCTATTTTGATCAATGTATATATGTATACAATACAAATACTTTACTTGTAGTATCCTTGCATATTGTTTGGTTATGATTACTGTTTTCTTGCGTTGACTCGACTACAAAAAAATTAAACAAACAAATAAAGTATGCAAAAATAAGGGCCCAGTACCTTTAAATTTGGAAATCTCTTTCAAAATACATGTAAAAATTGCTTTACAACTCTTGGAATTCTGTCTAAAGTTCTTACCCGATTTTCTTGTGTGGCACATTTTTGGAATCCTGAATATATTTTCAACCACCCCATTGTACAAAATATACGATATTTAAATTTTATAGCAGATTTTGTCGTTTACAAAATTATAATCGCAATAAGATATATTACTGAGTAAACATATCGGGTAAGAACTTTAGACAGAATACCAAGAGTTGTAAAACAATTTTCACATGTATTTTGGTAGTCATCAGAGATTTCCAAATTTAAAGGTACTGGGCTCTTAAAACAAACTAGTTTAATGTGTACAATTATGTACCTTGTGACAATATTTGTTGAACCTCATCTTCTGTAAAAATGTCGCTATCTTGTGTCAGCAAATCATTATGGGTTGTCGAAATGTCTGAATCGTATGATGTAGAAACGTTATCCAAATCCGCGTCACTTACTAATCACATTATTATTATTACAACATTATTATTGGGCCGTACCATCATTGATATTATGGTCACATTAAAACAAGTATATAGTTGGAATTGAAGTAATTACATTGATCAATTAATCTAGCATGGTTTTCTTGGACTACGTCTTCATTGTTATTAAATTCTGTTTTTTCGTTGCAGTTATTTTCGATTTCATTTTCGGAAAAGTGGCTTTTTTCCAAGTCACAAGGACTCCTATACGGTCTTCCGTAGACACCCTTCTTAAGCCGTCGTCCTTTTCTCCATCTTTCTTTTGGGTCGGGGTCGTCGCTGCCAAAGAATCAAAAAACAACCTCATTAATTTTGTCTTCATTTCATTAAAAATGTCGTAAAGCAAATATATACCCATCTAGCTCGTCCTTTTTCTTGTTCTTCTTTTTGGCCACTACTGATGGGGGTTTTTTATTGACTGGTCTTTTTCTATTTCCTTTTCCTTTTTCTTGGAGATACTTCTTGTTTAGATGGTTTTCTAAATCTTGGAAATAGACAATGAATTCGCCGGGAGAAGATTTTGAATAACGCCTGTTCTGCTTTACTTGGAAGTAGAAATTCTCAATTGTACCTTGTGTTTTTACTTCCCAAGAAGGATTGTATGTTTTTATAGCAAAATTTGACCACAAGGGAACAACAGGTATGTAGTACTTTGTAAACAACTCCAAAATTTCTATGTTTTGCAATTCATTTTTGCATTCAGTAACACATTGAGATTTAGAACAATCATGCGACTGTGTAACACTGTCCCTAATGTTTTTCATAGTTAGGGCGATTGGGCTGCAGTCCGCAAGAGTCGCAGCAGTATTCTTTTCATCATTTTCATATGGGGATTCCCAAACTGTATCTTCTATCACCCTGTCAACTGAATACAAGCTAATTAACTGTTTTTTTCCAACTATTTCTTTATGGTAATTGGTGATGTTTTCACTGGTCTTTTCACTTTGTAGCACTGTGACAAATTTTTCAAATATATCCAAAAATGATTCTTCATCTTTGCATTTTATCATACGAGCCAATGCGTGCATCGCAAATGTTTTCTGTGGACCCTTTATCTTATGTTTCGTTAAAAGTCTGCTAAAAGACTTCATGAGGTGAGAGTTACATACTGTCACTAAACATTTTATTTTAGAATCTTCTGGAGTGACCTGTCCAAGCATAACTTTGTTTATTTCAACCAAATATTCTTTCAAGGTCATATATGTCAATTCGTTGCCTTCGTCGTTTGGGTCATTTAATGCACCAACAGCCGCGTTAACTAAAACAATATAATAAAATCATGTTTTATTGCGTCTGTGCATGTAAATACTCAATTGCCAATTATTACGGTAAAGGTAAAACTTACTGATTGCATATGAAAAGTCACTGTTGAAACGTGACACGATTTTTTCATGTCCTTCAAAAAATCCTTTGTCTTTTCCAGCTTCCATAAGATCAGTTTTTAAGGTTAAAATATGGTTTCGAATTTGCTCGGCGGTATGTCTTGATTCAACTGCACAACTTTGAGGCAAAATAAAACTGCGAGTCCTTGGTTCCACTTCAGAAGGTTGAGAACTGAGACAGTTGTATACATAAATTGGGCCATTCGAGCCGTCTTGTTTTCTAATTAGAGATCCTGTAGCGTCTATAACCAAATAATTTATATTATTTCTATGGATTTATACCAAAACATATTGGACAGACTAAATGGCAAAAAATGGTTTGAAATGGAAATTTTAGTTAGAAAAATCCCTAACCTATTCAATTAATTTTTACTTAAACAAGCATTTTGTAAGCACTATGCGAAAAACAATTTAGTGCGAAAATATGAATTATCAACTTACCCATTTGAATTTCAATTCCTCCTTGAGAAACTATTTTTGGGATGGCCAAATCTTGTGATTCTTTTGAAATCAGTAGGAATCCAAACGGCTCATTCGGCTGTGAAACCCACCTAATGTAATCAGGTTTTTCTTTTTGTAGCAGTAGCAAATCTGTATAGTCGTCTTTTGATCTTCTTTCTGACTGACGTTTTTCATATTTCATGGTTTTGGATACACCAATTCCCACATTTCGGATTTTATTTTTTATATAATGTCCTCTATTTTCCTTTTGATATTCCATTTCCCACCGTGTTGGAGGCATTTCCTTCAATTTCATCTTCTCTTCGTCTCGTCTAAGACCACGAATAGGCAGAGAGAAAAAATCCTCACCTTCATTAATTGTGTGGTTCCGTGGCTGCATTTCAAAAACCTGAGCTTTTATATTATCTGTGTTAGTTACAGACGGCCTTACAAATATCCAGAATTTTGAGCATTGACCGTGATTAAAGGAACAGTATCCTTCCATTTTCCAAACATTCCTTTTTTTCAAAAATCTCGGTTCTCTTCGCCGAGAAAAATTGCAATCTGGATGGTGCTTGTGTAGGTTGCTGTTTAAAATGTCACTAATAAATTTTGACACATTGAATACTTTAGATGTATTATCGTAGCACTTTTGCCATTTTTCCTTTGGTATATCTATGTAGTAAGACTTGCACCAAGGACCTATTTTAGTCGTTACATGTCTACGAAAATCTAATATCTCCTCGTTGAAGCATGGTTTGGAAATTTCTTTTGCCGTTGTTTTTTCCGTATTGATCTCGAGTTCCTCTTTTCTTGACGAAGATTGTAGTGACTCTTGTTCGGAAAAGTCTTCGTAAGCACTGTTATACTGACTTGTGTTATCGTCGTATATTTCTGCATCTGAAATAAATTTGTTCGCTGTATTCTTGTCTTTCGCAAGATGTATTCTATTGTTTTGTTGAAATTGTTTTTCCTTTTTCAGATTTTCAACATCTTTTAATACACGTGGTGGTACCTGCGCTGCCAATTTCCAATTGACCTTATCCTTTAGATATAAAAGTTTTCTCCTTCTGTTGGATAACTTGTTATGTCCAAATATTTGCTCGATTTCACTTATTGAAAAATGACACTCTTCGCCAATTTTTCGTTCTAAAATCTTGGCCAAGATTTCTCTATTTTTGCACCATATTTTGTTCTTATTTGTTCTATTATGTTTTTCGCGTTGACTACAGAGACATACATCAATCTTATGTAACTGTTGAAGTATGCCTACTTCTAAACCCCCTCTTCTTAAGCTGTCTTCCCATTTTGTCGCCGTAATATTTTTATCATTTTCAACGGTAACGTCAGCTTTCACGTTCGCACAAAACCGTGATGCAAAATTGGCAAAGTTTTTGTTCATTGCTACTTGTTTGTCTATATAGTGGTGTAAAGCTTTTTTTCTCAGTTTTCTATTCCACATTCCCTTTGTTTGATCAATAGTGAAACCTTTGAATCCTTGTGTAGTTATCAAAGGGAGTATGTTTTTAGCGATACAATTTCTAGGTAAATCTTCAGTGTCATTTTGTTCGGAGTTGGTTTTGTTCATCTTACAAAGGCACACGTCATAATTATGAATGTCTTTGAGTGCCATTATCGGAGCAGTATCATGCTCTGGATATAACGGATCTTTTTCTGATGAAACAAATTCTTTAGACGAACTGACAATATTTTCTTTTGTAGCCGCTGGTTCATTTTTCTTGTATATAATACCTGTAGAGCAATTTGATTTTGACTGCACTTCGTTGGAATTATCTTTAACGGTAGCAACGTTTTCATTCGGCAATAAGGGAATGTAGTGGTTAGCAGTGTAGTTTTCACTTCTGCCTGCGGCAACATGCTGAACTAAAATAGGTGGTCGCCGTATATCCCTGATAATGGGATATACCGATTCGAAAATATCGTTTCTTTCTCCAAATTTTATTAATGGCTGGATTGCTATAGATTGATGAAAGTGAATAGGTATTCCCATATTCACAGACCACGCCGCAATGTGATAGTCTTCGGCATATGCACTATACTGAAGTGCTTTGTTGAAAAGTTCTTCGTATGTTATATTCAATATGTTTGTTGCCTTTGGCTCGATTGTATTTCTGTTTTTAACCATCCAATCAAGTGTAATTAACTTCATTTCTTGCACATAATCATCCACACCTGTTAATGCTAAACTCATTGCTCTATAAAAGCACGAGCCATCAGCTTTTGTGCTAATTTGTGAATGACTTCGTTTAAGATGTTCTGGAATTGCATCTCTTGGGTAAGTAGGCAGAAACAGTCTTTTTCCTTCAGCCGTAGGTAGCTCCATTGACAAAAGTTTTTCTTTGGTTGCTGTTATGAGCCCTTCATTCCTTCTTATGATGTCTTCAGCCTGTGATATTTTTTCCGCTTCTTCCTTTGTTGCACACAATGTCATACTATCATCTTCCATATTAACAAGCTCTCGCAATTCAATCATTACAATATGACATCGTGTTCGGAGTTCGTCTACATCTAAATTTAGAAAATCTTCTTTTTTCGCAATAGCAACGCTAGAATTATCCTATAAGAGATATTAAGCAAATTAGAAAAATGAAGAATCGAAAAATTATGGGACTGTTATTATTTGAGCCAACATTATATATAAAACATTGTACCTTATTTTTCCGTTTGATGAACGGAATTTGTATTCTCTTCAGCCATACAAATGGGTTTATCAATTTTTTTAATCGGCCCTTGCCCAGTTTTTTCCTGATCTGAAATTATAATAGTCTTTATAGTCGACTTAAATTTAAGAGAATTGTAGGGTTAAATTATTTGCTAGGTTTTTAAAATTATATTACATTCCCTTTCCGGAAACTGTATATTATTTTAAACACTATGCAGTTATACCATTTAAAAACTAAACATAATAGAATTTTTAATACTTGCATGATAAATTTTGTAATAATTGCAAAATATTTCCGACACAAAATATAATATAAACATCGTATACACTCATTTTGCTAAACAGCTTACTTTTTCTGTACTAGCAGGAGAATCCTTTTTGTTTATCATTGGGAGAGGTGCTTTTTCATAGTTTAAAAGCCTTTGGGGAAGACAGCCATCAGTAGCAGCCTCGGTTAAAGGTTCAATGATCACAGTATCATTTTCCTACAAATATATAAATATATAATATATATCTTGATAGGATCTTTGATCGACGCCTCCCTTGGTGGATGATGATTGTTGCTCATGCTGGTACCTGACTTAAATGCCAATTAAAAAATGAAAGTAAATTCTCTAAAACTGTACCCGAAACTGTAAGGGGGAAATATTAATCCGTGCTTCTCTGGCATCCTTTATATCTTCCAGTAGAGCAATTGCATCGTCTACTTTCAAATCCTCTAGAAGACCCTCATGTATTTTTCCTTTTTTCTGCAATTCCTAGTAAAAAATAAAAGCAAATTATTCCTGGGAATATAAATAATCATAGCATTAGTGCAGTTTATAAATCTTTCTTACGGAATCGATACAAATTGGATTCGACAGGCCAAACTGTTCTATTTGAATGTTCGATGATGATGGCTCTTTTGGCCTTAAAAAATTTTCGTTTGTCGATTCGGAATGTATGTGGACTGCTTTCACTGTCTTTTTTCGTTTCTGTCGAGGGGGTGCTTTTGGTGCCAAAGGTGGAATACTCTCCTGCAATTATTCAAACTATGGTTAAGGTTTGAAAAATATTATATAGTAAAGTAAAAATTGATTTAGATTTACTTTCTCTTCGTCATTTTGGACAGGGGTTAACGGTTCGCCGCAGTTTTGTAGTAGTTGAAATTCTGAATCTTTTGTAGTAGACTCGTTTTGGACGGATCTTTCTATACAATCTAGGACGTGGTCATGCTTAGCTGTCCAGTTTCCCTTTTCTTGTTTCAATTTCTCCATATCAGTTTTTATTTCTTTTAAGATGTACACCACGTATTCCTTAAGCACCGAATCGTCTATATTTTCAGCCTGTGATTTTCTTTCTTTGCTTGGTGTTGGCAAATTTGGGGGCTCCTTATTTGTAATCGCCCTTATTAGTCCGTCCTTAAAAACTTGGCGAAAGTTTTTGTCGAAGCTGTCTCCAACCTGTCAAGTAATAATAGAGTATCAAATAATTTTTCTGTTCTACGTAAACGCTTTTAGAGCATTCTTACTTCAATCAGTATATTTGTCTTAAATTTCTTACAACTTGACAATGCTAGGTGAATCGGAAGAAAATAATGCATAAATTACGTGTTAAAGAAATAAAAGGTACCCGGATGCTATTGTTTGCAAATAGTCAAAAGTCACGAAATATATTTACTCAAGTTGTGTGGCTCTAGGGAGAAAGCCTTTGCAGCAGCAGGTTACTCTATTGATATTGGAGCTAATATTAAGCTATTGGAAATTTAATCCTAAGAGAATAGCTATAATATTGGCTGAAACTTTGAAAAAGAGCCATGAAATTGGAATCAATGAATATTAATTTTGGTATGATTCATGCGATGGATTAAAACTGATGCGAGACACTATAAATCATTTATGGCTGTGTGGATTGGGGTATTTTAAGAAACGACAAACATAATAGGATTCAGAAGAGGAATAGATAAATGTTTCAGATGAACCACTAGTTCTTTACGAATAGGAAAATGGACCGGAAGAAAATAATACATAAATTATGTTGCTATAATTTCTTTAATTGTTGTTTGAATTTTTATAATAGTAGTTCAGCCAAAATGACTAAAATTGTCTATTGTCATATTCCACAAACACGATCGACATGCATCTTTTCTCTCTGAATCGGAAAGCAGAAGAATATTTGTTAAAAAGCCAAAGTTAATAAAAATAATGTGCTAATAAATTAATTTCAAATGTTAAAATTGATAATTTTTTACCTACATTTGGTAATTGGAAACTGCTACCGTGATAAGATTACACCTTAATTAGCATCACGCAAACAACTTGGTATTAGGAAAAACTTACCTTAAATAGAGAAAATGATTGTTCCAACCCTCTGTTCCCAGAAATAAGGAATTTTGCTAATGGTAGATTTTCAGATTTTCCGTTTCGTTCCAGATGATCTTCAAAACTTTTGTCAGTTTTATGTTTAATATATTCTTGTATAAGTGCTGCATATTGCTCTTTTATATGAGCAAGTAGCGTAAAATTGTGTTGCCAGGTAGTTGCTACTGCCTTAAACACTGATGACACTATCATTGTTGATTTAAAACTCCAATCAAAAGAATACAAAATCCAGTTCAACTTGAATGATTGGCGATTTGGATTTTAAATTACAGATTGGCAGCAAACTCGATGTATCTAAGCATGTGCTAATCTACCAGGGTTACCAGTAATCTGTTTCAGCACTTTTGCAAATTATTCCACACATAATTATGTATAATACTTATTCTTACATAATATCATAAGATTAGGAAAACATTGACACAATAAACTACTATCAATTTAGAGAACAACAAAATGGTGTGATTACAGTATACAAGACCTCTTATTTTCACATTTACCAATACTTCCATTTAAAGCTTTTTGCCAAAACGACGTACATATAAACATCATATATTGACAATCAGTGTAGTTCACAATTGTCGGAGTGTTTCATTTTAGCACCCACCAGGGAAAAAAGTTTTTTTAGGATCCGATTTATAACAAATCAAAAGTGGCAACCCATCCGTCCGTTAGAATGTAGTGTCTAGTCTGGACTGTAAACCTTCAGTTGCAGTTGGTCGGGCGTTCATTCTGCATCGGTGTATTTGTGTCTCATATATATCTATATAATTTATTTTCCAACATCTATTATCTGTACTTTACCTATAGATTGAAAATGTCTGCAAACGCTGTTTTCGCTCTAAAAGAGTATTTTGGCCCACATAGGGACAGGCAAAAAGCGAAAAAGCCTAAAACATCTAATATTCGTTTTGTGCTAAATACAAGATTAGGATTCTTATGTTTCGTTGGTGCTAGTGTTTTCCTTTTGGGTAACCGTTTCGTCCAGTTCCCGTATTCGTGCTCGAAAGTATCTCCGGGACAAGACGAAATAAGTACTGCTGTTTCTCACCACTGTCTAAATTTGGGAACATATAGATCACCCACAAAACCTCTACCTAATTTCGGTGAGATTTAAATTTGAATCAGTTTTTATAGTCAATATTAGTCCACTTTTAATTTCTGTTAATTTTAATAGTCGATATTAATCCCCTCGTAATTCCTGTTAATTTTTAAGGTCAATATTAATCTGGTTTTTAGTTTCTCTAAACTTTAAAAGTCTGGCCATTTCAGTAGTCAATATTAAATTTTTGCTTTAAAATAACTTTTGAATTTAATTCTAGATTTTTTAACCAATATTTATATTCTTTGAAACTATTTTGATAATGATAAATAAAATACTGTACTTTCATTTTCACTTGATTTAGTCATATTTATTATACTTTTAATCTGCCTTCATAAAAGCTGTGTACAATCTGCTGTTAGTTTTATTTAAACTCGTTTATGGTCATTTCCTCAACATTTTATTTCTGTTTAAATTAATAGCCGAATAGGTTTACAATAGTTTTTTTATTTGGTTTTCATCCATACATAGTTGCAAACATAGTTGCATACAGTAGTATTCATATTTTGTAGCAATATTAAATTTCTTATTTGTTCATTTTTAAATATAGAACCATCTATGAATCTTCTACTTAAAAAATGTTCATTCTCGTAATCAACATAATAATATTTCTACTACCAAACTATTTAAAAAAAATTAGTCGTAGGTTATGCCTCAGGATTTTTAAATAACAGCGTGTATATGTCGTGTATTTATGGTTACACTGGTTTTGATTTTTATATATTTAGATGGCGGCAAAGAGGGGAGTTACGAATACCATAACTGGTTTGGAATTGCTGGAATTGTAATTGCTGTCCAGTCACTTTTATTTTTGTTGCCACAATTTCTTTGGAAGCATTTTGAATCGGATAAATTAATCAATATCACGTTCAACCATGAAAAAATAGAAGGTAAAACGGACAAAGAAGAGGAAGAACAGGAGACTCTGGCTTTCAAGGCTATCGAATTTATTCTACAATCTGATTATAGATCATATTTCTTGAAATTTTTTTGCTGCGAAAGTTTGTTTTTATTGATAACCGTATTACAAACAACGGCCATTAGCTACTTCCTCCAAACAGACTTTTCTACATATGGATTCAGATGTCTTTCCGGAGAAATATTCAACGAGGATGATTTAACAGCCGTGTTTCCCAAAAAAGTTTACTGTTTTCCTGATAAACAGAGATTCGATACATTATTCCGCACCTTTGCCATCTGTGACGTCAATGCTAGCAGATACAACGAGTTAGCTTACTACTTTCTTTGGTAATTTACAATTTATTTTTTAAGCATTCTGTTTTTAACCATTGTTGGCCTTATCCTAAAGCTACATTTTTGTCTTAGGTTTGTTATCGCAGCAGTAGGTATTTTATCTACTATTTCAATCACAATACAGATAATATTTTTAATACCACATTGGCGAATCAAGTATTTTTATTGGTATTTGTCTGCGCCTGGATGCATAAAACGTGAACACATCGCTTACTTGGCAAGACATCAAAATTTTGGTTTTGTTTATATAATGATACTACTTAGTAAAAATCTAAGAGCGGATTTATACCGAGACTTCGTTGAAAGTCTAAGTAAGAGGAAGGCTGAAGCCACAGCCTGATAGTTTGATTTCAATAAAAATTGTTCTCTTTTGTCAAACTGTTAAGTGCTATTTCTACATATCTTGCTTATACTACCAAGATGAAGAAAAGAAGTTTCGATAGTTATTATTATATTTACACTGTAATAATAACAAGTTTAAATTCTGGATATGATATGTACGTGGTCATTATATTTAGGCAGAATGTGTAATTTGATTTCTATAATTAGTGGGATTTATATATTGTATTAATTGTCAGATTTCTACTAATTTAAGATTTATCAGATCGATTACTGGGTTACAACCTTTTTTAGCCTTTTTTATCTTTGTTAATTGTTAACTAGTTTAGGCAAATAATATAAATAAACATTATAAACTTTTTAATTCTTACTCCTAAGCATGTGAGAGCTAATATTAGGGAAAATATAATAAACTATTATAACTATAATATGGGCTAACATATTATTATAATTATGACACATTTATTGTTGAATAAGTTAATGATTAAGTTTTTGACGTTTATTTCGTTTATTGCTGCAAAAATACGAAAGGTACTGGGTATATTGGGCGTACATAGGTGTTATACCTTATTAGGTTATATGCATCAAAAGGCTCTAAACTAAAACTCTTTTACAACTCATCGAATCTTATCCTAAGGAATTCCTCTGCTACTGCAGTACAATATACATATTGAGATGCAAATATGAAACTAAATTTTCTATTGTCTTCAATCAGGCATCATCTTTTTATTACACATAGAAACACAACTCAAGTATAGTACGGCTGCAAATATCATATTAAATCATAGCATGGTATTATATTAATTTGAGTCATTTTGGAAACCATTAGAAAATGACAAATACTTCTGGAGACGATTCTACATGCCGCCAAATTGCTTTTGAAGTCTCGTGTATTTTACAATATGTGAAGGCTTTACAGTAGGGCGTATATCTTCCATGGCTTTATCTATGTGATCCTATGTAAAAGGATTTATAAACAGACGCAATAAGAATATAAGTCACCAGATTACCACAATATAAATAATATAATTGTCACCTTTCTTAAAACAATCTCATATTTCTCCAGTTCTCCGTCAGTTTTGGTTGTCAACAACTGTCTGAAGCCAATGTTGCGAGCTGATTTTGATATCAAAAATAAATCGTGCCCAGTGTACCTAACAATTAAAATGAAAAAACATCATGACCACGAAAATTAATTTAATTTTAAATTGTTTACCCTGCAGTTTGTTCTGCTATTTTTTCAAATTCCCGATGCGAGATATTGTGTTGTTGGTTTCCAATCTGCGATTGTAAAAGTAGTCGCCTTTCCGTTTTGTTAGGTAGTCCACAGTATACCTTTTTGTCAAAGCGTTTTAAAAATGCAGTGTCACAAATTTCGGGTATGTTTGAAATTCCTGGAATAAGTAGCAATTAAAAATTTACTTTCATACAAATTATTGTTATAAATTATTGTTATTTTTAAATTGTCTTTAGAAATAACATTTATTTAAATGAATTATAAATTGAGTCAACGTGTTCTTGACCTATGACGAATACACGGGTTCCTTTAATGTTATTGAAAAGATTGAGTAGTTCAGCTTTCATTCTCAAATCCCCCTCTGATGTCGTTCCTTCTCTCTTTTTCATAAATGAATCCATTTCATCTAATAAATAGTTTTGATTTAGTGCACTTGCATTCTTTTTGTATTACAACGATGTATCAGTGGCTCTAGTTACCTATTAGAATGCAAACTGGCTGATTAGCCAAAGCCATTTCAAAGTGTTTACGGAGCAGTTTTTCAGTGCCACCGTAATATTTGTCTACGGTGGTTGACGGAGATAAGCAGATGTAATTAATTTTGCATCTCTGTATTATGGAAGCCGCTAAAGTAGATTTTGCAACCCCCGTAGGTCCATACAAAAGGACAGATTGCCAACTCTTATGTTCTCTAAAAAGATCTGGAAACTGAATTGGCCAAATTAGTTGCTCCTCCAAGACCTTCTTAGCGTTAACCATTCCAATGATCTTTTCGATAGGAAGAGTAAAGGGAAGACCAGTGTTGATAGAATTGTTGTCGTTTATCTCCACAAGATATTTGCTTTCCACGTCAGCTTTTGATGTGGACTCTTTTCCAATCAGTCCAATTGACTTTGTCAAAAAGGACACTCCACATCTTAAAATCTTCTCACACTCTTGCTTACCACAATCGGAGTCTGTCAATAATCAATGTTACATTACATGTTGATTAGATCACCCTCTAATTAGTATTCGCATTTAGGCGTTATAATGCTGCCATTCTATTCTAATAACTGTACAATGTTGGAGATCGTTTTCTAATGAACTAAATGAATTAATCGACATTGGTAAGGTTAATTCAAAGGTTTTCACAGTCCATGCATAATGATTCTGTAATTTCAGGAATTATTGGATTTACTTTGCATGTAGGATAATAGCCCAGAAGTCGCAGAAATAAAATGGGTAACAGCCTGGCGAGAGTTCTCACATCCTTCGGCTTTTTTAGCTAATTCGATAGCTTCTTGTAATCCAGATTTCTCCATTCACCAGAAATTACACGTATTTGTAATTATTGTAATAGTATTTAGATTTGCTCTCACGTTAAATCTAAACCCTGTAAATTTTAATGTTAAAGATAATAAACTGTTTAGATGCATATTTCTGTGCAATGTGCATCTTTGAATATGAATATATTAAATTATTAAAGTAAATTAAAGGATGTGTATTCTCGTGCAGTGGCAATGACCCCACTTAATTATATTTTTAATTCATCATCATTCAATTTAATTTTAATAAATTAATACTCACTTATGTGGTGTAGCGATTTCAAACTATTGAAAATATTGATGAAATTATGTTGACTAAGGGGCTATTTTGTGCGAAGGAAAGCTGGTTTATAAATAGCAACTTTTTTATCGCTTAATTTATCACTGGACAAGCAACGTTAGTAAATGTCCTTGGTTATTGCAGCAATATCCCATATCATGCATTGGTTAGCTCAATTATAGACCAAAGTAATGGTCACGTTCAAAGCCAATGTTGTTCGCAAACATGAAATGACTCATACTATGAGTAGTTTCAACACGTCTGAAGCAAATCTTGTTTACACAAGCATTCCTTCCCTTAGTTTTTTTTGGTTCCCACGTCTTTTGTTTAGACTATCGGCAAACATAAAATGAGTTCTCTTTTATGCTTTGTAAAAAAATGCAGATTATTCAACAACTGCTTCCTGTGTCTGGTGCTGAGTAAATTACTTGGACAATTTACAGAAGCCTATTCGATGTCCAAACGAGATTAGCATTTATTTAGGAAAGAGTTGCACAAATTCCTTGAATATTATTCGCGGTCCACAGAAAGCTTCGTTGTAATAAAAGCGAAATATATCATATGGTAGGCTACGGAAAATTATATCATGGATTATAATATTTGTAAGTCGTATTTATCTTCAAATAATAACACTTCAGCCAAATTTAAAAATGATGCCTTAATAATGATAACCAACAAATTAGATGTTGACCCAGCTTTTATATGTAACTTATGCTTTGTCCATACAGAATAGCACCAGAATTACACTTAAGCATACATTTATAGGCAAATAGTAGATCAATTTCCTAGGGACACTAATCTCAAGTAGGCCTTAACGATGATAAACAACAATTTAGATGTTGTCCCAGCTTTCCTACGCTTTTTAGGCTTTGTCTTTATGAAATAGTACCAGAATTACACTTAAGCATACATTTATAGGCAAATAGTAGATCAATTTCCTAGGGACACTAATCTCAAGTAGGCCTTAACGATGATAAAAAACAATTTAGATGTTGTCCCAGCTTTCCTACGCTTTTTAGGCTTTGTCCCTATGAAATAGTACCAGAATTACACTTAAGCGTACATTTATAGGCAAATAGTAGATCAATTTCCTAGGGACACAAATTTCAAGTAGGCCTTAACGATGATAAACAATAATTTAGATGTTGTCCCAGCTTTCCTACGCTTTTTAGGCTTTGTCCCTATGAAATAGTACCAGAATTACACTTAAGCATACATTTATAGGCAAATAGTAGATCAATTTCCTAGGGACACTAATCTCAAGTAGGCCTTAACGATGATAAACAACAATTTAGATGTTGTCCCAGCTTTCCTACGCTTTTTATGCTTTGTCCCTATGAAATAGTACCAGAATTACACTTAAGCATACATTTATAGGCAAATAGTAGATCAATTTCCTAGGGACACTAATCTCAAGTAGGCCTTAACGATGATAAACAACAATTTAGATGTTGTCCCAGCTTTCCTACGCTTTTTATGCTTTGTCCCTATGAAATAGTACCAGAATTACACTTAAGCATACATTTATAGGCAAATAGTAGATCAATTTCCTAGGGACACAAATCTCAAGTAGGCCTTAACGATGATAAACAACAATTTAGATGTTGTCCCAGCTTTCCTACGCTTTTTAGGCTTTGTCCCTATGAAATAGTACCAGAATTACACTTAAGCATACATTTATAGGCAAATAGTAGATCAATTTCCTAGGGACACTAATCTCAAGTAGGCCTTAACGATGATAAACAACAATTTAGATGTTGTCCCAGCTTTCCTACGCTTTTTAGGCTTTGTCCCTATGAAATAGTACCAGAATTACACTTAAGCATACATTTATAGGCAAATAGTAGATCAATTTCCTAGGGACACTAATCTCAAGTAGGCCTTAACGATGATAAACAACAATTTAGATGTTGTCCCAGCTTTCCTACGCTTTTTATGCTTTGTCCCTATGAAATAGTACCAGAATTACACTTAAGCATACATTTATAGGCAAATAGTAGATCAATTTCCTAGGGACACTAATCTCAAGTAGGCCTTAACGATGATAAACAACAATTTAGATGTTGTCCCAGCTTTCCTACGCTTTTTATGCTTTGTCCCTATGAAATAGTACCAGAATTACACTTAAGCATACATTTATAGGCAAATAGTAGATCAATTTCTTGGGGACACTAATCTCAAGTAGGCCTTAACGATGATAAACAACAATTTAGATGTTGTCCCAGCTTTCCTACGCTTTTTAGGCTTTGTCCCTATGAAATAGTACCAGAATTACACTTAAGCATACATTTATAGGCAAATAGTAGATCAATTTCCTAGGGACACTAATCTCAAGTAGGCCTTAACGATGATAAACAACAATTTAGATGTTGTCCCAGCTTTCCTACGCTTTTTATGCTTTGTCCCTATGAAATAGTACCAGAATTACACTTAAGCATACATTTATAGGCAAATAGTAGATCAATTTCCTAGGGACACTAATCTCAAGTA
This sequence comes from Tomocerus qinae, assembly GCA_020055645.1. Taxonomy (NCBI): domain Eukaryota; kingdom Metazoa; phylum Arthropoda; class Collembola; order Entomobryomorpha; family Tomoceridae; genus Tomocerus; species Tomocerus qinae. The sequence continues at coordinate 139,485,942 of CM034546.1, read as the reverse complement.
GGCCTTAACGATGATAAACAACAATTTAGATGTTGTCCCAGCTTTCCTACGCTTTTTATGCTTTGTCCCTATGAAATAGTACCAGAATTACACTTAAGCATACATTTATAGGCAAATAGTAGATCAATTTCCTAGGGACACTAATCTCAAGTAGGCCTTAACGATGATAAACAACAATTTAGATGTTGTCCCAGCTTTCCTACGCTTTTTATGCTTTGTCCCTATGAAATAGTACCAGAATTACACTTAAGCATACATTTATAGGCAAATAGTAGATCAATTTCCTAGGGACACTAATCTCAAGTAGGCCTTAACGATGATAAACAACAATTTAGATGTTGTCCCAGCTTTCCTACGCTTTTTATGCTTTGTCCCTATGAAATAGTACCAGAATTACACTTAAGCATACATTTATAGGCAAATAGTAGATCAATTTCCTAGGGACACAAATCTCAAGTAGGCCTTAACGATGATAAACAACAATTTAGATGTTGTCCCAGCTTTCCTACGCTTTTTAGGCTTTGTCCCTATGAAATAGTACCAGAATTACACTTAAGCATACATTTATAGGCAAATAGTAGATCAATTTCCTAGGGACACTAATCTCAAGTAGGCCTTAACGATGATAAACAACAATTTAGATGTTGTCCCAGCTTTCCTACGCTTTTTATGCTTTGTCCCTATGAAATAGTACCAGAATTACACTTAAGCATACATTTATAGGCAAATAGTAGATCAATTTCCTAGGGACACAAATCTCAAGTAGGCCTTAACGATGATAAACAACAATTTAGATGTTGTCCCAGCTTTCCTACGCTTTTTATGCTTTGTCCCTATGAAATAGTACCAGAATTACACTTAAGCATACATTTATAGGCAAATAGTAGATCAATTTCCTAGGGACACTAATCTCAAGTAGGCCTTAACGATGATAAACAACAATTTAGATGTTGTCCCAGCTTTCCTACGCTTTTTATGCTTTGTCCCTATGAAATAGTACCAGAATTACACTTAAGCATACATTTATAGGCAAATAGTAGATCAATTTCTTGGGGACACTAATCTCAAGTAGGCCTTAACGATGATAAACAACAATTTAGATGTTGTCCCAGCTTTCCTACGCTTTTTAGGCTTTGTCCCTATGAAATAGTACCAGAATTACACTTAAGCATACATTTATAGGCAAATAGTAGATCAATTTCCTAGGGACACTAATCTCAAGTAGGCCTTAACGATGATAAACAACAATTTAGATGTTGTCCCAGCTTTCCTACGCTTTTTATGCTTTGTCCCTATGAAATAGTACCAGAATTACACTTAAGCATACATTTATAGGCAAATAGTAGATCAATTTCCTAGGGACACTAATCTCAAGTAGGCCTTAACGATGATAAACAACAATTTAGATGTTGTCCCAGCTTTCCTACGCTTTTTATGCTTTGTCCCTATGAAATAGTACCAGAATTACACTTAAGCATACATTTATAGGCAAATAGTAGATCAATTTCCTAGGGACACAAATCTCAAGTAGGCCTTAACGATGATAAACAACAATTTAGATGTTGTCCCAGCTTTCCTACGCTTTTTAGGCTTTGTCCCTATGAAATAGTACCAGAATTACACTTAAGCATACATTTATAGGCAAATAGTAGATCAATTTCCTAGGGACACTAATCTCAAGTAGGCCTTAACGATGATAAACAACAATTTAGATGTTGTCCCAGCTTTCCTACGCTTTTTATGCTTTGTCCCTATGAAATAGTACCAGAATTACACTTAAGCATACATTTATAGGCAAATAGTAGATCAATTTCCTAGGGACACAAATCTCAAGTAGGCCTTAACGATGATAAACAACAATTTAGATGTTGTCCCAGCTTTCCTACGCTTTTTATGCTTTGTCCCTATGAAATAGTACCAGAATTACACTTAAGCATACATTTATAGGCAAATAGTAGATCAATTTCCTAGGGACACTAATCTCAAGTAGGCCTTAACGATGATAAACAACAATTTAGATGTTGTCCCAGCTTTCCTACGCTTTTTATGCTTTGTCCCTATGAAATAGTACCAGAATTACACTTAAGCATACATTTATAGGCAAATAGTAGATCAATTTCTTGGGGACACTAATCTCAAGTAGGCCTTAACGATGATAAACAACAATTTAGATGTTGTCCCAGCTTTCCTACGCTTTTTAGGCTTTGTCCCTATGAAATAGTACCAGAATTACACTTAAGCATACATTTATAGGCAAATAGTAGATCAATTTCCTAGGGACACTAATCTCAAGTAGGCCTTAACGATGATAAACAACAATTTAGATGTTGTCCCAGCTTTCCTACGCTTTTTATGCTTTGTCCCTATGAAATAGTACCAGAATTACACTTAAGCATACATTTATAGGCAAATAGTAGATCAATTTCCTAGGGACACTAATCTCAAGTAGGCCTTAACGATGATAAACAACAATTTAGATGTTGTCCCAGCTTTCCTACGCTTTTTATGCTTTGTCCCTATGAAATAGTACCAGAATTACACTTAAGCATACATTTATAGGCAAATAGTAGATCAATTTCCTAGGGACACAAATCTCAAGTAGGCCTTAACGATGATAAACAACAATTTAGATGTTGTCCCAGCTTTCCTACGCTTTTTAGGCTTTGTCCCTATGAAATAGTACCAGAATTACACTTAAGCATACATTTATAGGCAAATAGTAGATCAATTTCCTAGGGACACTAATCTCAAGTAGGCCTTAACGATGATAAACAACAATTTAGATGTTGTCCCAGCTTTCCTACGCTTTTTATGCTTTGTCCCTATGAAATAGTACCAGAATTACACTTAAGCATACATTTATAGGCAAATAGTAGATCAATTTCCTAGGGACACAAATCTCAAGTAGGCCTTAACGATGATAAACAACAATTTAGATGTTGTCCCAGCTTTCCTACGCTTTTTATGCTTTGTCCCTATGAAATAGTACCAGAATTACACTTAAGCATACATTTATAGGCAAATAGTAGATCAATTTCCTAGGGACACTAATCTCAAGTAGGCCTTAACGATGATAAACAACAATTTAGATGTTGTCCCAGCTTTCCTACGCTTTTTATGCTTTGTCCCTATGAAATAGTACCAGAATTACACTTAAGCATACATTTATAGGCAAATAGTAGATCAATTTCTTGGGGACACTAATCTCAAGTAGGCCTTAACGATGATAAACAACAATTTAGATGTTGTCCCAGCTTTCCTACGCTTTTTAGGCTTTGTCCCTATGAAATAGTACCAGAATTACACTTAAGCATACATTTATAGGCAAATAGTAGATCAATTTCCTAGGGACACTAATCTCAAGTAGGCCTTAACGATGATAAACAACAATTTAGATGTTGTCCCAGCTTTCCTACGCTTTTTATGCTTTGTCCCTATGAAATAGTACCAGAATTACACTTAAGCATACATTTATAGGCAAATAGTAGATCAATTTCCTAGGGACACTAATCTCAAGTAGGCCTTAACGATGATAAACAACAATTTAGATGTTGTCCCAGCTTTCCTACGCTTTTTATGCTTTGTCCCTATGAAATAGTACCAGAATTACACTTAAGCATACATTTATAGGCAAATAGTAGATCAATTTCCTAGGGACACAAATCTCAAGTAGGCCTTAACGATGATAAACAACAATTTAGATGTTGTCCCAGCTTTCCTACGCTTTTTATGCTTTGTCCCTATGAAATAGTACCAGAATTACACTTAAGCATACATTTATAGGCAAATAGTAGATCAATTTCCTAGGGACACTAATCTCAAGTAGGCCTTAACGATGATAAACAACAATTTAGATGTTGTCCCAGCTTTCCTACGCTTTTTATGCTTTGTCCCTATGAAATAGTACCAGAATTACACTTAAGCATACATTTATAGGCAAATAGTAGATCAATTTCCTAGGGACACAAATCTCAAGTAGGCCTTAACGATGATAAACAACAATTTAGATGTTGTCCCAGCTTTCCTACGCTTTTTAGGCTTTGTCCCTATGAAATAGTACCAGAATTACACTTAAGCATACATTTATAGGCAAATAGTAGATCAATTTCCTAGGGACACTAATCTCAAGTAGGCCTTAACGATGATAAACAACAATTTAGATGTTGTCCCAGCTTTCCTACGCTTTTTATGCTTTGTCCCTATGAAATAGTACCAGAATTACACTTAAGCATACATTTATAGGCAAATAGTAGATCAATTTCCTAGGGACACAAATCTCAAGTAGGCCTTAACGATGATAAACAACAATTTAGATGTTGTCCCAGCTTTCCTACGCTTTTTATGCTTTGTCCCTATGAAATAGTACCAGAATTACACTTAAGCATACATTTATAGGCAAATAGTAGATCAATTTCCTAGGGACACTAATCTCAAGTAGGCCTTAACGATGATAAACAACAATTTAGATGTTGTCCCAGCTTTCCTACGCTTTTTATGCTTTGTCCCTATGAAATAGTACCAGAATTACACTTAAGCATACATTTATAGGCAAATAGTAGATCAATTTCTTGGGGACACTAATCTCAAGTAGGCCTTAACGATGATAAACAACAATTTAGATGTTGTCCCAGCTTTCCTACGCTTTTTAGGCTTTGTCCCTATGAAATAGTACCAGAATTACACTTAAGCATACATTTATAGGCAAATAGTAGATCAATTTCCTAGGGACACTAATCTCAAGTAGGCCTTAACGATGATAAACAACAATTTAGATGTTGTCCCAGCTTTCCTACGCTTTTTATGCTTTGTCCCTATGAAATAGTACCAGAATTACACTTAAGCATACATTTATAGGCAAATAGTAGATCAATTTCCTAGGGACACTAATCTCAAGTAGGCCTTAACGATGATAAACAACAATTTAGATGTTGTCCCAGCTTTCCTACGCTTTTTATGCTTTGTCCCTATGAAATAGTACCAGAATTACACTTAAGCATACATTTATAGGCAAATAGTAGATCAATTTCCTAGGGACACTAATCTCAAGTAGGCCTTAACGATGATAAACAACAATTTAGATGTTGTCCCAGCTTTCCTACGCTTTTTATGCTTTGTCCCTATGAAATAGTACCAGAATTACACTTAAGCATACATTTATAGGCAAATAGTAGATCAATTTCCTAGGGACACAAATCTCAAGTAGGCCTTAACGATGATAAACAACAATTTAGATGTTGTCCCAGCTTTCCTACGCCTTTTATGCTTTGTCCCTATGAAATAGTACCAGAATTACACTTAAGCATACATTTATAGGCAAATAGTAGATCAATTTCTTGGGGACACTAATCTCAAGTAGGCCTTAACGATGATAAACAACAATTTAGATGTTGTCCCAGCTTTCCTACGCTTTTTAGGCTTTGTCCCTATGAAATAGTACCAGAATTACACTTAAGCATACATTTATAGGCAAATAGTAGATCAATTTCCTAGGGACACAAATCTCAAGTAGGCCTTAACGATGATAAACAACAATTTAGATGTTGTCCCAGCTTTCCTACGCTTTTTATGCTTTGTCCCTATGAAATAGTACCAGAATTACACTTAAGCATACATTTATAGGCAAATAGTAGATCAATTTCCTAGGGACACAAATCTCAAGTAGGCCTTAACGATGATAAACAACAATTTAGATGTTGTCCCAGCTTTCCTACGCTTTTTATGCTTTGTCCCTATGAAATAGTACCAGAATTACACTTAAGCATACATTTATAGGCAAATAGTAGATCAATTTCCTAGGGACACTAATCTCAAGTAGGCCTTAACGATGATAAACAACAATTTAGATGTTGTCCCAGCTTTCCTACGCTTTTTATGCTTTGTCCCTATGAAATAGTACCAGAATTACACTTAAGCATACATTTATAGGCAAATAGTAGATCAATTTCTTGGGGACACTAATCTCAAGTAGGCCTTAACGATGATAAACAACAATTTAGATGTTGTCCCAGCTTTCCTACGCTTTTTATGCTTTGTCCCTATGAAATAGTACCAGAATTACACTTAAGCATACATTTATAGGCAAATAGTAGATCAATTTCCTAGGGACACTAATCTCAAGTAGGCCTTAACGATGATAAACAACAATTTAGATGTTGTCCCAGCTTTCCTACGCTTTTTATGCTTTGTCCCTATGAAATAGTACCAGAATTACACTTAAGCATACATTTATAGGCAAATAGTAGATCAATTTCCTAGGGACACTAATCTCAAGTAGGCCTTAACGATGATAAACAACAATTTAGATGTTGTCCCAGCTTCTATATGCCATATATGTTTTGTCCCCATGCAATAGCACCACAATTACTTATGGTAACAATTTGATACATTGACATTCATGTTCTAGTTAAGTAGTGAATCGATTTATTCCTACTTTGTCCCTACAAAATATCTCTACAGTAATACTTAGGCATACGTTTATAGATTAATACGAAATGAATTTCTTGGGGACAGTAATTTTAAATGGGCTACATTAGCCCATAAAATCATGAATGTTTGATTAACCCCGATTAAAAGCCTTCTCTTTGTATTATTATTAATGCCATGTTATTTGATTTAATTTTAATAAATTAGTACTAACCTATCTGGTGGATATGGCAATTTCATCGTTTATAAATAGCAACTATATTATCGCTTGACAAGGAATGTTATTAAATATCCTAGGTTAGGAAGCAATATCCCATATTATGCATTGGTTAGCTTAACCATGGAGCAAAGCAATGGTCACGTTCGAAGCAAATGTTGTTTACAAGTATAAAATAACCCCATACAATAAGTAGTTCCCACGCGAAATTGACTGAAACAGTACTTGTACCAACAAGTATTGCTTTAGTTAGTTTTTTAGTTCCCTCGTCTCTTGTTTACAGTATCGGCAGTTATCGAATGAATTCCGTTTTATGATTTGTAAACAAATGTAGATTGTTCTTGAAGATAGATATAGATATTTATTCAGCAATTGCTTATCCTGTGAGCAAATGAGTCTGGCGTTGAGTATATCAGTTGGATAATTTACAGAAGCTTATACAATGGCCAACCGAAATTTGCATACATGTGTGCATGGCGTTCTTAAGTCGTTCATATTCCTTGTATTATGTGTAATGTTTGCTTTTTATCTTCCCGTGTCAAACAAAGATTCGTTGTTGTAAAAGAGTAATATTGCAAATAGAAAGGAGCCTGCAAATTCTATAATTGAATTTTTTGTAGGCCGACTATTTTATTTTGATAGTGACGCTGTAACCAAATTAAAAAATGTAGCGATTTAATAACTTATTTTTACTGAAGGTATTTGTTCACTAGTCTCACTATTGAATTCAACACAACAGAAAGAATAAGTACATTGAAAGCTACTTGTAGTTACACAAAGTTTTTTAGCAATGTTTTGTGCAAATTTTAGAGTGAATTTCTATTGAATAATGACTGCATTATGTGATGTTTGGAACTCATTTGTTATTAGGCACAACATAAGATAAGCAAATGCTGAGTAATTACCATTTGTTTATAGAACTGATCAAAGGATTGTTCCTTCGGTAGATATCAAAAACATACATACAACTGTCACGTTTTCACATTTGTAAACAAATGTATATTGGGCATTTTCTTATCTTATATCTGTCTTTCTGGTCTGGCAAAATAATAAAGACGACGCTTTAGTATTCACAGAACTGGAAATATTGAGATATTTTTATTCTTAGTCTTATAATATAAGGTTTATTTATAAATGCTATAGATTAATAGAATGTAAGCAAGTCCTACTATACATATACATGACATTAGAATTACCAAATTTTTTTCGCCGAAGAATCCTGGCATCCCTTTGTATTATCCTATTCAGCTTTCCTGCTAATTTTAAATCTTAATTACTGATTTATTTTTCGTGGCTGGCTTTGAGCTGCAGATTTTCAATAACGATTTATTCACAGCAGTAAGCTGTGAATAAATCGTTATTGAAAATCAATACACCACCCACCAAGCTAATTGGGTGGCCTATTCATTCCTATCCAGTTACGATTTCTTTGCAGTTTACAGCTTCGCCAACAACGAACAATAAATCAATTAATAGGATTAAAAGTTAGTTGGAAAACTTAAGGAATAGGATAATGACATGGTAACATGGACTTCATCTAACATATTCCATTAGGCCACAAATTAAGCTTGCAGCTGTTCATATTCTTAAAAAATATTAAAAAATATACAGATGATTTTTAAATTTATTTGATATTTATATGTATGATTGGTGAATGATCTTGATTTTTTATAGTAACTCGTTTAACTTTTGCACTAGATTTTGCAAGATAATAGTTTTTCGATCAATTTTATGCATTCTTTCCAAATGGTTTATAATTCTCTGTGGGACGTTGGCCGTATATTTGCAAATCTTGGACTTGTATTTATGTATGGGACAAAAAGGTATGAGATTTTGATTTGCATGATCGCACTCAACACAGTACGTGCGTGAGCTTGTGCAATCCAAATTTTTATTCTGGTTGCCTGGAATAACAATAATAAACAAATTAAAATTTTAATAGAATTGCCTATACTATTTAAAGTAACCCTTTACACTAACTTTTCGGGAAACATGGACAACTTAGATGTAGAAATACGTTATCTCTAAAATCGTAGAAAATCCTGGGATAATAATGCAAGTCTGCAAATTTAAGATTTTGAGATATTGCACTTTATTTACCACTTGCGAAACTATATTTCGAGTTTAGAGATGAATAAAATGAACCACAGAGCTGCAGTAAAAAAATTATCTATAGTTAAAGCATTGATACATATCAACATTTTCATGTAACAGAAGCAACCCTACTGGTTTGATATAATTTCACGTCAATTCGGTCGGTTTCATGTCCCTGAAAAATAATTAAAAGGTGAATGGCTGACTATGTCCTATCGTTATTAATGAGTCATTATGGAATTAATTAAAAAGTCCATGCAAATACTGAAATGGTACATGGACAATTAAAAATTTAATCTCAGACTTAGATAAAGCAATAAATTTACAGACCTATCTATGTCTCTATGCATGTCCGGTAGGAGAGCCTAGTAAACAACTGTAAACAACACTAGTCTTTAAATAACAATTATTTATCTGAGATTCTTACCAACTCCATTGGAATTTAAAGTAACTGCATTCTCTCCCAATTTATCCTCCGATATTCCAGCTGTAATTATTATAAAATCATAAATTACATTCCAACTGCAACAAAATTCTATTTCCAAATCTGCAAACAACACTATTCATTAAATAACCTTTATTAATCTGAGATTCTTACCAACTCCATTGGAATTTAAAGTAACTGAATTCTCTCCCAATTTATCCGATGATACTCCAGCTGTAATTATTATAAAATCATAAATTCCATTCCAACTGCAACAAAATTCTATTTCCAAATCTGCAAACAACACTAGTCTTTAAATAACAATTATTTATCTGAGATTCTTACCAACTGCATTGGAATTTAAAGTAACTGCATTCTCTTCCAATTTATCCTCCGATACTCCAGCTGTAATTATTATAAAATCATAAATTACATTCCAACTTCAACAAAATTCTATTTCCAAATCTGCAAACAACACTAGTCTTTAAATAACAATTATTTATCTGAGATTCTTACCAACTCCATTGGAATTTAAAGTAACTGCATTCTCTCCCAATTTATCCTCCGATACTCCAGCTGTAATTATTATAAAATCATAAATTACATTCCAACTGCAACAAAATTCTATTTTCAAATCTGCAAACAACACTATTCTTTAAATAACAATTATTTATCTGAGATTCTTACCAACTGCATTGGAATTTAAAGTAACTGCATTCTCTTCCAATTTATCCTCCGATACTCCAGCTGTAATTATTATAAAATCATAAATTACATTCCAACTTCAACAAAATTCTATTTCCAAATATGCAAACAACACTAGTCTTTAAATAACAATTATTTATCTGAGATTCTTACCAACTCCATTGGAATTTAAAGTAACTGCATTCTCTCCCAATTTATCCTCCGATACTCCAGCTGTAATTATTATAAAATCATAAATTACATTCCAACTGCAACAAAATTCTATTTCCAAATCTGCAAACAACACTATTCTTTAAATAACAATTATTTATCTGAGATTCTTACCAACTCCATTGGAATTTAAAGTAACTGCATTCTCTCCCAATTTATCCTCCGATACTCCAGCTGTAATTATTATAAAATCATAAATTACATTCCAACTGCAACAAAATTCTATTTCCAAATCTGCAAACAACACTAGTCTTTAAATAACAATTATTTATCTGAGATTCTTACCAACTCCATTGGAATTTAAAGTAACTGCATTCTCTTCCAATTTATCCGATGATACTCCAGCTGTAATTATTATAAAATCATAAATTCCATTCCAACTGCAACAAAATTCTATTTCCAAATCTGCAAACAACACTAGTCTTTAAATAACAATTATTTATCTGAGATTCTTACCAACTGCATTGGAATTTAAAGTAACTGCATTCTCTCCCAATTTATCCTCCGATACTCCTGCTGTAATTATTATAAAATCATAAATTACATTCCAACTGCAACCAAATTCTATTTTCTAATCTGCAAACAACACTATTCTTTAAATAACAATTATTTATCTGAGATTCTTACCAACTCCATTGGAATTTAAAGTAACTGCATTCTCTCCCAATTTATCCTCCGATACTCCTGCTGTAATTATTATAAAATCATAAATTACATTCCAACTGCAACCAAATTCTATTTTCTAATCTGCAAACAACACTATTCTTTAAATAACAATTATTTATCTGAGATTCTTACCAACTCCATTGGAATTTAAAGTAACTGCATTCTCTCCCAATTTATCCTCCGATACTCCAGCTGTAATTATTATAAAATCATAAATTACATTCCAACTTCAACAAAATTCTATTTCCAAATCTGCAAACAACACTAGTCTTTAAATAACAATTATTTATCTGAGATTCTTACCAACTCCATTGGAATTTAAAGTAACTGCATTCTCTCCCAATTTATCCTCCGATACTCCAGCTGTAATTATTATAAAATCATAAATTACATTCCAACTGCAACAAAATTCTATTTTCAAATCTGCAAACAACACTATTCTTTAAATAACAATTATTTATCTGAGATTCTTACCAACTCCATTGGAATTTAAAGTAACTGCATTCTCTCCCAATTTATCCTCCGATACTCCAGCTGTAATTATTATAAAATCATAAATTACATTCCAACTTCAACAAAATTCTATTTCCAAATATGCAAACAACACTAGTCATGAAATAATAACATAAAATCACTATGGTCGTATAAAATCTGACCGAAGTCAACATTGGAACCATTACCTAGTAACAGTTAACATATTTATCCAAAATGGCAAAAAATGCGCACCGAAAATCACGTATTATCAAAATCAATCGAAAAACCAAAGGACGAATACCTTGGGCAATTAAACGTCGCAATTGTTCATTTTCTTCAACGCGTTTTGTATACAATCTTAAAATTTCGTCATCAACATCATGTTTTAGGTTTTGTACAAACGAGTCGAAGTCCAGTGTTCTAAATTAAGTTCGGCATAAATTATTATTTAAAAGAATTGAAAACTAAATGCAACGTTTGAAATTGTAAAAATTACCCCAGTTCACAACATATTTCATATTTTTTGAATTTAGTCAAATTGTCGACATTTGAAAGTAGAATGTTCTTAGCAACACAAATGGTTTTGTCTAAATTGACAACACTGTGAAAAGCCCCTAGAAATTATTTAATGTATGAATTAATAAATCAATGAAAAATAATATTTACAGATCATCGTCATGTTCAAACCTGGTTCAGTGTAGACTATTGTTCCAGGTTTTTGTAAAATCATGTGATAATAAGAATAATTCCAATCCAATACGGCCGGAGTTAAGACTGTATTTTTATGATTCAATTCGTGGCGGCATTTGTCATTTAATTGATCGGCTTGAAAAGCAGCATCCAGAATGGGCCTATATTTTGGATGATGAATTAGCCACAATTTAGTTCCCTGTATACCCAAGTTCACACTCCCGAATTCAGCTTGCTCTAAAGAAATTGAGAAAACAGAAATGGTTCATGGTTGTCACAGCAAAAAATTTTTCATGTTAAATGATATCGATCTCTAACTGAGAGCAGGTATAATAAGGATAAGATATCATAGGGAGCAGGCTAAACAACTTAGGCTCTAGCTTTCACATCCTCTAGTTTTTATTGAATACAAAACAACATACCAAGATGAAAAGGTGAAAATGTTAATGGCCCTCCCAGTAGATAATAAGGGTGTACAATTCCTTCCAAGTCGAAAAGTACCCCAGGCTTTGAGGCCGCCATACCAAGAACATCGCTTTTTCCAAAAAAATACTTAAACGGACAGTTCTCCAGAGCGTGTAAATGTGTCTCTCCAGTCCACTTTTGAACATAGGTAGGTGCCGTCTTAGTGACTGCATTTTCATAGGCTTTTTTAAAGCTGTTTTTCAAATTTACGTTTTCGATAAACTTTTCAAGATTTTCAGACTCTTTTCTAAACAAAACAGGGTCTCATAAAAAATCATTGCAATTCTTAATAAAAGTAAATTTAGTGTTACTCAACTGTATCATCTCAGACAATAGTACTGAAGACTTCTCTTTACCAACGTAGCGATATATTTCTGCAGGTCGATCATGTCCGACTTTAGGTGTTACAACTTCCAATTTCTCATTGTACCCTTTCAGATTAACGATGGGGTTAAAGAAAGAAGTTAGACATCGGTTTTCCAATCCAACATCATGTAAAACCATAGATCCTGGAAATGGATCGTTCGTCAACTTTTGCTTCTCCAATAAATATTTGTTCAACTCGACTGCCAAGTCAGTTGAACTGTCAAAATGTACGGAAATCGCTGGTTGAAATCCTTGAAAACAATCCTATTATCATGACAGTTAGTTTATTGGTTATCATTATTACCATGAACAATATCCATTTCCCGACCTACCGTATTAATCGATTTAGTTCCCCACATCGCATTAATTCCCAAGTTGGGGAACTAAATACCGTAATAATCGATATAATTTCGCCTTCTGAAATAATTCCGCGTACGCGGAATTATTTCGATTTTACTGGGCCTTTTTTATTTAATAGATTCGATAAATTTATCCCTGTCTTCAGATGATGACATCAAAATCAAAATAAACTTTTTCTAAAATGTTTTATCCCATAAAATAAATATTGACTTCTTAATGAAAAGTAATTCCGCCATTTTTGGCCTTATCAGGAATTTTTTCATGTGCTTGAAACAATAATTCCGCACGGAATTATTTCGATTATTACGGTATATATAAATATATAGATATATAAATTTATATGGAAATAAATATGGAAATATGACTCTCCGCATGTTTAGTTTCCCCGATCGAATAAGTTCCCCACCCTAAAATACTAAATTAAAGGCCTAAAAACCAAAATCAGCCGAAATCAGTGCACAAAATCATCTGCACTTAGCCGGCGCATATGTACCCAGTCGGTGATGTGAGTTCATATATGCCAACAGTGTGTTAAGGGTAAGTCTGTACACCTTACTAAGTGTACAGACTTACACGAAGAGACTTAGTGAAGAGTTCCTAACCATGAGACGGGAAGACTCAACACTGTCCCGCAATTTGATCTAGTGGGCAGTCAGAGAGGGACCGGGGGATGTAAGCCGACCGCCAGTGACCCCAATCAAAGAACTTATAGCAGTATATTTCAACCCACCTTATCCCCTCATGAGCATCCCAATGTCCAGACTTGTGTTATGTAGAACTCGTAGCACGTATACAGACCAACAGAACATTCCATACAATGCAGATAGATAATCATATTGTCACTAAGATCAGCAAATCAATGTTAATAATGAATATACGGCATTGACAGTTTTGCCTAGGTTCAGACTAACTACCTCTAAAGGTATTTTTAAAGTTCGGAATTCGGTATGAATTTCTGCACTTCAATCTGAATTTCATCGGTATTCTTCAAATCTGACATATTTATAGTCACTTACGAATCTACATCGGTATCTGAATTAAACAGATATTGATGTATCTGTATTGTACTGTATCTGTATTCAGCTGTCTAATCAATCACTAAAATTTACCATATTTACCATTAAATGCATTTTTACCACTGTGATGGTAAAAAAGGCTAAAAAGTGGTAAATTTTGTACACTGATCAAAATCCATTTTTCGTCATCATCGTCATTATGCTTTACAGAATTTACACTTTTTAGCCTCACAATCACAGTGTATGGTAAAATTTTTTATATATAGTGAATACTTAGCAGAGATACACTAATGAGGTCTTTTTTAATATTCCTGACTTCTTTAATAATCCCGTCATTTTTAATAACCCCGTCATTTTAAATAACCTTGTCATTTTTATTAACCCCGTTATTTTAATTCACTCCACCATTTTACTCATCCTCTTATTTAGTTAATTTAGTTACTTGTAATTTTAATTACCCCTTTTATGTTCGTTGACCCAGTTATTTTATTTTAAATTTTGAATGATTTGACATATCGTCTGCCTAATATTACAACGGAACAAGCCATTTCATCATGACTGCTACAAAGTAACAAACCATTTTATCATGGCTGAGACAAAGTAACAAACCATTTCATCATGACCTCGACAATGTAACAAACCAATGTATCAGGAGTTAGGTTTGTTACATTGTCGCAGCCATGATAAAATGGTTTGTTACTTTGTCTCAGCCATGATAAAATGGTTTGTTACTTTGTAGCAGTCATGATGAAATGGCTTGTTACGTTGTAATATTAGGCAGACGATATTATTATATTAAAAGATGAAAACTGTATCAAAAATCGTCAGCTGCAAAGCTATATTATTATTATGTATTAGCAGCGAATTTTATTAAAACCACTGCACGAAATTTCAATAAAACTAGATTCTTATTAATCCTACCATTTACCACAATTTTTTAGGTGGTGATAAACAACATTAAATACAATTTAAAATAGGTATATATGTTCTGACTGGATACAAGTGCACTGGCTAAGTGCGATTTATTGGTTTGATTTGTACATACATTATGTAGTTCTTATGCCTTCAATTTATAATTTTAGGGTGGGGAACTATTTCGATATAGGCAGCTAAACATTTGGAGAACCATATTTTCACAAATTTATTCATTTAGTTCCCCAACTGGGGCATTAATGCGTTATGGGGAATTAAATTGGTTAGTACGGTAATATCCTTCTAAACCGAGTCGCATATGCTGGGAGCTACTATATATATCTAATAAAATCATATAGTTTGACCTTAGCAGATGAATGAATTTTGTCAAATGGCGGCGGTGGTTTTCTGAGTTTTTTCATTACAGATTTTGCAGTCTTTCTAACATTTTCAGGCGGAACATCCTCATTTTCAGGCAAAACATCCTCATCTTCTGCATAGTTAGTTGCAGGCCGCTTACCTACAAAACATAAAACAATTACCACTCCTTACAAAAGTAATAAAAATCTGAGCTTTTTGGAAAAAACCCACGACGGCCGTTTTGGGTTTTTTTAACTGTAGGCATAAATAAAAGCCTGTACAGCACCATATAGGCAAGGTATCGTGTGTGGTGTGCCGTAAATGCAGCACGCCGTAAATTGCCGTAAATCCGTAAACTAAAAAATTACGTCAAAAATCGGATTTATTGTATATCAAAAACGTACACCAAATAAATTTACGGCGTGCGACTTCATACTCTGCGTGTAGGAAACCTACTACTGACAATAACAACAGCATCCATTTAATTGCAACCTTCTAAAAGCAAAAACACGTATTATTATTACAGTTTGATAACAGCCAGTGAATAATTAACTGGTCGGGTATCTCTCTGTTGTTTCTGCACTTTGTGTGAATATCTGTCGGGATATTTCTTGTCCTTCATCAGACTCAGCGATTAAATCGGCTGTTGCCATAACCGAAAAACCTTGAATAAAATATACCGTCAAGGAAAGGCAAACAATAATTTTTTCCTAGTGAAAAATGGGAAAATCGGAATTTGTATGGCACACACATGACTTTTGTATGAGAGAGCTAAAAATAGATAGTGTGACTTTGTATGGCGGTTTATTACTTTGTATGACAAATAAAGACTTTGTATGGCAATATTAAGTTAATTTAACATATTGGGTAAATTGTCCCGGCCATGGTAGTTGTGTTCACTCACAAGCCATTTTTAACAAGCAAAACAAGGAGAGGAAATGTACCGTTTAGGAAAAATGATGATAACATGCTAATTATAAGATAACTTTTTGAGATAATTATCGGAGCTCAGAGCTTTGGCTTCACTTTACACACATAACTAACTATCCATGCTTTCTTCATGGCTGTTCAGTTCCTACTTGGGTCATTCCACAATATATTTTTAGACTTGTATAAATTTACCAACCTATGGTGATATATATTGATATACTATGCATGCTTATAAAAAACTATCACCATACATAGTCAATGTTTCCATACAAATTCATTAGGTAAGTCATAACATAACATACAAAGTCTAAATGTCAAAAACTCCCCTATACAAAAGTCATGTGTGTGCCATACAAATTAATTGGCATCCGTGAAAATTGACGTACCTTAAAGTGCGTTTTAAAAGGAATTCAATTTCAAAATCAATTTTATAAAAAGAGAATTTCCTTTTTATAATGTACTACATATGTAAAATATGAGAATTTGCCACGGCCATAACAAATAATTTATAGATTTAAGCAAAATTTTGCCATTACTGTATAACACAAAACAACACATAAATATTATACACGGAATGCACACAAAGTTTAAAACTTTGCAAGTAGCCTACAACAGAAATTAACAGAATCATATTCATACTAATACCCATACCCCGATGATGGTATTGGATGTGAATTATTAACATATCTACAGATAGATGAACTGCCTTCGATATTCCGGCTGTACTGTAGATTTTAAATTGATTAGGATTTACTACCAAATTCAAATCAAAATAGATAAATGTTGAGTATCAAAATCAAAAGAGAATTTAAATTGTTTAGTATTTACTACCAAATTCAAATCAAAATGGATAAATGTTGAGTATCAAAATCAAAATTGACTGGTATTAACCACGAAATTCAAATCAAAACTAACTAAATTTGACTATAAAATTCAATACAACTATAACTAAATAAACCTTCACAAAATCAAAATCGACATAAAACAGTGCAAGAAGTACATTTTTCAAAAACAACCCCTGATTACCAATGGATGCCAAAAGGTAGAATTACCTCCGTAGCCAAAGTCTACCCGACGGCCATTTAAAATCGGTCCATCTAAAGGCGCATTGGTTTGCATTATTATTGAGTTTCAGTCCACAAAAAGCAGTCTGAAAATTCAAGTTTCGAGTTTCAATACTTTCAATGGTTATTGCCTTCTAAAAAACAAAATTTCAAACAAAAATTTCGAGTTTCTGCGAGCAAACGAAATCGAGTTTATTTGCATTTTGCGGTGTGAAAATTCAATTTTGTATTTGAATTTATTTAAATAGTATTTAAATTAAGTATTTGTGGCCATTTCTTTAGTGTACAACTATTTTTAATTTCTCTGCAAATTTAGGCCTAAAAATTATAATTTCGACTGTGAATTCCATTACCCAAACTCAAGTAGCAATAGTTTTATTTTTTAACTGCTTAAGCATTTTCTTACCGCAACAAAAACTCAAAATTTTAGTTTTTAGGTACAGCTTTAATTAGTAGACCGCTTTGTGCACTGAAGCTAATTTTAAATGTTTGGAGGCTAAATTTAGGCAGCGGGATATCGTTTCCTCCGTGGCACATAACCTATTATTCGTTTCCTCCAAACTTAATAAAATATGCTAACATCTATAGCCTCCCGTCAATATTTTTACCTTCTTTCTAACCTAGAGCCTAATAAAGAATAAACATGTTATTTGTTAGCTATGTTTTATTTTGTTACGTTAGAAACAATGTGTCAAGTGTGCAGTAAATGCCGCTAATATAATTTACGGCATTTGGTATTTGGCGGCATGCTGTAAATTATTTTTTACGTTTTTAGCTGCTTCGAGTAGTTGAATATTAATATTACTATTAAACGGCCAATGCCGTGTATTATGTATTTTAAGGCTTGCGGCATCTAAAAATAATTTACGGCATGCCGACTTTGTACTCAGGTTAGAAAAGAGGTTAAATTAGTTACGGGAGGCAATATGTAAGAATAATAGGTTATCTGGTATCTTGGAGGAAACGGAGCAGGGTATAAAGTCGGCACGCCGTAAATTGATTTGATGTACGGCATGCCGTATATGCCGAAAATGCCGTAAATGCCGTAAACTAAGCAAAGACATCGTTTTTGACAGGGAATAAATTCGAATTTGGGCGATATTTTTTAGTTTACGGCATGCCGTACACGATATCCCGCTGCTTAAATTCAGCCAATTTGGACCTACCTTGACTTGGAAATAGTGTTTGGTCGGTGACCAGCCGGCTGGTCGGTTAAAATGACTTTTAAGCCATTTAAAAATGGTTGGAATTCTTTGTTAACCAGTCGCTAATATTTCTGAATTGGCTAAAATTGTCAAAAATTGGGCTCTGTGAACTGAGCAAATCATCCTTGATTTGGCGTATAAAAGCCATGATTTTGGCCATTTTGGCTAAAAGCTGGCCAGTTAGTCAAAATAATTTTCAGTCTGCTAAAATGGAACGCTGATTGCGACTGCAGCCACTGTCTGATCTCAATGGTCAATATAAGGAAATATTATCATTTCTTTGGGTAACATAGGTTACGGCTGTCAGGTACTTTCCAAATAAAATTTTGATTGTTCTTGAATAGTGTACTTCTTGCACTATCTATATAAATTTCAGTAGAAGCGGGTTGAAGTAATTTAGACTATCCAGCTAAAAATTCACTCTAGCATTTTTAAAATTAGCAGCATTTGAGATATTTACTTTTACATTTTTAGGAAATTCAATTGTCGGGTCCGGTGGCGGCGGTAGTCGGGAAGGGTCGTCTTAGTTGTCGGGTCCGGTGGCATCTGTTGCCGGGTAGTTTGTCGTTGGGTGTCGTGTGTAATGATTTGGGTGTTCGAGTAGGGTGGTGTCGGCTGTCGGGTACGGTGTAGTCAGGTGTCGGGTAGAAGTGATGAGCCCACCAATTTAATATATATTACTATATTTAGTATTATCATATTAGATATTAGAATAACGCGAAGAAAAATTTAAAAATATCTTCTGCATTCTAGTCATTTATTGCCTAAATTCCTCAAACAAAATAGAAATGAATGAGACACAATGCGAGTAAATTATTAATACAAATGATTATTTACGCAATTCTCTGGAACTCGTCGAGACGTTTTGACATGTCGAATTGACGTCAGCAACGACTCTTGACGTATTTTTGACGCCCTTTACCATCGTATTTTACGTATTTACTTCAAAATTCAAAGGGGAAATCTGAAATAAACAAAACAAAACACTTGAATTTCCCTCTTTTCAAAGGCGGCAAATTCAATCTCAATGAAAAAATATGTGGCACAATATAGATCATCGTCATTAATATTGTACCTCTAATAAAAGCATTTCAATTTCTTAAAATTAAAATTACAAAGTTATGGAAACAATTTTTGATATGCAGACAATTTTTAAGTGTGGAAAACACTTGGTACCACAGCGCACAACGCCTTTGCTTGCCGTTTCTCCGTTCTTGTCGTCCAAATTACATCTAGCTTTCAGGTACATCTCAGGAATGTTGATTTCATATTTCTAGGCTTCAGTAAGTCGTAACAGAAGCTCGCCCGAGCAAAGAAGACTGTGTGCCTATATCTAGTATTGTGCAGTGGTTATAACCGTAATGACCAAAATCTAAATTGGGGCCACGTGAAACTACAATAAAGCCAAGAAGGCTATGTAGCTACGCAGATGTACACATTGCAGTTTGCATTTTACAAGTACTTTTATTACCGATATGACAATAATCCATTTTGTATCATTTAAAATTCCAGATAAAATTAACGACGGACATGTTAAATAATAAAACCACAGCAATCCTAAACAGAAGCTCGCCTGAGTAATGATTACCGAGTACACATTTTGGTATTCGAAAAGTTCTCGGATGTAACACAAAACCGAGCGTACGGATTTTAATTAAACTTTGAGAAAAGAGCCTTTATATATGTTGCTACGAAAATTCAGACATTGTTATTATAAAGATATATGAAAACTAACGTGATCTTTAAGGCTGCCTCGATGATACGGTTGCTTAGCGACGAGCAGAAATAAATAATTTAACTACGGGGTGCTTGGTAATAAACAAACCCAAGCTGTAGAATGTGGCCTAATTTTAGATTGGCGCCTTACTCCCCGTAATAGAAAATGGCACAGTCTAGTCTACCTCAAAAAATTAGGCTAATTGTGGCCCTATTTATTTTAATGTTTCATACAACAGAGAACGAGACGGGTTTATCAAATTCACATGTATTTATCCCACTCCAAAAACTATTTAATTTTGAAAAACTGGGGGGCTCTTTGGAAAAAAGGGCCACAATAAGCCCTCAGAAAATATGTGGCACATGTTTTAAAAAATATGACAACTTTTTATACCCCACGGGGGACGTGTTATCACTGTTCTGCGCATCGTCGAGATAGCCTTAACTACTACAATTATAACGCAGCCAAAACGAAGACAATCATTTAAAAGATCAACATAAATCCAAAATTGATAATTGCTGAATATGAAAAACAACAGAATATCAACAGAAAATGAAAAATTGATTGATTACGAGAATTAAAATCAACAGAAAATTAAAATCTTTTAATAATGATCTGTTAATTTTAATCAAAATTAAAAGGAAATCGAAAAATGGAAGTTGAGCATAAAACTGAATATAAATAAAAACCTACAGCAAGCTGGCCAACAGAAACTCGCATGAGTAAAGGGGACTGTGTACACAGTTTTAGTAGAACAATAAAAATAGGTTTGCTTTCATATTTTTCGTTTAATATTGAGTATCCAAATCAACATAAATAAACGTTGACTATGAAAATAAACAGAAAATAAAATTGGATTAATTTAAACTAGAGAGTAGAACGGGCTCGAGTTTCTCTTTCGGGATTCGACCCGACTAATCCCGAACGGGTTTGGGCGGGTTCGGGACAAATAAAAAAGCTTTTTACAGCCACGGGCGGGCTCAAGCTGTTTATATTCTTGCTGTTAATATTCGCGGGCTCCAGCGGGTTACATTAACTTAACGATATCCGCAGGGGTCCGTAATAGCCCGCTGGTTAATTAAACTATATATCGATTTAGTTCCCCATACCGCAATAATTCCCCAGTTGGGGAACTAAATGAATAATTTTGAGAAAATATGGCTCTCCAATTGTTTAGTTCCGCATATCGAAATAGTTCCCCACCCTAAAATGAAAACATAAGAACCATACACAAATTAAATGTGAAATCAGTGAATCTGCACTTAGCCAGTGCATCTGTACCCAGCCAATATGTGCCAACCAGTGTACTATCATCCACTTACCATTGGTAAGTGATTTTTAATGGCATTTAATGGTATTTACCACCACCTAAAAATTGCATGGTAATAAATGGTATAATTGGTAAGAAATTGTAAGAAATGATAAAAATAGTTTTATTTAAATTTTTTACTGAATTTTGAATAAAATTCGCTGCTAATACATAAAATACCTTTGTAACTGACGATTGTTGTCCCAAATTGACTGCCTAACTTAACTTGTTTTAATTATTCAGAGAAAGAGTCTCGTCAAATTATTTGGGACTGAATTGAACTGAATTGGGACAGAATCGTCCTTATTTACTTATTGAATTATTAATTTTAATTAAATGAGAATTTTTTCTAATTAAATGAAAGTAAATGTCGTTTAAAGTTTACAGGACTTTTTAACTACTTTCAGTGAACATTCAAATATAAATCTTAAATACAAATATTTTAGAGAAAATAGAGCATGACAACTTATTTTAACGTGCCGTTTGTGTATCTCTAGTAAGTATTCACTATATACATATATATTCTAAATATACAAGAATATATTTTTGCAATACAACTCCATATTTTTGATATACGTACATATTTTACTATATATTCATAACTAATATATACAAATATTGGCTGTATTGTATCCACAAATATCCAGGACATGTGTGACCTCTATTTAAAAATTTAATACCTTGTCGCACAAGAGAGCGTTCGCTATAAAATTCATAAAACCTTAAAACTGGTTTTCATACCCAAATTTATTTCATAATTCATATCTCCTAAACTAGCTTTCCCTAACAGCTGTATCATATCCACAAATGTCGAGGACATGTGTGACCTTTATTTAAAAAGCTAATACCTTGTCGCACTAGAGAGCGTTTTCTACAAAAGTCATAAAACCTTTACACTAATTTTCATACCCAAATTTATTTCATAATTCATATCTCCTAAACTAGCTTTCCCTAACAGCTGTATTGTATCCACAAATGTCGAGGACATGTGTGACCTATATTTAAAAATTTAATACCTTGTCGCACTAGAGAGGGTTCTCTACAAAAGTCATAACACCTTAATACTAGTTTTCATACCCAAATTTATTTCATAATTCATATCTCCTAAACTAGCTTTCCCTAACAGCTGTATTGTATCCACAAATGTGGAGGACATGTGTGACCTTTATTTAAACAGCTAATACCTTGTCGCACTAGAGAGGGTTCTCTACAAAAGTCATAAAACCTTAACACTAGTTTTCATACCCAAATTTATTTCATATTTCATATCTTCTAAACTAGCTTTCCCTAACAGCTATATTGTATCCACAAATGTCGAGGACATGTCTGACCTTTATTTAAAAAGCTAATACCTTGTCGCACTAGAGAGGGTTTTCTATAAAAGTCATAAAACCTTAACACTAGTTTTCATACCCAAATTTATTTCATAATTCATATCTCCTAAACTAGCTTTCCCTAACAGCTGTATTTTATCTACAAATGTCGAGGACATGTGTGACCTTTATTTAAAAATCTAAAACCTTGTCGCACTAGAGAGGGTTCTCTACAAAAGTCATAAAACCTTAACACTAGTTTTCATACCCAAATTTATTTCATAATTCATATCTCCTAAACTAGCTTTCCCTAACAGCTGTATTGTATCTACAAATGTCGAGGACATGTTTGACCTTTATTTAAAAATTTAATACCTTGTCGCACTAGAGAGGGTTCTCTACAAAAGTCATAAAACCTTAACACTAATTTTCATACCCAAATTTATTTCATAATTCATATCTCCTAAACTAGCTTTCCCTAACAGCTGTATTGTATCCACAAATGTCGAGGACATGTGTGACCTTTATTTAAAAATTTAATACCTTGTCGCACTAGAGAGCGTTTTCTACAAAAGTCATAAAACCTTTACACTAATTTTCATACCCAAATTTATTTCATAATTCATATCTCCTAAACTAGCTTTCCCTAACAGCTGTATTGTATCCACAAATGTCGAGGACATGTGTGACCTATATTTAAAAATTTAATACCTTGTCGCACTAGAGAGGGTTCTCTACAAAAGTCATAACACCTTAATACTAGTTTTCATACCCAAATTTATTTCATAATTCATATCTCCTAAACTAGCTTTCCCTAACAGCTGTATTGTATCCACAAATGTCGAGGACATGTGTGACCTTTATTTAAAAATTTAATACCTTGTCGCACTAGAGAGGGTTCTCTACAAAAGTCATAAAACCTTAACACTAGTTTTCATACCCAAATTTATTTCATAATTCATATCTCCTAAACTAGCTTTCCCTAACAGCTGTATTGTATCCACAAATGTCGAGGACATGTGTGACCTTTATTTAAAAAGCTAATACCTTGTCGCACTAGAGAGGGTTCTCTACAAAAGTCATAAAACCTTAACACTAGTTTTCATACCCAAATTTATTTCATATTTCATATCTTCTAAACTAGCTTTCCCTAACAGCTATATTGTATCCACAAATGTCGAGGACATGTGTGACCTTTATTTAAAAATTTAATACCTTGTCGCACTAGAGAGGGTTCTCTACAAAAGTCATAAAACCTTAACACTAGTTTTCATACCCAAATTTATTTCATAATTCATATCTCCTAAACTAGCTTTCCCTAACAGCTGTATTGTATCCACAAATGTCGAGGACATGTGTGACCTATATTTAAAAATTTAATACCTTGTCGCACTAGAGAGGGTTCTCTACAAAAGTCATAACACCTTAATACTAGTTTTCATACCCAAATTTATTTCATAATTCATATCTCCTAAACTAGCTTTCCCTAACAGCTGTATTTTATCTACAAATGTCGAGGACATGTGTGACCTTTATTTAAAAAGCTAATACCTTGTCGCACTAGAGAGGGTTTTCTACAAAAGTCATAAAACCTTAACACTAATTTTCATACCCAAATTTATTTCATAATTCATATCTCCTAAACTAGCTTTCCCTAACAGCTGTATTGTATCCACAAATGTCGAGGACATGTGTGACCTTTATTTAAAAATTTAATACCTTGTCGCACTAGAGAGGGTTCTCTACAAAAGTCATAAAACCTTAACACTAGTTTTCATACCCAAATTTATTTCATAATTCATATCTCCTAAACTAGCTTTCCCTAACAGCTGTATTGTATCCACAAATGTCGAGGACATGTGTGACCTTTATTTAAAAAGCTAATACCTTGTCGCACTAGAGAGGGTTCTCTACAAAAGTCATAAAACCTTAACACTAGTTTTCATACCCAAATTTATTTCATAATTCATATCTCCTAAACTAGCTTTCCCTAACAGCTGTATTGTATCTACAAATGTCGAGGACATGTTTGACCTTTATTTAAAAATTTAATACCTTGTCGCACTAGAGAGGGTTCTCTACAAAAGTCATAAAACCTTAACACTAGTTTTCATACCCAAATTTATTTCATAATTCATATCTCCTAAACTAGCTTTCCCTAACAGCTGTATTTTATCTACAAATGTCGAGGACATGTGTGACCTTTATTTAAAAAGCTAATACCTTGTCGCACTAGAGAGGGTTCTCTACAAAAGTCATAAAACCTTAACACTAGTTTTCATACCCAAATTTATTTCATAATTCATATCTCCTAAACTAGCTTTCCCTAACAGCTGTATTGTATCTACAAATGTCGAGGACATGTTTGACCTTTATTTAAAAATTTAATACCTTGTCGCACTAGAGAGGGTTCTCTACAAAAGTCAT
Organism: Tomocerus qinae; assembly: GCA_020055645.1. Taxonomy (NCBI): domain Eukaryota; kingdom Metazoa; phylum Arthropoda; class Collembola; order Entomobryomorpha; family Tomoceridae; genus Tomocerus; species Tomocerus qinae. The sequence goes on along the minus strand of CM034546.1, from coordinate 139,460,595 downwards.
AAAACCTTAACACTAGTTTTCATACCCAAATTTATTTCATAATTCATATCTCCTAAACTAGCTTTCCCTAACAGCTGTATTTTATCTACAAATGTCGAGGACATGTGTGACCTTTATTTAAAAAGCTAATACCTTGTCGCACTAGAGAGGGTTTTCTACAAAAGTCATAAAACCTTAACACTAATTTTCATACCCAAATTTATTTCATAATTCATATCTCCTAAACTAGCTTTCCCTAACAGCTGTATTGTATCCACAAATGTCGAGGACATGTGTGACCTTTGTTTAAAAATCTAAAACCTTGTCGCACTAGAGAGGGTTCTATACAAAAGTCATAAAACCTTAACACTAGTTTTCATACCCAAATTTAATTCATAATTCATATCTCCTAAACTAGCTTTCCCTAACAGCTGTATTGTATCCACAAATGTCGAGGACATGTGTGACCTTTATTTAAAAATCTAAAACCTTGTCGCACTAGAGAGCGTTTTCTACAAAAGTCATAAAACCTTAACACTAATTTTCATACCCAAATTTATTTCATAATTCATATCTCCTAAACTAGCTTTCCCTAACAGCTGTATTGTATCCACAAATGTCGAGGACATGTGTGACCTTTATTTAAAAATTTAATACCTTGTCGCACTAGAGAGGGTTCTCTACAAAAGTCATAAAACCTTAACACTAGTTTTCATACCCAAATTTATTTCATAATTCATATCTCCTAAACTAGCTTTCCCTAACAGCTGTATTGTATCCACAAATGTCGAGGACATGTGTGACCTTTATTTAAAAATTTAATACCTTGTCGCACTAGAGAGGGTTCTCTACAAAAGTCATAAAACCTTAACACTAATTTTCATACCCAAATTTATTTCATAATTCATATCTCCTAAACTAGCTTTCCCTAACAGCTGTATTGTATCCACAAATGTCGAGGACATGTGTGACCTTTATTTAAAAATTTAATACCTTGTCGCACTAGAGAGGGTTTTCTACAAAAGTCATAAAACCTTAACACTAGTTTTCATACCCAAATTTATTTCATAATTCATATCTCCTAAACTAGCTTTCCCTAACAGCTGTATTGTATCCACAAATGTCGAGGACATGTGTGACCTTTATTTAAAAATTTAATACCTTGTCGCACTAGAGAGGGTTCTCTACAAAAGTCATAAAACCTTAACACTAGTTTTCATACCCAAATTTATTTCATAATTCATATCTCCTAAACTAGCTTTCCCTAACAGCTGTATTGTATCCACAAATGTCGAGGACATGTGTGACCTTTATTTAAAAAGCTAATACCTTGTCGCACTAGAGAGGGTTCTCTACAAAAGTCATAAAACCTTAACACTAGTTTTCATACCCAAATTTATTTCATAATTCATATCTCCTAAACTAGCTTTCCCTAACAGCTGTATTGTATCCACAAATGTCGAGGACATGTGTGACCTTTATTTAAAAATTTAATACCTTGTCGCACTAGAGAGGGTTCTCTACAAAAGTCATAAAACCTTAACACTAGTTTTCATACCCAAATTTATTTCATAATTCATATCTCCTAAACTAGCTTTCCCTAACAGCTGTATTGTATCCACAAATGTCGAGGACATGTGTGACCTTTATTTAAAAATTTAATACCTTGTCGCACTAGAGAGGGTTCTCTACAAAAGTCATAAAACCTTAACACTAGTTTTCATACCCAAATTTATTTCATAATTCATATCTCCTAAACTAGCTTTCCCTAACAGCTGTATTGTATCCACAAATGTCGAGGACATGTGTGACCTTTATTTAAAAAGCTAATACCTTGTCGCACTAGAGAGGGTTCTCTACAAAAGTCATAAAACCTTAACACTAGTTTTCATACCCAAATTTATTTCATAATTCATATCTCCTAAACTAGCTTTCCCTAACAGCTGTATTGTATCCACAAATGTCGAGGACATGTGTGACCTTTATTTAAAAATTTAATACCTTGTCGCACTAGAGAGGGTTCTCTACAAAAGTCATAAAACCTTAACACTAGTTTTCATACCCAAATTTATTTCATAATTCATATCTCCTAAACTAGCTTTCCCTAACAGCTGTATTGTATCCACAAATGTCGAGGACATGTGTGACCTTTATTTAAAAATTTAATACCTTGTCGCACTAGAGAGCGTTCTCTACAAAAGTCATAAAACCTTTACACTAATTTTCATACCCAAATTTATTTCATAATTCATATCTCCTAAACTAGCTTTCCCTAACAGCTGTATTGTATCCACAAATGTCGAGGACATGTGTGACCTTTATTTAAAAAGCTAATACCTTGTCGCACTAGAGAGGGTTCTCTACAAAAGTCATAAAACCTTAACACTAGTTTTCATACCCAAATTTATTTCATAATTCATATCTCCTAAACTAGCTTTCCCTAACAGCTGTATTGTATCCACAAATGTCGAGGACATGTGTGACCTTTATTTAAAAATTTAATACCTTGTCGCACTAGAGAGGGTTCTCTACAAAAGTCATAAAACCTTAACACTAGTTTTCATACCCAAATTTATTTCATAATTCATATCTCCTAAACTAGCTTTCCCTAACAGCTGTATTGTATCCACAAATGTCGAGGACATGTGTGACCTTTATTTAAAAATCTAAAACCTTGTCGCACTAGAGAGGGTTCTCTACAAAAGTCATAAAACCTTAACACTAGTTTTCATACCCAAATTTATTTCATAATTCATATCTCCTAAACTAGCTTTCCCTAACAGCTGTATTGTATCCACAAATGTCGAGGACATGTGTGACCTTTATTTAAAAATTTAATACCTTGTCGCACTAGAGAGGGTTTTCTACAAAAGTCATAAAACCTTAACACTAGTTTTCATACCCAAATTTATTTCATAATTCATATCTCCTAAACTAGCTTTCCCTAACAGCTGTATTGTATCCACAAATGTCGAGGACATGTGTGACCTTTATTTAAAAATTTAATACCTTGTCGCACTAGAGAGCGTTCTCTACAAAAGTCATAAAACCTTAACACTAGTTTTCATACCCAAATTTATTTCATAATTCATATCTCCTAAACTAGCTTTCCCTAACAGCTGTATTGTATCCACAAATGTCGAGGACATGTGTGACCTATATTTAAAAATTTAATACCTTGTCGCACTAGAGAGGGTTCTCTACAAAAGTCATAACACCTTAATACTAGTTTTCATACCCAAATTTATTTCATAATTCATATCTCCTAAACTAGCTTTCCCTAACAGCTGTATTGTATCCACAAATGTGGAGGACATGTGTGACCTTTATTTAAAAAGCTAATACCTTGTCGCACTAGAGAGGGTTTTCTACAAAAGTCATAAAACCTTAACACTAGTTTTCATACCCAAATTTATTTCATAATTCATATCTCCTAAACTAGCTTTCCCTAACAGCTGTATTGTATCCACAAATGTCGAGGACATGTGTGACCTTTGTTTAAAAATCTAAAACCTTGTCGCACTAGAGAGGGTTCTATACAAAAGTCATAAAACCTTAACACTAGTTTTCATACCCAAATTTAATTCATAATTCATATCTCCTAAACTAGCTTTCCCTAACAGCTGTATTGTATCCACAAATGTCGAGGACATGTGTGACCTTTATTTAAAAATTTAATACCTTGTCGCACTAGAGAGGGTTCTCTACAAAAGTCATAAAACCTTAACACTAGTTTTCATACCCAAATTTATTTCATAATTCATATCTCCTAAACTAGCTTTCCCTAACAGCTGTATTGTATCTACAAATGTCGAGGACATGTTTGACCTTTATTTAAAAATTTAATACCTTGTCGCACTAGAGAGGGTTCTCTACAAAAGTCATAAAACCTTAACACTAGTTTTCATACCCAAATTTATTTCATAATTCATATCTCCTAAACTAGCTTTCCCTAACAGCTGTATTGTATCCACAAATGTCGAGGACATGTGTGACCTTTATTTAAAAAGCTAATACCTTGTCGCACTAGAGAGGGTTCTCTACAAAAGTCATAAAACCTTAACACTAGTTTTCATACCCAAATTTATTTCATAATTCATATCTCCTAAACTAGCTTTCCCTAACAGCTGTATTGTATCCACAAATGTCGAGGACATGTGTGACCTTTATTTAAAAAGCTAATACCTTGTCGCACTAGAGAGGGTTTTCTATAAAAGTCATAAAACCTTAACACTAGTTTTCATACCCAAATTTATTTCATAATTCAAATTTCCTAAACTAGCTTTCCCTAACAGCTGTATTGTATCCACAAATGTCGAGGACATGTGTGACCTATATTTAAAAATTTAATACCTTGTCGCACTAGAGAGGGTTTTCTACAAAAGTCATAAAACCTTAACACTAGTTTTCATACCCAAATTTATTTCATAATTCATATCTCCTAAACTAGCTTTCCCTAACAGCTGTATTGTATCCACAAATGTCGAGGACATGTGTGACCTTTATTTAAAAATTTAATACCTTGTCGCACTAGAGAGGGTTCTCTACAAAAGTCATAAAACCTTAACACTAGTTTTCATACCCAAATTTATTTCATAATTCATATCTCCTAAACTAGCTTTCCCTAACAGCTGTATTGTATCCACAAATGTCGAGGACATGTGTGACCTTTATTTAAAAAGCTAATACCTTGTCGCACTAGAGAGGGTTCTCTACAAAAGTCATAAAACCTTAACACTAGTTTTCATACCCAAATTTATTTCATATTTCATATCTTCTAAACTAGCTTTCCCTAACAGCTATATTGTATCCACAAATGTCGAGGACATGTGTGACCTTTATTTAAAAAGCTAATACCTTGTCGCACTAGAGAGGGTTTTCTATAAAAGTCATAAAACCTTAACACTAGTTTTCATACCCAAATTTATTTCATAATTCATATCTCCTAAACTAGCTTTCCCTAACAGCTGTATTTTATCTACAAATGTCGAGGACATGTGTGACCTTTATTTAAAAAGCTAATACCTTGTCGCACTAGAGAGGGTTCTCTACAAAAGTCATAAAACCCTAACACTAGTTTTCATACCCAAATTTATTTCATAATTCATATCTCCTAAACTAGCTTTCCCTAACAGCTGTATTGTATCCACAAATGTCGAGGACATGTGTGACCTTTATTTAAAAATTTAATACCTTGTCGCACTAGAGAGGGTTCTCTACAAAAGTCATAAAACCTTAACACTAGTTTTCATACCCAAATTTATTTCATAATTCATATCTCCTAAACTAGCTTTCCCTAACAGCTGTATTTTATCTACAAATGTCGAGGACATGTGTGACCTTTATTTAAAAATTTAATACCTTGTCGCACTAGAGAGGGTTCTCTACAAAAGTCATAAAACCTTAACACTAGTTTTCATACCCAAATTTATTTCATAATTCATATCTCCTAAACTAGCTTTTCCTAACAGCTGTATTGTATCCACAAATGTCGAGGACATACCTTTATTTAAAAATTTGTGACATTTACAATTTTATAGTACTTTATTTATTTAGGGTAGTTTATTTAAATTTTGCATATTTTAGCTTTCCCTAACAGCTTTATTTTATTTAAATTTGGCTTATGTGTGATTTATATTGGTTTACTTTACTAGAATTTCTCTACAAAAGTCATATTTAGATTTGGGTTACTTTATTTAAATTTGGGTTACTTTATTTAGTTTTTGTTAATTTTTTTAGATTTGTATTACTTTATTCAAGTTTTGGTTACTGTATTAATTTATGAGTTACTTTGTTTAATTTTTGGTTACTTTATTTATTTTTAGGTTAATTTGTTTAAATTTGTATTACTTTATTTGTTTTTGGATTTTTATATTTAAATTTGGGTTATTTTATTAATTTTTGGGTTACTTTATTTAATTTTGTGTTACTTTATTTAATTTTGTGCTACTTTATTTATTTTAGGGTTACTTTATTTAAACTTGAACATAAAATGCATTAAAAAGTAGGTATGGACCAAAAAGTGGGTATGGACCAAAATGTGGGTATAGACCAAAAAGTGGGTAAAACTTAACTAGAGTACGTTGGAAGACAGTAGAACAATAGTAGAACAGTAGAACACTACAACCTGCACTTCGTTCATCATCATGATTGGTGTGTTTGTATTTTCTTGGCTCGCGGCTGCCGATTTCACTCAAAGTTCGCCACTCAAGCTGCTAGCTAAACTGTACAGTGTTGGACAAGGCCTAAAGCAGAAGGCAGAGGCTTTGATCTGTACTAATCTGTCTAATCAATCGCTATTTGCTATTTTTACCATTAAATGCATTTTTACCATTAAATGCATTTTTACCATTAAGTGCATTTTTACCACTGTGATGGTAAAAAAGCCTAAAAAGTGGTAAATTTTGTACACTGGTCCCAGGACGTTCCGATGTAATTTGAAAAAAAATATCTAATAATAATTAATATAATAAAAATAATATAAGTTTTAAAACTTATATTTCATAGAAAATAAAGTTTTAAAACTTATATTTCATAGAAAATAAAGTTTTAAAACTTATATTTCATAGAAAATAAAGTTTTAAAACTTATATTTCATAGAAAATAAAGTTTTAAAACTTATATTTCATAGAAAATAAAGTTTTAAAACTTATATTTCATAGAAAATAAAGTTTTAAAACTTATATTTCATAGAAAATAAAGTTTTAAAACTTATATTTCATAGAAAATAAAGTTTTAAAACTTATATTTCATAGAAAATAAAGTTTTGTTCTGTTTTTTGTGAAATAAAATAAACAGTCTGTTCTCCAGACTGTTTATTCTTCAGACTCCAGAAACTTTAATTTTGAACATTGCAGGGACTTTTTGGAAAAAATAACCACATTAAGCCCCCAGGAAATATATGGTACATGTTTTACAAAAATATGACAACTTTTTATTTCCCACGGGGGATGTGTTATAGTGTTATTCTGCGTGCTGTTCTACGTGCATCGACGAGATAGCCTTAACAAGTTAACAAGACATAAGACAATTGTTCCACGATCTGACAAATTGTACCTAGTGGGATCTACTTTCTAACGCTGGAAAAAGCCAATACAAGGCGCCTCGCTCACTTTAAGCTTTCATATTATTACAAGCATTAACATATTAAGGCAATAATGCATTCTCATCTGGAATGCTTCAATTTTTTTTCTTAATTAAAAATAGTAAAAGTGATTCAAAAAATTCGATTTTTTTAAAATGTAGATAATTTTTTTCTCTATTTTATAACATTAAAATCAGATTTTTATAAATGGATCCCGCTAGGTACAATTGGAACTTGGAACGGGTCACAATTTTCATTTTCTTTGATATTGTCCCAAGTCCCAACCGACTAAATGATGGAATGGTGTGTTTGTGTGTTTCTGATGCGGGAAATTACAGTTTGATTTTGGATCGGGATGTTACGAACTTATCTTTTTTGCCGAAGATTTGATTTGCCGTGATTTCTACCTGTTACTGTGTTCACTCACTACTTTTTGTTACTGCAAATTGCAGTAGTATATATGTGTGTATTTTGCTTGTGTAAGTCAGATATTACATATGTACACATCTACGATATTATTTTGCATGAACTACTTGTACTTATACACCTCCATACACATCATACATACATGAATATTATATAACATAATATATAATATTCTCAAGGACAAGGACGTTGCTGGCCTGAGGACGGAGAGTTCTATGATCTGACTGAAAGAACGGATTCCAGATCGTATTGTGAAAATGGAAGAATAAGAAATTCTACATCTGAATCTGAATATTTACAGCCAAGGACCTTGCCTACTCCCTATCGACAAGTCAAAATTGTGTTCGGTCCACCGTGATCGGACTTCGAAAATTGAAAATGGGCAATTGGCTTAAATATCTTCAAGTTATTCGAAAGACACGGCCCTTTCATGTCTCTATTTCTGGGGTAACCAATTAACATTGAACATGAATTTAAATAATTCTGCTTAGTATAAATTATTTGAATTTTTAAGAATAAGGTATTCCTGAAAACGACCAAGGGTTATAAGTCTTCTAGCGGATGGGGTACTCCCTACAGCAATATTCCTATTATTTAGTGTCTCTGCTCTTCATAGATGCTGCACCACTGCACTCAAGCACATGTGAGTGCAGAGTAAGCCCACAGAATTGTATTATAACTGACCAGCTAACTCTACATTCACTTGTGCTTGAGTGCAGTGGTGCAGCATCTATGAAGAGCAGAGACACTAAATAGTAGGAATATTGCTGTAGGGAGTACCCCATCCGCTAGAAGACTTAGGCCCATATTTTTAATGACTCGACTCTCGCTCTCACGCACTATTTACGCACTTTTTCGAGAGTGAAAGGTACCTCAATACGTACCTTACACTCTCAAAGAGTGGAGATTAGAGTGGGAGTGTTTATTAAAAATATGGGCCTTATAACCCTACAAACGTCAATTACTCTGACTATCATATTCCATGTTAACTTTTTTTAGGAAATTCGGATCTAGTCTGGGCTTCTAAACCTACAAAAAAGTGTAAATACAAAGAAGGTTCATCGAAAGCTGAACTACAATCTTAGTGTTAAAAATTTGACATATCTACCTTGGATATTAAGATATCTTCAATTGAATTGCAAATGTTAATAACTTAATATCCAAAGTAGATGTGTCTTCCCCACTAAGATTGTAGTTCAGCTGTCGATGAACCTTCTTTGTATTTACACTTTTTTTGTAGGTTTAGAACCCCCTGACTAGATCCGAATTTCTTAAAAAAATAGAACTTTTGACTTTGTCTCACATTGTCAATGATAAGCTCAACGGGCGTGGGGCTTAGTAATATTGTTGTTTGACAAGATGTGGCCCTGTATTGAAATATGTATACTGAATGCTATGCATTTATTGTATGACTACAGATGAAATCAGTTAGTTAAATTGGTTTCGTTGCAGTCACGTTGGTTCAATCAGGTGGAGAATTGCTGTTATAAATAAGTAGACCACAAAGAAGTACCAAAAATAAAGTCGTACGTATGAGTTCGAATTTTCGGAAATAGTTTCATTGCAGACGTTCGCTCAAAATAAGAAAAGAGGTACCAAAATGATAAGAAAAATGTAAGGTAGTACGGCAATTGACGTCTAATATTTGGAAATATTTTCATTTCAATCCTTGGTCAGACGACCTTTTGGCTTCTTGTTTCATTCATTCAAATATGCCCCTCCTGTCGAAAGTTATGAGGAAATTTTAAATACATGGAGAAATAGGTAGATAGATAAATAGATAGACACAGAAAGAGGGACAAAGTACTCCCATACATGATATCAAGCACGTATTTAGTAGGGGGCGGGGGGGCGCAGCGCCCCCCCCCTTAATCTGAGAAAAAGAGAGTTTTTTTCTCAAAAATTGCCTAAAATTGCAAAATTTTTGTGAATGAAATTTTTGCGCGAATGTGTCTTCTTTTTGGCATAATTTTTGCTTGTGCCCCCCCCCCTTGAACAAATTTCTAGATACGTGCCTGCATGATATAGTAATCTACCAATTCTGGATAATTATTATCGAGGTACTTCCTTATACTTACAGTACAGTCCATTTAGTCTACAAGTGCACGGGCTTTAGAGTTGGATTTTTTGAGGTACTATCTCTAACTTTAAATTAATATCCATAGAGATTTTATTATTGATGAAATAGTCAAATTCATACACTTTATCGAATATACTCGTACCTTAAATGAAACATGAACACTTGATCTTGATATCTATGATCTACGAATCTTTTCTATGTGATGAATGGTAGCAAAATGTTTCCCCAATGCAAAAATGCACAAAAATGTTTCAATGGAGCTAATCAATATTATTCAATAGAAAACGTTTCAATTGGAACTAAATATTAATGCCTTGGAATTGTAATACATGGTTCATATTATTTAAATCAGATCGTTAGTTTGTGGCTTGCGATTTACAATGCTAATGCTGAAATGCTAGGTTGGATCTGAAGAAGTGGTGTGTACGGGTTCAACGAGACTTTTTTGTGGCAAAATTTTCTCAAAAGATATTTTTGGTGTCTCCACCCCTTCCGAAACTATTTCCTGGCTGCAGAGCTGGACTAATTAAATGTCTTAAATAGCTAATTGATTATTGATTTTGCAGGAAACATATGGTCTACAGAGTTTAAGAAGTTTTCAATCCACTCCTCATAAAACTGTTTTCACACGGTTACCCAGTTGCAATCAGACACTCTGTTCCTCTTATATTCATCATCGCTTTGTTAACACGACAGCCCTATGCAGAAAGGAAATTGTTCAATTCAAATTGTCTGATATTGGAGAAGGAATCAAAGAGGTCACTGTCAAAGAATGGTAACTTATTTCAAATGAATTTTCAACCTTCACAATATTTAGAGTTGATGCCATTTTTTGTAGATACAAATTCAAGGTCAACAGCGTCTTAAACTCAGAGGAAAATATTATTCTTTTTTATTTTAAACAATGTCATTGTTATTCAATATGCAAGCTAAAAACCTCTGTTTTTATTTTATATCTACTGGAGTAGGTTTTCTGTAGTCGCCGCCTAAACGTTTTTGGACTGTATTGGAACTCGTCAGGGATAGACATATGATAGGGTCTGTTTACCCCGTTCATAGTAGCTTTTCACTTTTGTACAAGGATATTAAAATAACAGGCACTCAACAGAATATGTACTACTTTAAACGAATTTTCAGTCCTCTGAGTCCTCAGCTTTCAACGAAAGCTGCCAAACTTTGCTCAACTATCGAATTTTATTATTTTACAAAGTTAGTATGTGAGGTTAAAAGGTAATATTTTTGAGTCGAAAAGCAGTTTTCTACAGGTTTAAATTTTTTCGTACTCAAGGAGTTATCGAAAGTCGAAATAGTATTTCGACATTCTGATTTAAAATATTTTATTTTGAAATTATGAAATCTGATTTTTTAGGAATATTTAGATTGATTGTGGTCGGTGGTCGTCGTTTTGATGAATTGGATTCTCACAAAACAATTATTAACCAATCTATTACGCAACTAAAGTTTAATAAAAATGACATAGTATGACGATATATGTGCAATAGTTTTATTAAAACGTATAGCCGTTTATTGTAACTAAAAATGAATATTTGCAGTCTGAACTTTATAAAGCACTAGACAAAACTCTGATTTTTTGCTCCTTCCAGGTTTGTTAAGGAAGGCGATAAGGTATCTCAATTCGATCAGATTTGTGAAGTTCAGAGCGACAAAGCTTCGGTGACAATCACTTCTCGTTACGACGGAGTGATTACAAAATTACACTACAAAGTTGATGACATTGCCCTCGTTGGCTCCCCTCTCATCGATGTCGAGGTTGGAGAAACTTCGCACGTTTCTGGTATCAAAAAATATTTTCTTTTTTAAACAGCCATGGTTTATCCCAATAGAATACATTAAACTTTAATGAATTTACAGACGAGCAACTGCAAGTTCAAGAAGGCGATGCAATACAGGTAGGAGGATCCGAAGAAAGTGTTGTACTGCCCACAGAGGACTCCAAGCCGGGCAACGTGTTGGCGACACCTGCCGTCCGAAGAATAGCTGCAGAGCACAAGGTTAAAAATTTAAGAGTATGGCTGTCATTATTTACTGTTGTCATATTGTGTTTCATCTTGTTCCTAGAATACTTGCATGTCACAATTTTCAATGTGAATTTTGTGCCTTTAATTTGAGTGCCCATTTTCAAGTTATCAAAGCATGCTAAACTTGATGTCATACTCAGTAACGATTCTCAACTTCTATGATAGCTACAAAAACAAACGAGTGGTAAAATTAAAAGCAGAATAAGAGCATTTTGGGGTACCTGTTGTGGATGAAGTTCCAAAATTTAACCTAAATGGTTGACTGTGAACACACAGGGCTTTCCCAAATCAGATGTCCAAAATTCACCCACCCAAGTTAAGAAATTATCGTTTGTTCACCACGCACACAGCTTACCACAGCATATTTGATACAAATTGTCAGAGCTGAGCGCGCCGGGCCAGGCCGAAATAAAATGTTTGCTATCCTTTGTAGGTAGGCAGTTGCAGTAGTTCTGTCATAGATAACCAAAAATCATATAGTAGTTATGCTCACAAAATTATGAGAAAATGTGCCAGCTAAGCAGATTTTGACCCGGGTTATTTTTTGAATCAATATAGTTGCTTAACGAAAAAGGATTAGGAATAGAACGTGCAAAAATTTAAAAATTCCTTATTTTTTGTGACGTGGCATTCGCAAGCCATTTTATGGATTTGCGTAACAAAATATGAAAAATTCTTGAAATCTAATCTAATAATATTTATTATTTATCTTTATGTCGATTTTTAAGCGTATGCACGCTAATGAAACTCAGTTCCATTAACGTTGTTTATGGGTCACCCTGTACATAATTTTGTCCTCCAAAGGTCTAACGACATTTTTATCCCTATACTAGGGCAACTAACTTTTGGATGACATTAATTGATGAATATTCACTGAAATATCTTAGATAGACCTGAGAGACGTGAAGGGGACTGGTAAGGATAGGCGGGTGATGAAGGAAGACATATTGAACCATATCAGTGCCAAAGATGGAGTACAGTTGTACGGCGCTTCCTCTCCCCCTGCAAAGCATTCGACAGGTTCACCTGCAGCTCCGCCTGTAGCCACCAAGAAAATGTCTCCTCTCCCACCAAATGTGGCAGTCCAAGATAGAAAAGAGCCATTTAAAGGATTCACCAAGGCCATGATCAAGACTATGACCACTGCTAATGTAAACTTTCTCGCTTCAGGGCTTCAGTTATTCCATATTTTAGTTAATATTCTAAATTATTTATTGCAGGCTATTCCACATTTTGGCTATTGCGATGAGATTGATGTCACCGAATTAATTCGTCTGAGGAAAGATCTAAAGAAAGTGGCCGAAGAATATGGAGTTAAATTGACATACATGCCATTCTTCATTAAAGCAGCTTCATTCGCACTCACTCAGTATCCAATTTTGAATTCGTCCATCGACCTTTCCAATGAAGCTCTTATTTACAAGGCAAGTTTTCTCACGTACATTTGTGATTTACATCTACTTGCAGATTACAGCTACTTAGGATGTGCCGGTCTTTTTATTTGATAATCATAGATCTATTAGGTACTTAGCGTTTTAGTGTCAAGAAAAAAACCTTAAAGTCGTACATTTCAAAACAGCGTCAGACGCTAATTTGAACGCTAAAATCAAAATAGTAGTCACGTTTAGTGTATAATTTTTTACCTTAAATTATAAATCCGCAAAATTATAACACGCGATCTGAAGCAGATTTTTGGACCTTAAAGTTTAAGTTTAATGTTCAATTTTTAGGTAATTTAATTAGAAAGGGTTAGGTTATTGATAATGGAGCTTTTTTGTCTAGGAATTTGAAAATGGAAACAAAATTCTAGCTGTTTCACAGAATTATTCAAACTAAAATTTTGTGCCAAAAGTAGTAGCTTATAAGAGTATACTTTGGCGCTAAATAAAGTTGTCAGCTCCAAAATTGTCCCAAAAAACAGACATTTCAAGGTTATCTTTGACATCTAAGCATACAGTTTTAGGAATTTCAGCTTTTTGAAAAATTGACTGACTTAAGTATCATCCCGCCCAATCAAATTTCAATTTGCATTAAAATTCTCGTTGATCCATGTAATTAATTTCTTTCATCTCTCAGCGACATAGAGGGGTTTGAAATTTTTCGAGATCGCCCATCGGCATTATCATTATTCCATCCTCAGTTGAAAACGTTAGCTGAATAATATCTGAATTTGGTCTTACAAAGCGTCTTTTCTAATAAAAGCATATTTTTGATCGAATATATATTTTAGTCTGCTTTAAATTTTTTAAAAACACTTTACTGAAATTGGGTGTCAAAAATTATATGTGAAAAACAAAGTAGCACGAAGTGACTATTTCAATTTGCAAAGAGTTGGCAAAATTAATTCACATTTTTATTTATTATTCGAAACCATATTTACTGTATTTTTTTCTGTTTTTAGGGATCCCACAACATTGGAGTGGCAATGGACACCAAACTAGGGTTAATTGTTCCAAACGTTAAAAATGTTCAAAGCCATAGTATACTAGGCATTGCTAGTGAATTGCAACGACTTCATCAAAGTGGTCAACAGGGTGTCCTCAAGTCTGATGACATATCTGGAGGAACTTTTACTCTCTCTAATATTGGCTCCGTAAGAAAGAATAAATGAACATATTCCATCATTTTCAGCTAAAATTTAATCAGTGCTTTGTTATAAATCTGTTACTATTTTACAAATTCACAGATTGGGGGAACTTATGCCAAGCCAGTTATCCTGCCCCCAGAGGTCGCCATTGGTGCTTTGGGGAAAGTACAGGTACATACAATATTTCTTTAGATCGAATGGTTTGGGAAATGTTATTTAAATCAGCAGAAAGTCACACCATTTGATGTTCGACGATTGTGTGCCAAGGGTTCACCCCCAATTTGTCAACGCTAAAATGTCAACAGAGCAAAAAAATCGAAAACACATTTTTGTCAACGCTATTATATTTTTTGTTAACAGCAATATCTTTTTTGTCAACACCACCAGTGATTGATGTAAATAGTCGAAATTGCATACTTGTACTAGATTAAACCAAATAGGCAATGAAAATGCTGAGTAAGATTTATGGTTTAGTAACCATAAAATAAGTCCTTATTTGAGCAAAAATAAATTAAGTCAAATTAAATACGTCATATCATATAAGCAGGAAGAAAAGTATCATGAATATTTTAAATAAAGTAGTTTTAAGTTTTTTAGATAAAGTATAAATCCACTCCGAGAAACACAGTTTGGATTTGTTTCGAATAATTTTTTAAAAAGTTTTAGAATATTCTAGAATATTATAGAACTTTAACATCCACATCTCAATGTTAAGGGGAGGGGGTCCCAGGCAGTGTACAAAATACCATTTACCACTTACCAGTGGTAAGTGCTTTTTAATGGTGTTTAACATTAAATACCACCACCTACAAAGTAGTGGTAAGTGGTAAAAATGGTAAAAAATGGTAAAAATTGTTTCGTTTAAATTTCGTGTTTAGATTTTGAATAAAATTCGGTACCAAAGTATGAAATAGGTTAGCAGCTGATGATTGCTGTTACAAATTGATAAGTTTTTACCAATCACAGTTAGATTCGACCAATGTGGGCATTAATAGCCCTTATTTGCCGATTGAGAAATTAATTGCCGCCAGCACATGTGGCTTGCGTGGTAGAGTGTCAATCTCTATGGCGAGTGGTCACAGCTTCGATGCTTGGCGATATTGGTGTTTGGATACGGTTTTTTCCACCGCTGATGTATTTAGCAGTTACGGCTGTTACTAATTATGCATCATGCAATGGTTTTCCCGCTTCTGTAACTCCGAATGGAGAAATACCTTAACATTTCTTCGTACTACTCATCGCAACATTTAAAAGAAAGTGAGATATGTTCAACTGGTGTAATTGGTTTCTAACGAAACAAACCAGTGGTGTATGAGCTTTTTTTTTTTTAATTGCAATTAAATTGCCTTTATATCCATTTTAATTTGGTGATACTAATGCAATCTTGGTTTTAGTAACATTTTTTATAACTTTCATTGAACAATCAAGTAAATAAGATTAATTTGATGATTATTTAAGGGGCTAATTGGAAATGTTAAAATGAAATTTTAAAACTTAGAGTTTAGTAAATCTTGTGTATCTGTACCACAGAATTTTATTATACTACCTAGTATATAGACTAGAAGCACGAAGCGAGCCAGGTAAGTGGATAATTGCTGTCAGCGCTACATAAGTGACGTTGGAAGACAGTAGAACAATAGTAGAACAGTAGAACACTACAACCTGCACTTCGTTCATCATCATGATTGGTGTGTTTGTATTTTCTTGGCTCGCGGCTGCCGATTTCACTCAAAGTTCGCCACTCAAGCTGCTAGCTAAACTGTACAGTGTTGGACAAGGCCTAAAGCAGAAGGCAGAGGCTTTGATCTGTACTAATCTGTCTAATCAATCGCTATTTGCTATTTTTACCATTAAATGCATTTTTACCATTAAATGCATTTTTACCATTAAGTGCATTTTTACCACTGTGATGGTAAAAAAGCCTAAAAAGTGGTAAATTTTGTACACTGGTCCCAGGACGTTCCGATGTAATTTGAAAAAAAATATCTTGCTATTGGCTTAGCTTGGGGATCCTAGATATATTTAAATGGGTGGAGTAGAGGTAAGGTCAAGGTAAGTAAAATTTTAGATTGAAGGGGACGCGACATAAGGTAATTTCATGCTCCCCGTTGCCAATGGCAACGGAAACCAGGTAACTGCAGGGGTCAAAGGGGAATGTCGCCTCTTATGTGATTACAAAAAAAATCAAGTATTTCGAGCATGAATTACATACTTTCCCACTGGGTACATTGCCAAAGGGGGTCTAATGGGTGAATCTTGTACTTTTTCTGGGGGGGTATAGGTGGGGCGCGCGGTAGGAAAACGGTAGGGCGCGGTAGGAAAACGACCATAAAATTTTTTATCAGTGATAAACAAACGCTGCCTTAAATGTCAATATTTTGTTTGAAGTATTTGTGTTAGCGGCAATAAGTGAATTCAGGCATTAAGCTGCCTAGGCATTAAGTGTAATTTTGAAACATTTTAGTTTTTCGTACTTAAAATTTGAAAGAACATTCATATACCATTATTTCGTATTTGTATGTGAATAAGGACAATTTTAGAAGTCCGAAAAGGTAAAGATGTTTACGGTGTCATGAATAAGGACCGAGTTATAGACCTTCAAACTTTTGCATTAAAACCTCCACAATGTCTTAAGTCTTAGTCGCACGCTATTCATATGCGGCATTTTAAACTCCTTACAATGTCCTTATTTAGGAAAAAGAATATAATTGGACTAAATAAATTGTCTTCCAAATTTCAAATACTAAAAACTGGAATTCTTCAAAAATTTTACTTATTGCCTAGGCATTAACCTTAATGCCTGAATTCACTTATTACCGCTAACATTTGCACCATTGCTAAAAATTAGGTATAAACGAGCCTCACAGAGATTTTTGGACACATTTCATCATATATACACAAAATCCAGCCAAGCACGTATACAGAATTGAGTTTCGGAGAGGGCTAAGATTTTCAATAGATATTTAAATGCAAAAAATTTGGCATTTTTTGACGGAAATGAGTCTAAAATGGCCTAAAAATGGCAAATAATCTCGCGGAGCCCGAAAAAATTTTGCCATTTTTTGACGGAAATGAGTCTAAAATGGCCTAAAAATAGCAAATAATCTCGCTGAGCGCGAAAAAACGTAGCCATTTTTTGACGGAAATGAGCCTAAAATGGCCTAAAAATGGCAAATAATCGCGCAGAGCGCGAAAAAATTTTGTCATATGAGTCTAAAATGGCAAATAATCGCGCGAAGTTTTTTGCCATTTTTTTGAGAAAAAATTCTCTTTTTCATTGATTTCGAAAGCCCATCCCTCTATACGTCCCTGAATCCAGCACGTCCCGCTGATATTAAAACAGTAATAATAAAATGGTTCAAAACATTAAAAATTAATACTACATTTTCATCGTATCATTTAAATTTTGCTATTCATATTTAATTTGAAGTCGGCCAGGATGGGTAGGTCTTCTCTTTTTTGGGGGTTTAAGGTCCCCTGGCCGAACGGCCTCGGCCATGGGGGGGGGTCTCAGTACTTCTTAGGCCAAGGGGGGTCTCCATCTTTGAATTACCTTATGCCATATCACCTTGACAATCTAAAATTTTACCTACCTTGGGTAAGGTAGTACAGTATTTAACACAAGTACATTTCAACATTTCAGCATGTACATGTATAAGTGCAACATGTACACTTACATGTACATGTGTTGACAAAAAGTTTGACAAAAATTGATTTCCAAAAAAATTGTTGACAAAAGGGTGAGCCTTGTCATAATAATCTAGACTGTTGTTTTTCGACTTCGACTAAAATCGGCATTTTATAAATAACACCAAAATAGTCTCAACAAATCAGAGATGTTAAAAACCATAATAAGGGGTTTAAAAAATATTAAAAAATTTCTGAACCCCTTCCAGAGGGTTAAAAAAACAGAAAAACATGAGGGGCTAAATACTGGGAAAATTATCACTTAGCGACGGTTTATAGGATCGGTAATAATTTTTTTTAGATACAAGGGGGTTCTATTATAGGGCTGAATTTAGGCAGCGATACCTCGTTGCCGGTACACATTGTTGCCAAATAACTTTTTTACCGGCGACACCGGCAACAACGGCGACACATTTCACATACCCATCTGATTGCCTTTATCACTTATAGTATATTATTATAATAGAACTAGCGGTCCATATATTCCGGATATAACAAACATGAAACATAACATAAATGAAATAAACATTCGACAGTTATCATTATCACTAAAAAATTATTAGGTTATGTTCGTTATATTCAACAAATCTGGTAGAATGTTCATTTCCCCCAGATCCCCTCCTTATTTGTTGAATTCATTTAGGTTAGATTTATTATATCCGCAATATATGGATGGCTAGATCTATGTTAATTTATTATATATTATTATACTGCATTAAGGGCAATCAGATGGGTATATGTGGAATGTGTCGCCGTTGTTGCCGGTGTCGCCGGTGTTGCCGGTAAAAAAGTTATTTGGCAACAATGTGTACCGGCTACGAGGTACCGCTGCCTAAATTCAGCCTATTATAGTAGCCAATTTTCCCCCTGCTGCTCCTATTTTTCAAAAGAACTCAAAGTTTAAAAAAAATTCAATCGCGATGTTAAACATGTCCCAACTATTAAACCCACGTAAATTGGACTTTTATCAGATATGCGGAAATTGTCGAAACCTAGTAATTTTTTCCGCCATGGAAATAAACCCACCCCACCCAACCTTACAGATTTTCCGGTTGTAGGTGAACTCGTCTAAAACACTTTCGACAATTGGCAAAGGTGAACTCGATAATTACAATGGTGATCTCGATAATTACAATAGTGATCTCGATAATTACAATGATGAATCCGATAATTACAAAGGTGATTCCGATAATGGAACAGGAGAAATCGATAAAATATAAGTTCATTAACAAATGGTCATCTACATAGTCTCTAGTACATAGTGCAATATAACTGAATTTCCTCATTGGTTTCTTTGCTCGTAATAATCTTTAAGAGAATCTTTAGCTTGAGGCTTGAAGTATAATTTAAAAGCAAAATGTCGAGATTTGTCAATTGTCGAAAAAGCTTTAGACGAGTTCACCGGATACTGATTTTTCGTCATAGACAACTGCTCACATAATCAAAATGATTTACATGGAATTCTGGTGCGATGGAAGGCTACCGCTTGCCTTTTAATCCGAGCCCAGAATTCCTCCATGTCGATAAGTGAATGATTTATTTATAATTTTATTGACTTGTGATCTATGTGGAAGGGCTCAAGTGCACTACCGCAAAACCACAGAATAATATGGTTTTGGTTTTTAGGTTCTTCCACGGTTTGACTCTTCAGGAAATGTTGTGCGGGTTCACGTAGTGAATGTCAGTTTTTCTGCTGACCATCGTGTCATCGATGGAGCCACAATGGCCCGTTTTACAAATCTATGGAAATCTCATCTAGAAAATCCAGCCTCAATGCTTCTCCATTTGAAATAAAAGAAACAACTTCATCATATTTTGGCAAAAACAAAATCCACTAAAAATGTTTTGACAACGTCAACATTACATATTATAGGAGTTTGGATTGGACATTGTGTTCTGCTTGTTGCCACATAGACAAGGATGATTTATAAATAGTGCATTTCTGCATCTGTGTATAAATTGTAAAATTAACGGAGAATCAGTGTGGAACTCTTTCACAAGTTCCACTGCCACTAAATCTAGTATTTACTAAAAACCGAGTTTATTTTGTTATTTGTTTGTCTAGGGATGAGATACCTTTTTGACTAGGTGAAATTAGTCCAGATACTATGTTTTTGAATTGTAGTTGTATTTCAGTGTTAGCGGATGCATAATAGTAACCCATATTAATACAATTATAAACTTATTTACGTTAAAATGTTAGGTATTTGAGAGAGCCAGTATTTTTTCAAGTGACAATAAACCACTACTATATTGACCTGCGTGTACATAATTTGGTAAAAGAGAATTAAGTAAAATATGTCAACATACCAATATATTCTTACATCCATACTAAAAATTATATATTATGGCTGGTTTGTTGATTCGAATGGATAATAGAACAGTAGAACAAGTGGGGCAGTTATTAGAAGTCATATTATTCAGAATCGACGTTTCTTTCTAAGACGCACGGGCACAAAATATTTTTAAAAATAATTCGAACCCTGTTTTTATTTTTAAAAGTTTGAGTAGTACGTACAAAACATTTTCAACTCAAGTTTCTTTCTACTTTCAGTCGTTAATTTCAAAACAACAAAAATCTCAATCCAAACAGACAAGTTAACTTTAAATTATTAAGTGGTGTGCAACACCGCTATATAGGAATGACCAATCTGTATGTCTGTCCGTAAGCACGGTAACTGTGAATGAGATAATCAGTTCAAATGATAACCTAACTAGAGATTAAAAGTAATATCGAGTTCTTAAATGGGCAAAATCGGTCACACCCCCTGTCCTGGGGAGGGGTTTAAAATTTAAAAACAATTAAAAATAGTTGCATTTTCGGCAATATTCATCATCCAAAGTCGTGAAATAACTCGATTGAAAGCTGACATGTCAATAGACACTATAAAATGGGTTATATATGGCCATCCCCTGACAAGGAAAGTGGGTGAAAAACATAAAAATAACTGAAAATTGGTATAACTTCGGTTCGATTCATCGTATAAAGGTACCCCCCCCCCCCGCCCCGAAATCGAAGAAAAATAAAGAGATTTTTGTCTAAAATCGCTAAAATTTTAGCATATTTTTTCTCGGGGCCTCCCCAGACATTTTTTTCTGGCTGCGGCCCTGCCCCCTTACCATATTCATGCATGAAACAAGTTCATTTACTATGTTCCTGCCAGTTCCAGTACCCATCTCCACTCCCGTTTTTCTTCGTCCCTCCGTCTAACTCCACAAATTCCCTCTTTAGCTCTTAAGCGGATATTGATACATGGAGTTGATACATCGATATGCACGTTGTCCTAAATCTTCGCCCAGCATTTCTGAATTTAAGTCCTGCTGGAATGCCCGGTGACTCGATTCCATTGATCTGGTTTAAAACCTGCGCCATTTATTGTCAATTCCCCTTAAAGGTTCTCCACCACCAACTTTCTCTCCCTCTGTAGCTCAATTCTCTGCCCAGCATGAATCTGGAAAGCAACATATCCAGAAGCCGCAGAAACGTTAGCCCCATCAACCTCACCAGCATGCCAGCATTCCTCAACTTTGGAATCCTGGGCACCCACATTACTTTTCGCCTGGTCATCAAGACTGTCGTTATCAATATCCTAACCAGTCTCACAATCAAGATGATGTAAAGTTGTATGAAAATGATTCATTATAAGGAGCCAAGCAATACTTCTTCCTCAAATACCAATTCTGAATATCTGAAGCTACTTCTGAGCTATCGTTACTCTACATCACGAACAAACTTTGCGTCAATATCACTCACCACGCGGCAAAACCGTCGTTCTGATTTCTTATCATTCAATTCGTCCTATTCTTATAATCCCTGTTCTTACTTTACTTCTGATTTGTATTTCCAACAATTTCAAACTTTGTAATATAGATAGAACTCGTTTAAACCAGTTTGTTATTTGTTATATAGTCGTTTATTATTTGGAATCAATCCCTTTCTAGTCACAGAAACATTCAATTCTATTTCAATATTACCTTTTATATAAAGAGATTAAAAAATTTCCAATTTCCTTTCTTTCCAATTTTTCCAAACACATTGTCAAAAATGTTCAAACTGCAATAATACAGTATATTGTAAACTGCCGTAAATTGCTATACCTGTGACGCATGAATGATATATTAATTTTGTATCCAATCCAATTTGCACAAAATAGATTTATCTGATAAATATAGTTTTAATTTTAGATACACAAAATGGCTAATAAGCTGCAATGAATGCATCAAAAGCACTGTGTTGCCTGGAGTGATCTACTTTGTCGACCGGTCCTTTCCAATATAGCCCAAATTGATTTAGACTATTTCGGTTCCTCTGCTGAATGCTATCGGCTTGGGCAGTTAGCCAACTCCTGTACGGTCTGCCTGCCAAAGCACGATCCAGTTCACCCAAGTTCCGTGCAAACACTCCTTTGAAGGATGGGCCGTCCCCACCGCAATCTCCACCTCCTCCTTCACACCTGTCAAAGAATTATCACATTGTCCTTGTCACACAATCATTGATTGTACTGAAAGTAATCGAGTAGTAAAGTGAATATATTAGGCACTTTACAATTTGCTTTACAAATCTTGCACTCTTGTATTTTACAATTACGTTTTCACCCGACGGCCGCCGGCCGGGATCTAGAATACAACATCAGAGTACAAGAATTTCTACACTTAAAGTTGGACCCAATTGAGTACAATATTTCAAAGACGAAAATTGATCGAGTGTGTACCGACTAAATGAAATAACGGCGAAATTGAATTTTTTCCCCGCTGTGAAAATTTGCATTTCTGAAAAAGATTCTGCATTTCTATCACTATCAGTGTTTGACTAGCCACCGGCTAGTGGATAAAATGGTAGTGGATAATATGGTTTTATCCAGGCTAAAATGACTTTTGGCCAGTGGATAAAATGAAAACACGTGTAAATTTGACTATGGCCATTTTAGCCACTATCCATTTTATCCGGATAAAATGGCCTCCTGGCTGGCTAAAATGTAAAAAGGCCGGATAAAATAAAACACTGACCACTATCTGTGTACCAGGCTTATAACATGATTAATATGCAGAGCCGCAACGAACCCCTCCCCCCTCGAAATCGAAGAAAAGAAAGTTTCACCTTAGAGAAAGCGAAAATTGTATGTATTTTCACTTATAATTCATCGGGGCTCTCCCGAAATTTTCTGGCTGCGGCCCTGTTAATATATGACTCAATTATTGACCACATTCCTTCCATAATTTTGCATCAGGGAAATTCAGGGTAAGTAAATATCGGGTTCGTGTATCTCACATATCATAATCAAAAAAACCCTGGTTTTTGGCATCAATTTTAACAATCAATGTTACCAGCTCTAAAACTGAAATTAAAAATTATTTTCAACTCCTGTGTTATAAGAAATAAAATAACAATATTGTTGTCATGTAATCAAGATTATTGGACCGGTTTTAAATTCAATCCCTAAAGCCTCTCAGGTTTGCGGTTGGTACACTGCAAAAAAGCAGTAAAAACCCAAAACAAAGGCAAGTTTTTAGATGATTGCTGCTACAAACCCTGCCTTTTTAATCATGGTAGAATCAAGAGTACCTACACTCAATTCTTAACCTGATTTTAGTACATATATATAGTGCCTTGTATATTGTACGTCTCAAGAGATTTGTTTGCAAATTGTTAAGTCTACATTATTGCTTATCCACCAACGGTTCAGTTAATATTCCATTGGGGTTGAGGTATCCGCTTCTTAAGACTGCATCAGCGATAGCCCGGGCTTCTCTCAAGTAGCCTTCGTCTCCCGTAGCTCGATGGAGTTCGACGAGAGCCCCGAGAACAACTCCCTGGTTGTAGGTCCACGTCACGTCTCCGTTGTTTTGGCAGTTGGAGCTGAGGCCGTCGTTGATGAGGTTGTCCGAGTTGAACATTCCACTGGCCCTGAACCAGGTCCAGACCTCAATGGCCTGATGCAGGTACTGCGTATCCCCTGGGATTCGGTTGTGGAGGGATGCGGCTAGCTTGATGAACAATTCATTTGTTATCGCGTTTTTATACGCCCGTTCTCTCGTCCACCAGAGACCGCCTCCGCAAACATTGTCTTTGTGCCGGTAGCAGTAATCCGCGTCGATTTTTGCCATATTCAGGTATTTCTGATCTCCAAGAAGATCATAGGCGCGGACCCAAGCTAATCCCCACCAAAGAGTGTCATCTGCAAAATCAAGGATAATCGTTTTTTACTAATTAATATTATTTAATGACATCAAAATAATAATAGAAATTTACATTCGAAGGTTGAATGGTGAGTTGTGATCGAAAGGAAATGATTAGCGAAAGGGGACTTTTCGTAATGATCGTAATGTGCGTATTAAATAGCATTTCAAAACTTCTAATCCTAACTGGTTCTGCTATATCGACAAACTTATTCAACGTGTTTTAGTAGAGCTGAGTTTACTTTTTATTACTACCCTCTTGATTCCTTTGTGCCAGTTGGGACATCTTTTTGTAGAATGAAATAACAGTACTGGGAGCCACTATTTATTCTTTAAAAATATTTATTCGTAAGTTGACTCATGGGGTTTGAACGTTTTTCCAAAATCCCACGGGGAATCTTATTTTTTAAATTTAAATAGGGAACTTTTTGGTAACTTTGTGGGAGTTTTTTCGAAAATAGAGTTTTACTTTCTCTGTATTTGATGCTACGATCTACAGTTATTATTTTGGTGTAGAAAATTCCTATTTACTTAAGAAGTTGTGGCTGCAGCTAACAGTGCCGTATTTAGAAGTCAATTTCGGAGGGGGCAATGACGTCATAGACTTATATGCATTAGGCGTATTCGCGCAAAGCACCAAAAATTTTTGCTTATTTTGTCTAAAATAAGTCAAAAATAGCCTAAAACCGAAATATCTTGGTATTTTGACAAAAAAATTTCACTTTTCTTGGATTTCGGGAGCTGCTCCCTATGCCCCTCCCCTCAATACAGCCTTGCCACTGTAGAAAATAAAAGTATATTAATTTAATAAATAGACTTTGTATTTACAAAATTAACATAATAACCTAATGGGATGTTTTCGAAATTGTTTTTATTACTGTGATGGGTGGCCTACCAAGGAACAAAAAAGGACCTTTTATTGCTTTTCCTTTTTTTGCTTTTTTGTAAAAAAGGTAAGTGCAAAATTGTAAAAAAGGTTACCTTTTTGCTTTTTTGCTTTTTTACATTCCTAAAAGTTGCAATAAAAAATAAATAAAATGTCTTATTTTGTAGTCCTGTATTTCTACATTAGTGTTCTATTGATTTAAAACACTATTTCAAACTACAAATGGTTTATATTTGATTGGTTTGCGTAGTAGTTTTAGACTGACTACGTCTTTATGCATAGGTAAAAAAGCAAAAAGGTAAAATAGGTACCTTTTTTTAAAAAAGGTACCTTTTTACCTTTTAAGTAAAAAAGGCATTGCTTTTTTGTTCCTTGTGGCCTACTGAATTTCTTTTGAGTGCTAGATTTGCCCCTTAGTTGGGTTCACTAGTAACAGTATATCAGCTTAGGATTTCTAGTGTGTAGGGTCTAAGCGGGCCATTTTCACAATCAATAAAATTATCAATTTTTACATCATTTTGCTTATCAGAAAATGTGTATGAATGAAAATTGAGTATGGTAGGGTATAAAAATACTTTTTATCAAATTTTGAGAAAATTCCTAGTAAGTTTTAGGGAAATTAAGGGGATGCTTCAGCATCCTAGTCCACCCATAAATACGCCCTTGATGGCAGGTACGGTATGTTTCCTTACTTTACGAGTTGGGTATGATATTATGGTATGGTAAGGCATCTTATTTCATGGCTTGAATATGGTAGAGTATGGTAAGGCACCTTAATGGCTTGAATATGGTAGGGTATGGTAAGGCACCTTATTTCATGGCTTGAATGTGGTAGGGTATGGAAAGGCACCTTTTCATGGCTTGAATATGGTAGGGTATGGAAAGGCACCTTATTTCATGGCTTGAATACGGTAGGGTATGGTACGCCACCTTATTTCTTGGCTTGAATATGGTAGGGTATGGTAAGGCCCCTTAATTTACGGCAGTTTTACAAACGAAAACCACTGCCAAATAATAATTCCCCGCATCATAATAATTCCCCATATAGGGAATTATATCAATAACTTTGGAGAAAAAAAGCTCTCCAAATGAGAATACCCCGGGGAACTAAATCGATTAATATGGTAAAATAGTAAAAATATCTAAGACGGAATGCTTTCTACCTCAAAGTACCTAAGTTTCATTAATTTCAAAAAATCGGAGCGGCAGAATTTTAGAAAATCATTGCAAAAATAAAGTGATTTGTGTAAATTTAGTAGCCACATCCCCTCCGCAATACTTGTAAGAACATGTTATAGAAAAAAATTATTTTTTAAAATTGAGTGGTTCTTGAGTAATAATTGATTTCTTGTAAAAATAAAATTTTTATTTTATTAAACTCCACTCATTGTAAATTGATCGTGTTCATGGCAGACTCCTCTAGAGGCTTCATTATGCACTACATCCTTTCCTTAATTTAAAATAACTTAAGGGAAATACCGATGATATTTTCGGAATTGTTTTTATTACTGTGATGGGTGGCCTGCTGAATTTCTCTTGAGTGCTAGGTTCACTCCTTGTAGCTGGGTTCACTATAAATGTATATATATGTATGTACGTGTGGTAGGGAGAACCTAGGAAACCTGCATATATTACGTAACGCAAAAACCCCACTCACTCATACTCATGTGTAACGCAAGTGCTGACTGCAGCACTTTTGAGTACTTCCTCCTCCCATCAACTGCACACGTAATATATGCACGTTCCTTGCAAACAAAAAAGCAAAATGCGCAAGCCCAATTCCTCTTAACCACCGAAATGAGTCGTTTCATATATTGTTATTATTATTATGTTAACTTTGTAAATACACTATTTTAAATATACTTTAACTAGCCGGTCACAGGGCCCAGGCCCTGTTATAAATAAAGCTAGTGTGTATTCCGGGGCAATATTGTAAGATGGATAGAATGTATTTCAGAAACTTCTTTCCCTCACCCGCCTGGTGCGTGAGGGGAAGCAGTTTATTTGCTTGGTCGGATAAAACAGAATAACAATTTGCAGCATAGATGTAAGTTTTTGGTAAACATCCCGTCCAATGCAAAAGATGGAACACCCAACCCCATCCATTCCATCCTCACCAAACACCCAAGAAAAGATCAACATCTTATCCAGCCCACCACCAATATTCAAATAAAGTAATCCATCTAATATAGCCCATCCCCAGTTTCCAAATAAAGTACCATTGACCATTACAGCCATCACCAACACATCCCTTTCAGCCAATTCATACACCTGGATGGGGATGTTGGGTATAATGGATGGGATGCTTGCATCTAAGCTTGGCAGTATGCATAATGATGAGTCAGAGTAACGTAGGCGTAACATTATACCCCAAGTCAAAAATGTGACCATAATGGGTGACCAGAGTAAGTACCGATAGTCACAATGAAATTCCAACACAAAAATATTGGCCCTTGGTCGTAATACGCTGAAGTTTTAGAAAATTTTGTTTTTTTGATTTGGAATAACTAATTACGGAAGAACCCCTAATTGTCAACACCTTTTTGTCAACCCTCTTTTGTATGTTATAATTTTAAGATAACAAATCTCTATAACACATAAGTGGCAGATTCAAAACGTACACATTTGCAATTAAAAAATTGTTTACCACTTCATCTCGCTCTGATTATTTTCTATTTAAGAATGGATTTAGCTTTTCTATTTAAGACGTATAACATTTTTAATTTAACCTCCTATTAGCTTAAAACCATTTGCGAATTGGAAAAAATATAGTTTTAATGTGAATAGCCAAATTTTAAACTTTCCTGCGTATAAAATAAGGTCACGGCACGGTATATTAAATTTGAAAGAAAGAGTATCAACTACCACGTCTCACAACAGTGACTTTCATAATTTTATCACCTCGCAAGCGTGTATGCATAAAACCAAGTTCTATCTGGATGGAATTTAGCATCTTTTGCAAATAAATCAAACTGTGTTGTTAATACATTTTGAAATAACGGTACGGTGGCCGAATAATAACATTCATAACATTACAACATCCGTACACACAACATACATTTCGATGACGTTTATATTATAGAGTGATTTTCTACAGCGGTTGGAAAAATGCCAACTTTCTGTTCAAAAGGAAGTTCCTAAACAAAAATAATAACTGTAGGTAGATCGTAATCGTAGCACCAAATACAGGCAATAATGAAAGACTCCATTTTTAATAAAGACTCCAAAATGTTCACATTTAAAATCAGAAAAATAAGATTCCCTAGATTTTAGAAAAATGTACAAATCCAATGAGTATACACTATACGAATAAATAGTGGTCCTCAGTTATTTAATTCTGCAAAAAGGTGTACAAACTGGCACGAAGAAATAAAGGGGGCAGTAAAAAGTAATATCAGCTCTATTAAAAAATGGGACATAAATTTGTCGATATATAGAGCAGAACCCATTTGGATTAGTGGTTTTGAAATATGCTAATTAATACAACTAATATTTTGAAATGCCCCCTTTCGCTAATCATCTCCATTCAATCACCAATAATCACCTTATGTAAATTTCTATTATGTTTTGATGTTATAATATTTTGAAACGACTCATTTCAGTGATTAAGATGAAGTGGCATGCATACGCATCTTGCTTTTAAGGAACTTGCATATATTACGTGTGCAGTTGATGGGAGGAAAAGTTACCCAAAAGTGGCACAGTAATAACTAACCAAATGAATAATTTCTAACAGCTATAACAGATAAGCTTGAAATAGATAATAGGTTAAATAGCTACCAATCAGCGGCAGTGTTCAGGACGCTATATATGACCAAATTCACTCAGTCACCCACAGTTCCAGTGACCAGTGTTCAAATCAAAAAAATGACAACGCTTATCAGTTTCATTGTCAATTTCAGTCAG
Source organism: Tomocerus qinae (assembly GCA_020055645.1). Classification (NCBI taxonomy): domain Eukaryota; kingdom Metazoa; phylum Arthropoda; class Collembola; order Entomobryomorpha; family Tomoceridae; genus Tomocerus; species Tomocerus qinae. The sequence continues at coordinate 139,431,744 of CM034546.1, read as the reverse complement.
ATCAAAATATCAATAAGAAGCTGAGAATTTTCCCTTTTAATGAAGAAACAGCAGATGCACTTAGCTTGTGTCTTTATTTCTTAAATCAAATAACAGAATGAACTAAAATGGTGGTGAATGTAAATCGTAGCGGTCAAAAAGGAAAATTACAATTTCACCACTCACAACAAAGCAGAGCACTTTACACTCATTCGAAATTGCTGAAAATTAGGGTGGATTAGTATAGAACAACTCGCACTTATTTCGACAGTTTAGAGGAAGTGAACATGCGCATTTTTGTTTCTAGGGAATGTGCATATATTACGTGTGCAGTTGATGGGAGAAGGAGGTACTCAAAGGTGTTGCAGTCAGCACTTGCGTTGCACATGGGAGAGTGGGTTTTGCGTTACGCAATATATGCAGGTTCCCTAGGCTGTTCTACCATACATACATATATAGATACATAGATAGATTGGTAAGTTTTTTTTCTTCTGTGTTTATTATATAGAGATAGACAGGTAAATTAATTGCTTTATCAAGTCTACGATTATATATAGAGATATTTAACAGTATATTTTTATTTATTTATTTTATTTATTGCACAGATATCACCCTCCATTGAGGTTATTAAAATATCAGAATACTTACAGTCTTTAGCATTATAACATAGTATTACTAAGGTAGAGAGTACATTATCGAATCCCTGCTGCTACTTCCTCAATACACGAGTAATTTAATTCATTATTATCTATAGGTAAGTATTCTAATATTTGTTGACTTAGTAAAAACAACTTTAATTGAGTCTTAAACTTATCATAATTATCAAGACATGTGATATTATTAGGTAAACTAAGCCATAAAGCTGTGCCTGAATAAATAAACGACCTTTTATACATTTGGGTTTTACCCTGATAGTGTGGGGTGGTATAAGTATTGCTACGTGTTGATATAATATTTACATTGTTGATATCTAGATAGTTTTCAAAGTATGGAGGGCAAGTATTATTAACAATAGTATAAGACAGTTTAATAGCTTCATGTTTATACATATAAGTAGGAAATAACCATTTTAGATCAGTAGAAATGTCATTAGCTACTGAGTCATACTTATTTTTTCCTAAAACAAAGCGTCCCATGTTTCTTAGAAGTTTGTTTATTAAGCCAATATTAAAATGAGGTGCACTTCCCCAAACCAATGACATATATTGTACAATAGGTAGTATAAAAGAATTCATTGCAGCTTTGCGATTAAGAATTGGACATATAGGGTTGAAGGGGATATAAAGACCATAAAATTGAGTTACATCTATTTCTAACATCACATATATGATGAGTCCAATCTAGGTTAGAGTCAATAATTAAACCTAAGCATTTAATTTTATCAACCGCTTTAATAGTGTGGGTTTCAAAATTTAAACACACAGGACCTAGAGCCTTTACAATGTGCGGTCTTCCTACTATCATAAATTGGGTCTTATTTACATTTAGCTCCATTCTATTTCTAATCATCCATTCATTTATACTTAACATATCCTGTTCACAAAGTTTAAGTAACATGGCAATGTTATCTGGAGGACCAGTAATAGATATGGTGGTGTCATCAGCAAATAAAATACTTATACTATTTTTAATAGCTAAAGGTAAGTCGTTAATATATATAGAAAATAATATAGGACCTAATACACTTCCTTGAGGGACTCCTAAGTAAGTATTTTTTTCATTAGATACATTATTATCATCTACAATTACATATTGCCTCCTATTATGGAGATAAGAGTCAAACCAAAAAGGGTCTACACCATACCATAAGAGTTTTTCAAGCAATAATTCCCTTGAGATTTTGTCGAACGCCTTACTTAAGTCTAGTGATAGTAGTAAGCAAATATGACCTTTATCTATATTAGTGTACAAATAGTCTGTAAGGGCTACTTGGGCGTGTACAGTAGAATGCCCAGCTCTAAAACCAAATTGCTGATTACATAGTACATGATTAGTATTAAGATGGTCCATTAGTTGACCATACACACATTTTTCAATGATTTTTAGGAATAGAGAATGGTTACTTATAGGCCTTAAATCCTTCGGTTCAAGTACTGTTGGAACTTTAGGTGAAGGTCTAACTCTTGAAATTTTAAGATAATCAGGTACAATACCAGTACTTAAGCTTAAATTACATATATCAAGTAATTCTAGATACATATTAGGAGTTGACATAATATAATGTACCATAATCGCGGCTATACCTAAGCAGTCACTATCTTTTCCTTCATTATTTTTACATTTTTTCCATGCTACGAATAATGTAGTCATGTCAACTGTGCTAACTTTAAACTGACTTTCTATTACAATGGATGATGGCTTTTAGGAAATGTAGGGTACACATAGTATGTCAAATGAATTTGACATACTATGTGTAAGTGAAACTAAATTATCCCCAGATATTACGTTACTAACTATACCAGGATACAGTATTATAAGAAACGACAGGACTGAAAATGGCGGAGGTGTGGCCATTATTTATAAACAACATATAAATGTAAATATCTATACAACCAATAATATAATTTTAGCCCCAGACTCTGAAATTGAGATGCTATGTATAAAAGCTCAACTGAACAAGTACAAATCAATAATAGTATGTTGTCTTTATAGACCAAAGTTCTACCTTAGTAATAGCGACATTTCTAGTATTGAGTCAGTCATATATGAATGCATGAAAACTAGAAAACCATTTTATATATGTGGAGATTTTAACATCCATATAGAACATGATAATAAACCCCAAATACAAAAATTTAAGACTATGTTAGATAGGAATAACGTAGACGAACTTATAAATAGACCTACAAGACTTGACGCAAAATTAGATATAATTTTATCAAATGACAAATCCAGTATGATTGATACAGGTACTATCCAATCTCACATTTCTGATCATGATGCATGTTTTGTCGTTAAATCTTGCTCTGTCAGTAAGCCCAAAAAAATTAATATTTCTTGCCGCTCATATAATAAAATAAACAAAACCACTCTGGCTATCGAATTATGTGATATAACCTTTGAAGAGTCTAAAAACGTTGATGTATTGTCTTCGAATTTTTTAAACAAAATAACAGCTCTTTTTGATAAGCATGCTCCAGTCAAAAATATAAACGTTATCCCTAAAGCAAATAATTTTCCAATAAGTAATGAAACTTTAGAAAGTAAAAATGAAAAAGACCATCTATATAACATTTATACAAAAACAAAATTGCATATTGACCATGAAAATTTTAAACAAGCTAATAAGCGCTTTCGAAGGCTTTTAACTACAGACAGGAAAACTGATATTGTGAATAAAATTAGGGAATTTGGTGCATGGGAAGTCATTAACTCTCTCCTCTATAACCAAAATCCTAAAAATATGTGTGATTTTGATCCAGAAATGATAAATAATTTCTTTTGCTCCATTTCTAATGAAGTTTGCAATTTACCTTGCCCGGTAAAGCCATGTGCTCTTAACCCTACGCAGGCCACTTTCACACTTACTAAAATAAATTCTAAGCAATTATTTGAAGCATATAATCAATTAAAAAATAATAACAAAAAGTCCCCTGACCGTCATGGTTTTGCTCCAATCATGCTTCAGCAAGTTATAGGGTGTCCCAATATTTATGAAGAAATTCTAAACATAATAAATTGTAGTATTGAAACTTCTACATTCCCTTCCGAATTTAAATTAAGCCAGGTAACCCCAATACCTAAAATTAGCAACCCTACAGAGCCTGAACATTTTAGGCCTATTTCAAATCAGTTACATCTATCTAAATTAACTGAAAGGTGCATTTATAATGATCTTAGCAACTACATGGAAGTAAACAATCTGTTCTACATTGGCCAGTTTGGCTTTCGTAAAAAACATTCTACTGAGCATGCAATCATGGCAATAACAGAGTATATGCACAGTCAACTGAACATAGGGAATATCTGTATCTTAGTGTCACTTGACCTGCGTAAAGCATTTGACACCATAATTAGAAATTTTCTATGTAAAAAGCTTAAGTGGTATGGGATTAACCCTGATTGGTTCATCTCTTACCTTAGTGATAGGTGCCAATATGTAAAAGGTGTAAATGGGAATTCTAGCGTTGAATTCACGATACAAGGGACGCCACAAGGCAGTGTGTTATCAACGCTTATATTCTCTATATATATAAACGACTTACCACTTGTTCTACAGCATTGTTTGGCGATTATGTTCGCAGACGATACAAATACACTGATATCTGGAAAGCCATCAAACCTGAACGAAATTAAAAGTAACCTAGTTGCAGACCTTAAACGGGTTAATGATTGGGTATGTGCAAATGGTATGAAACTGAATCTCAGTAAAACCAAAATGCTATTAGTTGGTACCGCACATAATGTAAATGAGATTGGCAACGTAGAAATACAGGTTGACGGAGTGGACATTATTAGTAGTGATCATTTAGAGACATTAGGAATGGTATTTGATCAAACGCTAAGTTGGATTAAACATATAAATAAAGTAGCGAAATGTTGTAATTATGTACTTAATTCAATTAGCCCACTTCGTACCATTTTACCGCGCAATACTCTAATTACTCTTTGTAATGCATACATACAATCTAGGTTAAGTTATATGGTAAAGGTATGGGGCACAGCGACAAAAACAAATCTAACTCCAATAGATAATTGTATTAAAAGAGCAGGAAGAATGTTATTAAACAAGAGTAGATACGAAAGCGTAAAGTTAAATATAACAGAAAACTTAGAATGGTTATTCCCTGAAAAACTCTACTTTTATAGTATCTCTATATTTATAAATCAAATTTTGAATCGAGAATGTCCTGATTACTTTCTACAACAGTTAAAGAATAAATCCAGTATACATCGTTATGACATTAGAAATAAGAATGATGTTCACTGTAATGTAGCTATTAAGAATAAATATGGTAGTAGACTACTTTGCAATGTAGCCCAATCAATTTGGAATGATTTACCGGACTACATTAAAAATAGCAAGTCTAATAGTATTAAGTATGAATTAAAAACGTACCTTCTAAGAATACAGTTATGTGAAGATTTATTGGCTAAGGAAACTAAAAATGCAAATGTGTGTGACTTATCGTGCATTGACGATGTAGTAAATGCAACTACGAATAATTAGCTTTAATTTAAGTATAATGTATACTTTAACATGATAATAATAATAATATATGAATGTGACCACAATATAAATCAAATGTATGTAATATAAATCAAAAGCTAAATTAGTGATGCCAACTTAACAAATCAGAATAACTGTATTCAAAAATAATAACTCTATGTAATTGAGACGTTTGAATAAAATTACCAATACCAATACACAGTTACTAAACTAGGAGTGCTTATACTTACAAAGTAGTCATTAATCTCATTAGCATTTAGTGGTATCTCTACCTGATTTTTGGGTTTTATATTTATTAGAGATTTTATACCTTTAATAGGACCTTTCTGTTCCATTACTAAATTTACATAATTTCTGGTATCATCAGATATGAGTCTTTTAACAGTTTTTTTTAAGTTTGTAAAGTTATACAAGTTAACATCACTAGGTTCCTTTCTATACAATCTGTAAGCTTTATCTCGTTCAACTTTCGCTTTTAAGCGTTAGTTCTGTAAGTTTAAGTTTATTCGGGTATAGAACTATAGATTTACTTATAAAAGGAGCATTTACATCAAAAATAGTTATTATTGTATCATTAAATTCTATTACTCTGTTCTCAAGATTTACATTATTTTTGTTAAAGTCTGCGTTTGATAAATTGTCAGGAAGGTTGCCTAAGTCCATAGCTTTGTAATTACGATAGGTAATTACTTTTTTAGAATATTTTATCTTATGTACGTATACTACAGTATATCACCTTAGAAATCACGTAAGGATGGTTACACATTATTTAGCGTTAAATTAACATTGTCCACATCCTGTTAATCTTTTAACAGTATTTGTGGCTAAAGTTAACATGGGAGCATGTTAAAAACTGATTGGAAATATCTAAGTAGGGGACTGCGTCGTTAAGCAATGGGAAAGTACTGTGCACAGCTGTGGTTTTAACTGACCGCCCGCCCCTACCAGCGCTGCACTTAGTGCATCCTTCCCGCATTCATGCCTACCACATCAAGCTTGGTTCAAGCATACCTTACTCACTCATCCCTACCACACAAAACTCAGCAGATGTCTTACCCTCTTACCGTACTCGTCGCCGTCCCTACTTGACACTTGCTTTCCGTCCTTACCAAATACTTTGAAATATAATGTGAAACTAAACATACTGAACCCATCCTGTACTTTTGGTTTCAAAGTAATTGCCTTTCCCAACCCTACAATCACACAAAAGTAAGGGATGAGTATGGATAGGTATATATTCGGATGGCCAAAGTAGGGATGTCACTCACCTCTGGAATACGCATACGGTGGGAAAGGGTATATCGGATTAGAACTTTCGCCTTTACTCAGCTTAATTAATTTATCTGATGTTCAAATCTATTCATCCCAGGCACTGTTACCGAAGGGAATCTTTTCCTTTGTTTGTACCACCTCAATTAGGCTGTGAACCGAATAATGGTTCACCCCCAATTTGTCAACGCTAAAATGTCAACAGAGCAAAAAAATCGAAAAAACCTTTTGTCAACGCCATTATATTTTTTTGTCAACAGCAATATCTTTTTTGTCAACACCACCAATGATTGATATAAATATTCGAAATTACATACTTGTACTAGGTTGAACCAAATAGGCAATGAAAATACTGAGTAAGATTTATGGTTTAGTAACCATAAAATAAGTCCTTATTTGAGCAGAAATAAATTAAGTCAAATTAAATACGTCATATAAGCAGGAAGAAAAGTATCATGAATATTTTAAAATGTTATAGTTTGCTATAGCAAGGTATAAATCCACTCCGAGAAACATAGTTTGGATGTGTTTCGAATAATTTTTTTAAAAGTTTTAGAATATTATAGATCTTTAACATCCACATCACATCTCAATGTTAAGGGGGGGTCCCAGGACGTTCCGATGCAATTTGAAAAACAATATATTGCTATTTGGTTAGCTTGAATGGGGATCCTAGATATACTTAAATGGGCAGAGTAGAGGTAAGGTAGTACCTACAGTATTTAACACAAGTACATTTCAACATTTCAACATGCACATGTAAGTGTACACTTACATGTACATGTGTTGACAAAAAGGTTACTATGTGTTGACGAAAAGTGATTTCCAAAAAAAAGTTGTTGACGAAAGGGTGTTGACAAAAAGGGGTAGTCCCGCGTGTATAATATGTATTGGGAAATAAATATTAATATTCACTTAATGTAGGTTTGGGTGGGGAATTATTTTGATATGGGGAATTAGGCATTTGGAGAGCCAGTTTTTGGCCAAATTTATTTATTTCCCCACGTGGAGAATTAAATCGATTAATACGGATTGTAAAATAAATGTTTCCAATACATTACCTATGTAAAAGTTGGTAAAGTCTCCGTCCTCCCTATTCTTGTTTTTCTCAAAGGTGGTGTCAATGACATAGCGATAGGTATTGACTCCTGTGACTCTTGTGTAGTCAATTAAGGAGGTCAAGGCATTGGCAGCCGTCCACCATCCATTTTGCCAAATCCCTTGCTGATTGTAGAATTGCATGAGGGCTGTGGCGGCGGCGTCGATAGGTCGTTCGGCGTTGACGGTTGATCTTGCCCATCCGGTACATGCAATTTCCGGACGGTCTCCTGGAGTGCCGCATGCTCTAATAACAAAATATAATATGTTTATTTCAAACTACTGAACCCAGCTAAGGGGCAAATCTAGCACTCAAAATAAATGCAGCAGGCCACCAATCACAGTAATAAAAACAACTTCGAAAACACCCCATTAGGTTATTATGTTAATTTTGTAAATACAAATTATATTTAAATTAATATACTTTTATTTTCAACAGTGGCAAGGCTGTATTGAGGGGGGCATAGGGAGCAGCCCCATCGAAATCCAAAAAAAAGGGAAAATTTTTTCTCAAAATACCAAAAAATTTCGCGTTAGGCTATTTTTGACTCATTTTAGACAAAACAAACCAAAATTTCCAGAAATCCAGAAATTTGGTCAATGGGGGGGCGCAACCAAAAATAATGTCAAAAATCAGACATATTCGAGCGAAGCGCGAAAAATTCTTGCAAAGTTTTGCAAATTTTTTGCCACTTTTGGAAAAAAGCCTCTCTTTTTCTCAGATTTAGGGGCACCCCCCCCCCTTGGTGATACTATATAGTAAAGCTACCCGTCCTACGGGCTATATATAAAGAAAGGTGGAACACAATTTGAAATTATTCCAAAAAAATATAAATAAATGATAAAAAACAGAAATTTTAAATAGTTAAAAAATAGAAATAAATCATTATAATCATTAAGAAATAGAAATTTTAAAGAGTTAAAAAATAGAAATAAATAATTAAGAAATGGAAATTTTAAAGAGTTAAAAAATAAAAATAAATAATTAAGAAATGAAAATTTTAAAGAAATTAAAAAATTTAAATAGTTAAATATTTCCCAGCCTATTTTAAATCTATCTTATGAATCCAAGTTTACTCTCTCCTATATCAAACCTGTTCTTAAAATTCTAAATTAGTCCACATTTTGTGTAGTCTTCCCTCAAAATTTCACTCTCCCTTTATTGGTCTACCATTAAAATCTGATTTACCTGCTTTACTTGGAATCCATCCTTAAAATATCAAATTTATCTGGAAGGAATAAATTTCTTTTGAATTCAGACAGATGTACACTACATTCCTTTTATATATAGTAATATATAAGTAATAAACCTAATTGCACCGATGCCCAAGTGTTCTGGGTGGCTGGGGTTGTCCACGTTGAACATGAGGGTTCGCCATCCTCGGCTTCCTACAGGGATACTCGTCACGCCCAATCGGCTGCCATCACTCCAGGAAGCTCCTCCGTCGAAGGACCTGTCCAGCCAAACCTCGTCTCCAGGATCTCCATTGTCGATTACTCCAAATGCCATGTCATCGGCATCGGAGATAACAAGGTTTATCCGTCTACCGAATATCTCCGCCGTTACAGGTACCCGAGGATTGACAGCGAATTCGGGATCCCTGCCATCACAATGAATATTACACACCTCGGCTGATCTTACAGCTAAAGAAACACTGAGAATTAGGATACTTAGCAGCAGTAGCTTCATTTTTTTTAAAATTCAAAATTAGAATATTCACTCAGGTGAATGCAGAAAAGTAATGAAATGATAAGGTTTATAATACCGTCGGTTTTGTTCCACTGATAAAATATGGAATTAGTCTTATCTATAATTAAATAGATTATCAATCCTGCAAATTGGTAGTTCGGCTTGAATCAGTCCGTACTTGAAACTTGAAGGTGTGCATATTACTTCCTATGATTACATTTATACCGATTATGGTTACATGGATTGACTCATTGACTCCTATATAAGAGGGATTCACTCCTAAAGAACTCCTAAAGCCTAAATAATATTCAAAATATTGAAAATTATATTGATTTGTGAACTCAATCTACCGAGTCTCAATTAGATGTTCTCTAAAGTAAACCCTAAAACAATTAAAAACATTCAGTTAATATCTGGCATTGAAGAAAAAGTACTTTTTAGGAGTTATTTGGAGTAAATCTTTTAGGAGTGATGTCAGAAATATTTAATTTCAAATTGAAAACAAACATTATTTCATTTTCATATGACAATAATCGAATGCGTCTTATTTTCGAGCATTTATGAATCTGTTAGAGTATTTTCGAGTCTGTTTGAGTTTGTTCGTGCATTTTCGAATATCCGAATCTGATCGACCGTTTTCGAAGCCTTTTTTTGCTATATTGAACCATCTTAAGATGTCAGATTATCTTATGGGTACAGATATGGAAATGTACCCAGCAATTGGCCAGTACTCAAATAATGAGGTTTTTTTGTTTAAAACGCGCAGAACTAAACCTGGCAAACTGATGAGTTGGTGACGACAGATAAATCACGTATTTAGAAGGGTACTGCCCCCCCTCCAAAATCTACAGATAAAGGGAGTTTTGTCAACGAAGGTTAAAAATCATGTTTTTACCTATACAATGTTGTCTTCTAATTTCTTTGATTAATGCAGTACTCATTTTTAGCTCGCCTGAATAAGGCAGCTTATAGAACCGCACAGTCTGTCCGTCCGACCGCCAACACTGTAACTTTTGAACCCAATCACGGTAATTGACCAAACTTGTCAAAAGCATTGCTAATGGCCCTTTGACGACTTACAGGAAGAACCATTTTCGGAAAAGGGGCACAACCCTTATGGTTTGTGCAGCACATCCCTTGTGACAAATGGCAGCAGGTGCCGAAAGGGATGTGTGGGGGACGGGATGTGCATTTTTTGCAAGGGTTCCCTGCTTTTTCCGAAGGGGATATCTAGCCACCTGTTTAACATGGTGACGTCACAATATTTCCCGTGCCTTTCCCACGAGGAAAGCATGCAATATCCCTAATATTCCCCCAAGTTATCCCAAGCTAACCCATTGATTATGTGCGCAATCAAAATTATGGCAAAATTAACGCGGGAAATTGAATGTTCATAGAGTGTTCAATATTTCGTATTTTATTATTAATAATCAGATATAATGCAAAACAAGTACAACATATTACCCACAACAATTACATATTATCGACATATTTACATACACGTGTAAAATAACATGAATGTATGTATGTATGTAAGTATTTATTGACAACACCTCTTTGGTAAGAATCATTAAGTTGACAAGTAATATGTTGTGCAAAGATTCATGTTTCTTCTTGATACAGGTAATTTCAATTACAATGGATTATCATTAGATAAGATTACTTACTCTACTCAGTTACAAGAATCGCTGATTCAATACATGATAGGTTACATACATTTCTGTTACGGTCCCCTTTACTCAGGTGAGCTTTTTTACAGCTTGCTGTAGGTTTTAGAAATTAGCACCCTCTAGATCCAATTTCTAGATACGCCCTTGGCGACTTAAATTCGGGCACTAAAAGTCTTGTGTCGTAGCCGGGCATCGATTGTAGTTTAATGTTTAATAGGATGTCGGTACTACCCTACTCTGATGTAAGGGGGACTGGGGCAAAATGCCATCGCTTTTGAATAACGAACTTACCCTAATAATTATTGTAGATAACTGTTCAATTAATTATTTTATTATAGACAATTGTCCAATTAATTATTTATTATAGATAACTGTCCAATTAATTATTTTATTTTAAACAACTGTCCAATTAATTATTTTATTTTAAACAACTGTCCAATTAATTATTTTATTTTAAACAACTGTCCAATTAATTATTTTATTATAGCTGGCTACAATTGAAGGGCCTAATTCGAAAAGTAACAGTTTCAAAACGACTGATTTTTTCGCCATTTTTTTGCAAAAATTGTCAACTCCAAGGTAGCCGACCAACATAGTTGGTCAGCCTGGGCGTTAAACTTCTAGCCGTTTTATAGAAATACGCGCAACCAAACTTAAAAATTAATTTTGTTAGACAAAAGCTTTCCTTGTAACTTGTTGTTATAGTATATTGAGCCAATTTCGGCTCTAGGTTTTAAGGGTTTCGAACATTTCGAGTAATTTATGCATTAACCAGATCATATTTAGTAAACTTAATAAATATGGAAAAATTGTCTGTGCAAACTTCATATTTAAAATTTTCAGAATAAAGGCCTTAAACAGAATTGCCCAACAATTGAATTTTATCGTAAGGGAGAGTTTCTAAATTATATCTCATAGGTTAGGGTGTTTTTCTTAAATTATAGAATATTATTTAGAGCCATTTGTTATTCATTTGACATTACCAATTTTTCATTGGTTTGCCATATTTTTCAAATGAAACTTTATCCATGTTGCAACTGTTCCTTATACAAATTTGTAAATTAATATTTAAGGTTATAATTTTATTTAGCAAATGAAGATTTTCATCATTATCTAGATGAATCAAATTAAATATTGAATTAAAATTATGGCCATAATAAATGTTTTTTTTAGAAGTTATCGACATTAATTTGTATTTTTATAAGGTTTGCAAATTTTGGACCCTCTTCTGTTAACCTTCTTTTGGAAAGTCCTAATTATAAATATAACTATAAGGGATTTGTTGCTTTGGACAAATTTTTAAAATGCTACATTTCAACAGGTTGAAATGTTTGAACCATGGTATTTTCAATTTTACTATCTTACGTGTCCTTATTATGGCTTATTTTAGCCAATAAAGTTTCTGGTGAATAAATAAATTTTAATAAATGTCTAAGGTCATTTTAACGGGCTTTTATTATAGGTGGCCATTTTAACAGGTTAGCTACTTAGCTGACCATCTTTAAATCTTTAAATCGGCTAATTATTTTTGCTGGCCACTTTAACAAGTTAGTTATTTAGCTGACCACTTGAATCGGTTAATTACTTTACCTGGCCATTTAAATAACTTGCCTTTTTTGGCAGTCCACTCATACAGGTTAGTATTTTAGCTGGCCTTACTAGCTTAGGGCACTATGCATAATGTCAGAGTAACGTAATCCTATATCCTGAGTCCAAAATGTGGCCCTGGTGGGCGACCATGGTAGGTTGCCAATAGCTACATTGCTATTTCAATACAAAGAAGTTGACCATAGGTTGTACTAAGGTCAAGCTTTAGACTATTTTATTACTCCGGGTTAGGAGTTACCATTGGCCATACTGTCATTACTAATTTAACGGCTAACCGTTTTAGTAGACCATTATAATACTGGTAGCCAATTTAGCCCCCATTTATACCTTAGTGGAGACCAATCATTGCTCCTAGTACCAACCGACTGTGTCGGTTGCATCCGAAAGAGTCGCCTATTTCTAATACCAGATTAAAATTTCCATGACAATTGCAGCAATCTTGCGAAACTGTTACTTTTCGAATTAGGCCCTTCAATTACAACTGTGGGGGACCCCCAAATGCACTTCCGTGTTAATTGATGATCGATATTTTTCCATAATATGGAAGTGACTATACTATGAGTGGTCTACAATGATTTCTATAGCAACGAAATGGGTTTTGATTATTAAAAAATGTGTGGCACTATTTGACATGTATTGCAATATTTTCGTGTCTTTTTGACAACTGTTTGTGTTATAATATATGGAATACATGGAAGTTAATAGAAAGCTACTATTTACTCATTTGCTCAAACTTAAGACCAGGGCCGCAGCCCCTACCCGAAATCGAGAAAAATAATTTTTTCTGGCTGCGGCCCTACTTACGACAAAGGTCACGTCATAATAAAAAATTAAACGCCAGAAATATGAATAATTGGAAATCAAAACTCCAGAAGTGAAATTCATAGTAATGGCCAAGTAAAATAACAAATTTTTTTAGTTTAAATTTAAATCAATAAAATATAAGTTTTTCATTAGGGTATATATGTCGTAGTATAACTGTAGCCTCTGTGTAAGGGCGCCATTGTACTAGTATAACTGTTCGTAGCGAGTTAAACTAGAATAACCGACCCTCGGGGTTTCAGTACAACTGTTCTACTCTTAAATACATTGCAAAGTCTGAGTTAATTAGACATTCTGCTACTTTATAATTATATGATTATAATTTATGCTCAAAATCTTATTTGCTTGATTTACTCAGTCAAATAGTGACAATTGCAAAAACCAAATAATTAATAATACTAATACAATTAAGCACATCACTGCCCTAAGGTCGGTAACTTCCTACAGTAGATAATCAATCTGCAAATGCAAGACGGATTGCCAAACTAATAGATGTCCATGTAAAAAGAATGACATACCCTGTGGTACAAAGTGCCATGTTGGCAAAACATGTAAGAATGTTAAGTGCAATTGATTGTTGTTTTACATATCTACCGATATTATGTTAATTATTTGGTTTTTGCAAATATCACTATTTGACTGAGTAAATCCAGCTAATAAGATTATGAGCATAAATTATCTCTATATAATAAACACAGAAGGAAAAAAACTTACCAATCTATCTATGTATCTATATATGTCATAGAGGTAGAAGGTAGAACCTAGAGAAGACGCATACCGTCACATGATTGAAGTTTGTTTACATTTCGTATTGTAGAAAAAAGCGGTAAAGTATAAACCATGTTGATTCTTACTGAGTATCTCAATTTTATTTACAATTTTTTTTACAAATTTTATTGTAAACAATATAATTCACCGATATAAAATTATATAATTATTTAATTAATGCTAACAAATAAAGCAATAAATTAAACCACAGCTGCCAAGTCAGATTTTATACCCCTGAAAAATGAGTTAAATGATTATTTTGGTTTCGCACTGTGTAGGGTATTTTATCAAGTGTAGTAGATTTAGCACTATGATGCATTCGAACTTTGCAATAAATGTCGGCAATTAAATGAACAATTTGATGAATATGGTTATCCAGAGGGTTTAATTCAGTTATATGCTCATCTAAACAATTAAAAAGCGCCCTGTTAGGTAGAAGATATCTTTTGACTTGATTGATAACATTAGACTTTTTAAAGCTTTTATCCACAGAATGAGTTCTGTATATCTTTTCTGTTGTCTTACAAATTGTAACAACATCTTTTGAGGGAATTTTTAAGCCTCCGTTTTGTTTTATACGAAGTAATTTATAATCATTTCGAAATATGTCATCGGCTGATTCACTTTGAAGTGCTTTATTACATATCGTACACTTTATGACTAATTCAGCCTTCCGTACTACCCAACCAGCAATGTACGACACTACGCATTCCCCAAATGAAGATAAATCTTTGAGTGCAGAAGATAACACATCGTCAAAATTATTCTGGTCACTTTCTCTAATGGCAGGTGAAATAACACTAAATAGAGAAGGTCTGACTTTTCGTGACAGCGTTAATTCGGTAGAATCTTGTGCAATACAATTTCCAGAGGTAGGAGCTAAAATTTTCGCACATAACACTTTTTTCATTGCAAATCGAAATTGCATTACGTTTGGATTACTATTATAAAAGTACAAGCATCTCCACTATGGATGTAGACTCAGAGATAGGAATGATTAGGGATAATTTTGAATAGATTGGTAGGTAAGGTAGTCAAATAAGGACGAATAGGACTAAAAAGTTATCACACACGGCTAGTATCGAAGCTAGCACCTCTCGCAATCCGGGCAAGTATTCTAACCATTAAACTACATGTGCGTATAGGAAATTAGGGAAGAATTAGGAAGAGTCATACTAATGTGAATACAGGTATTCACATTATCTTTCTTACATGCCCTTCGCTCTCTCGGCTACTTATAATGGGGTATACGGGTTTGATTCCCTTAGTCCCACATATGCTTTTTGCTGTATGAGTCTTACGACAATACAGTGTGCTGCTGACTGGGAGGCTTATGCACAGGCTGCAAGTGCTCATGTATAGCTTGGCAATGAGAAGTATAGGGAAAGGTGTAGCGCACTATCCACTACTGGATATGAGATACACAATAAACCCACGCATCTTATAAAAGTACAAGCATCTCCACTATGGATGTAGACTCAGAGATAGGAATGATTAGGGATAATTTTGAATAGATTGGTAGGTAAGGTAGTCAAATAAGGACGAATAGGACTAAAAAGTTATCACACACGGCTAGTATCGAAGCTAGCACCTCTCGCAATCCGGGCAAGTATTCTAACCATTAAACTACATGTGCGTATAGGAAATTAGGGAAGAATTAGGAAGAGTCATACTAATGTGAATACAGGTATTCACATTATCTTTCTTACACTATTGTAACCGCCCATTGACCTTATCGCGCTAAAAAACGTTTCTGTATGATCCTGGCTAAATTTATATGTTAAAATATAATTTAAACGTTTTGGGTTACAGAGTATATATTCGTTGTAAATGTTCTTAAAACTTACAATACATGCCATAAACCCTACTATTGCTGTTTTCTTCCTTGTTTCGATTATAAGTTCACCAGTCGACATTTTTAAGTGTCCAAGGGTATAAAACGCTTTCTCAAAAAGTGGTTTCCAGTACGATTCAGTCTTTTTCTGCAGTGGGGAACGGTAACCTTTAGCTAAAATGTTCCTTGAGTTCAGGCAGTCAAATAATCTATTATGTTAATACAATAATAATAGTTATTATTCGCATTTAAGGGAAATGATAATATTTGATATCTTAAATGTTGTAGTAAATAAAAACCTGTCAATTAACTCAACAAATGCAGCTGTACTCATACAATCTTCATCTTCAAAACCTGTGATTTTGAGTTCATGACAAAGTCTCAATGAATTTGCGTTTGAGCTGCTAAATAGTTGTCCTGCTAGCTTGACTTTCATTGGCTGTTTTTCAAAACATATGTGACGTGTAGACAATTTATTTCCAGATCTTAATCCCTCTTCTTGCTGAAGTTTGGCCAAACGCTCGATATACACCCATTGAATTTTCTAGTTAAAAATTTAAAAAAATTTATATCCATACAGAACCTTAAACAAAATATCATAATTCATAATGTGGATATGTTATGACAATTCAATTACTTACACGTCCATCTAAATAAAATGTCCCAAGTTTTTTCCACATGTTACGGAGCAATTTAAGCATGTGACAAACGTCTGGAATTACAAAGATCTTCTGGTTGCTGCTTGAAGTAACAAACCAAGGCTTCATATTATTTGGATCAAAAGAAGCTCCTAAACGTTTTGCTGCGGTCAAATTTGAGGATAATCCATCGCAGGTTACTGACATACAGATAATATCTGCTGCCTTTAACAGTTCTACGGATTTCGTGACAACTTTTGATAGAAATATAGCTGGAACTCCGCTGGTCAAGAAATATGCAATGGGAATTTTCCAATAACCGTTTACACCTACTGCCATTACAACAAGGGCATTTTTTGCCATTTGATTTTTAGATGTGTCATCTTTCGCTCCTTCCCATGTATAATATTCGCCGTAATCGACATAGCCTTCGTACGATATTCCAGTAGAAATTATTTGTTGGCGGATGCTCATCTCATCCATTTGAAGATTGCAATACAGCGTATATTTAGTAGAACTTGATTTCTCTTTCAAAGTTTCCAAACAATCGATTAAAAACCCTGGGCTAATAACTATGTTTCCATTCCAGCGTGATATCTGTCTGTGGAATGGTAAACACTTATTTAAATTGATCCGTACAAACTCATACGCTCTTGCACTGTAGTAATTAAGGTTCATCGCAAATTGGCGTATTTTTTCATCATATAACTTTTTGCCTTGCAACTTGGATACTATAGCTGATATCAAAACATGCTTGGATTTAAGAACTAAACTGTTTAGTCTTTTAAGACGAAAGTTTTTGTTTTTTTGCTTGATTGCTTCATTGCGGAGAGCCACTATTTGCAATTTCTGTCGACAATTTTTAGCTTTTAATCGTGCAATGATGCTTTGCTGGCTTTTAATTAGTACTTCATCCTTAGTTGGAATGGTCTGTGTGTACTTGCAACTTTTCGTTTGCTTCTCAAACTCAAGGCCAGTATAAATCGGTACATCCGCTGTCATTGTTATTGGATGAAGACCCTTAATGAAAATGCACAATGATTATTAAATATAGAACATCACAGATAATTGCCAGCATACCCATCAGTTTTTAGGAGATATAATATGTATAATGTAGTAGACAAATCAAGGGTTGTTTAGTTAACTTACCTCGTCACTGTCATCCCCTTTTTTGTCTTGTGAACCGACAGTGATTCCTCCGTTTTTCAACTGAATATTTGGATCACAGGGTAATGATACTTCAAAATTTGAGAACGACAAAATCTTTCTTATTTTCTTTGGCTGGTGATCCTCTGTCGCACAAATATTCGGATCGGTAATTATCCTTTTCTTTGAGTATTGACTATTTGTAAAATGCAATGAGCATATTCTGGAACCTTTGTAGGCATCCAAGTAGGTCCCCTATTGGCGAACTGTATCCATTTGTTCAAGCGATTTTCATCGTCAAAAGGGAAACTAAAATAAAATTAAACTTAATAATGTCTCAAATTACTTATTAAAAAATATATTACGAAGTCAGATAAAGTAGGTAAAAATATCTACTATAAATTGAAAATAAATTCGGTCTACAGTATCTACAGTACTTACCTGTGAAATTTCACCCCGGTTGGTGGCCTTTTGCATCCGTAAACTGCGCAATAAGTAGGCATTTTATTTTGATCATTACCAACATGTCATAATCAATGGAAAGCAATGCAATGTTGACGGCTTAACTTTTTAAATTTGTCCCGCAATTTTCTACAATTGCTTTTCATGTGCCCTTCGCAGGGCATAAAAATGTTATACGTTGAGTGAATGGTGATGGCTTCTCTATGTACTACCTTTTACCTCTATGATATATGTATGTGTGGTAGGACAGCCTAGGGAACATGCATATATTGCGTAACGCAAAACCCACTCCCCCATGTGCAACGCAAGTGCTGACTGCAACACTTTTGAGTACCTCCTCCTCTTATCAACTGAACACGTAATATATGCACATTCCCACAAAAATGCGTGAAAAGTGCTCTGCTCTGTTGTGAGTGGTGAAATTGTAATTTTCCTTTTTGACCGCTACGATTTACATTCACCACCAGTTTAGTTCATTCTGGTAATTATATAATCATAAAGTAGCAGAATGTCTAATTAACTCAGGCTTTGCAATGCATTTAAGAGTAAAACCCCAGGGGTCGGTTATTCTAGTTTAACTCGCTACGAACACTTAAGCCTAAACTAAAGTCCAGTATTTGAGCAAGTTTCAAATTTTACGTTCACGATTACGTTTGAGAGAAACGTGACGGAATAGTTATAGTGTACAGTTTCGTTAGTTTAGTTGTCGTTCCATTTCCTGTTCAATACACAAACTGAATGCTTCATAGCTATACTTCAATTTTACACAACGGGAACTGAAACCAAACAGAAACAGAACACTCTCGTAGTTATACTTGCCGATCGCCGTACGCGATAGACTCATCAGCGCGAATGTATAAATTTTATTGTGTATGCAGACCAAATTCTAAAAACTGCATCCACTACACATAAATTAAACTTTGATATTATGGGCATTTATCAATTATGATGTTGATCAAGTCTGTCAGTTCAATACCAACCTAACTAAATTGGACCGTTTGAAGATTGGCCAAGGCATTAGTTTAAATGCGGTAGGTACAAAACAGTAGCATTAGTTAATAATACAGTAAAATACTGCACTATACTAAATAAATAATTATCTAAAATTTCAGGTTCACGAGATGCTCGATATTGTCTTTAAAGAAAACATTTTAGTAGGTCACTCAGTGGAGCAGGACCTCGTATCCTTAAATTATACATTTAAGGGACAACAAGTTATAGATGTCGCGGATTATTTCATAGATGACAACAATCAAAAATTCAAACTCAAGGACATTCTCAGTTATTTCAAAGACAATTCGAGCTTTCAGGAGGATAAACATTCTTCTGTCAAAGATGCTCGCGCCACATTACACGTATTCCTACAAATGGAGCTGCTGAAAAAGAAAGGGATATGGATCGGCAAGAACCTTAAAATTGCAAGAAGTAAAAAAGAGAAAACGGTATTTGATCCTTGCAAATGCCAACGGTCATGATTTTGCAGTGCTTTTCCGGGCAACAAGATACGTTTTCATGTCTAAAGTACAACATAATAATGAAAATATAATTGTTATAAGTATTACTTTCCCCCTGCCACTTATTAGGAATGCTTTTTGCTGAAACATCTTTTTTGATTTATTTTTCATGGAAATGTACATCATATGCAATATAATTTGTTTAATATGATTTACTTTGTAAATTGCACTGCAATAAAAATGTTACAGGTACGCATGGTCAAGTATGCATCTGTTAATAATGACCTCATTATTGGGTATTATTGGGTACATTATTGAAAACATTAATTCCTCTAAACAACCGAAATGAGTCGTTTCGTATTATTGCAAATCAAAATAAAAATAATATTAGAAATTTACATAAGAAGGTTGAATGTTGGTGAGTCGTGATTGAATGAAAATGATTAGCGAAAGGGCACATTTCGTAATGATCGTAATGTGGCAAATAGCATTTGGAAACTTCTAATCCAAGTTGGTTCTGTTATTTTGACAAACTTAGCATTTTTTAGTAGAGTTGGGTTTACTTTTTTACTACCCTCTTGATTCTTTTGGCAGTTGGTACACCTTTTTGTAGAATTAAATAACAGTAGTGGATAACTATCTATTTCTTTAAAAATATTTATTCGTAAGTTGTACTCATAGAATTTGTACGTTTTTCCAAAATGCCAGGGAGAATCTTATTTTTCTGATTTAAAAAGGAAGGCTTTTTGGTGACTTTGTGGGTTTTTTTTCAAAAATGGAGTCTTTCATTGTCCCCTGTATTTGATGCTACGTCCTACAGTTATTATTTTGGTTTAGGAAATTCTTTTTTAGCAGGAAGTTGGGGCTGCGGCTGCAGCTAATCTTGCAACCAAAAGTATGTATAAATAAACTTTGTAACTACAAAGTTAATATAATAATAACGTAAGGGATCTTTTCGAAATTGTTTTTATTACTGTGTTGGGTGGCCTGCTGAATTTCTCTTGAGTGCTAGGTTTGCCCCTTAAATGGGTTCACTAGTAACTTATATTTACAACCATTGACAGACTTTCATTCAATAAATATTTTGGATAAAAATAATTTTTCGTATATCTTGCAAGACGTAAACAAAGTTTGGTTACAAAGGACCCTCCTGTTTAATTTATATAACTGCAATAACACCAGTCAACCCCTATGAAGGAAATTAGATTTGAACTGGACATTTTCTTTTTCTGAAAGTATAACACCAGTCAACATCTATAAAGGAAAATAGATTCGAACTGGTTTCAATTTAGTCATGGAAGCCTTGCGTTACATGATGATATTGCCACGATGTCGATCCAACGCCGGAGTTGAAGTAATTTTTGAAGTTATTTCGCACCAGTGTGGCATCATGTGAATGATTTCCATTACTTATTATTGGAATCAGAACTAGTCCAGAATTATTAGCAAACTCAGAACGCCAGCTTCCATCAATAACTTCGCCGTTTTCATCAATGTAATCCCCTGTGAAAGAACCATGGTCACATCGCTTTAAGAGAAAATTGTGCAAAATTATTGTTCCCTCAAAGATCAGATGTACGAGGCCCATGTCGCAATGGATCGGGACATTGTAAATTCGCCATCTTGACCTCAGTAGGCGAAACATATTTTCTACGACCCTTCGTGCACGGCTTAGGCGATAATTGACAACAGATTTCGGTGTTTCAAGCGAATTCCCAGGAAAGGGTCTCATTAGATACGACTTTAATCCAAATCCTTCATCGCCCAGAATCACATGGGGTGTAATCACAAGACTTCCGGGTAATTTCCTTTCCCCGGGTAGACCTAGTTTATTTTCTAATAACGCCCTCCCCATTGCACTTCTCATAAATATGCCGCTGTCTGAAGACTCACCATTTCCTCCAATATCGGCTGCTATCACAGAGTAATCTCCTCCTGCTATAGCTAGCAGTACAATAGAAAAAAAACTTTTATAGTTGTGGTTAACAGAACCACTATTTCTTGGACATCGCAATCTGACTTGCTTTCCATCAATAGCTCCACATGCTTTAGGAAAGTTCCACTTCTCGCAGAAAATTTCTTCCTATGTAGCCCACATTGTTGGAGTGGGAGGAGGAAAATAAATTGGCTTGAGATGCCGTATTATGCTCGTAAGAGTCTCTCTCAGGATCATTCTTACTGATGCAGGTGACACTCTAAATGTTACTCCGATTGATACCATCGAATTACCAGAAGCCAAGTATCTATAAATACATATAATATGCGGGTCTTCATTTTCTTTTAATGACACTGATATTAGTACAATAAAATCGAAAAATAGTCAGGCCTTCGCATCGTTTTGATGGCACTGCTATTATTACAGATTACATTTTACATAGGGATTAAATTTATTAGCATATTGATCAGTTAATTTCATACCGAAGTGTAATCGCCAGCCGCGTCATTGGTGATATCGGAAGTTGATGATTTGGAGAATGGGTTACATCTTTTGCAATCAAACTGGCAATGTAATCAAAGTTCGATACATTCATCCTATAATTTCGAAATCAATGCATCAACGTATGCTATTACATTTTTCAATATGTTCAATTTTATTAAATTGGTTGCAGTACCTGAACATTTTATGATGGTAAACGTCATCCTCTCTCAGCATTGCTATCAATGAACTACTGCTTCTGGAAATAAATAAATTTCTGAGGTACATTGATCGTTGTCGAGCCCGAGCCCGCCTTCGCCTTCTTCTTAAAAGTGCCATTAGCAGTAAAAATCTTATATTATCCATTTTCAAATGCAAACTAGCGTGGGAAGAAAATCGAATGAAACAAAGGATAAAATGCTCAACGTTATTTGAAGGTAGCTCAAAGATTTGTGCCAAATACAAGGCAGTATTTAGATTTACCACCGTGGTGCATGAACATGAATATGATCGAGGGGAAATAAATACTTGCCATGTGCTCAAATATATTTATATATATTTCTTTTTAGAGCAAAATGTTTAATTACACAATACTACATTTAAAGTTGCTATAAACTCGATTGGAAAGCATTATTGAAATTTTTCATTCAAACTCGCTTTCCAACAGTAGTTGATGTATCTTTAGTTGGACGGAAGCAGCTTTATGTGCACATTTCTTATCCGACGAAGTTTTGGAATTATACTTAAGCCAAACAGTTCAAATTCATCCTTTTGAATATCCTTAACTTTGGAGTTGTTTTCCAGAGCCTCAATCAACTTTTCATCCACTGGATCCATTTTTTGCTTTGGCATAGATTTACCTATAACATTTCAACATAACAGTCGGGCCTTCATTTTCTTTTGAAAACACTGCTAGTAATTATGAAATCATTTGTTTAAGGTTTTCGAATATTTTTCATAACAGAATTTGTACAGCTGGCATAAGTAAACTAAAAATAGTTAGGTTTTCAATTTCTTATGACAACACTACTACTTTATGATATATTACTTTTACGAGCAGTTTCAATAGTTATAGCAGGTTCAGTCCCTTCTTGAAAGCCATGGAGCTCAATTTCCAAATTATCTTCTGCAATGACACTTTCTTCGGCGGTCGACTCATCCATCACATTTGACACAGACCTTAAATATATTTTTTAATAGTATCAATATTATGCAATGGCTACGAAATGAAGATTTGTTATTTTATTATTACTTGTATGGTTTATAATGGGGTTCATAAAACTGCATCAGCTCTGAATGTCGATAGAAATGGTTTTGTCGCCCTGACCAAGTTGGCTGTTGAGTCTTTCTTAGATAAGTGGCGTATTGGTCTCTCAATCGTTTCCAAATCTTCTCACATTCACCACCTGAAAAGGCAGAAAATGAAAATAGAAATTTACACGAACAAGCACTCCTGAATAAAGTCGAGCCATAATTTTTCTTTTTATGGCATTGCTTTCTTGGAATACGCAATAGCATACGGTATCGATCAGTAGTCACAAAGTAAAGTATGGCCAGTATCATTATTTAATTATTATTTTAATTACCTTCTAGTTGCATTTGTGCAGCAATCGAAGACCAGGCATTTACTTTTTTTATAGTATCTTTGTAGCTTTTGTCACTTTTGTCATACAAGTAGGGATGATCCATAACGAAAGTTATTAGTTTCTCTTCTACTTCCGCAATATCGTTAGAAGACATTTTGATCAAAATTTGGCAAATAGCTTTCAAATTTTTATAGAATATTTGCACCCGGAAAAAGCCAGCTCAGTTGACTGTTTAAATATTGCGGCATCCAGCAATTCCACCTTGTAGTAGAGTCCTACTTTGCTATTGGTCAAAAGCCGAACTGGATACGTTTCGATCGGTTTCCAAATCGGCTGCCGTTGGGTTGTTGAAACGTGATAAGTTTTGATAAACTGAAATTAAACTTAATCGAGAACCGAACAGTATAATTATGAAAGATGAAAAGGGAACCACAACGTAAACTTAATCGTGATCGTGATCTGAACAGTATAGTTACGGGAAACTCATCGGCAACTGAAACTAAACTTAATCATGAACGTCAACCAAACAGAAAAGGACGGTATAGCTATGGAATCATCATGAACTACAACGTGAACTTACTAAGTTTGGCTGTCAAATCAGCAACTTTAGTTTAGGCTTTATACTAGTGCAATGGCGCCCTTACACAGAGGGTACACTTATACTACGACATATACACTGGTTAATAGAATAATTTGCAATTAATTACTTGCCACAGAAATCTCAGCACATTAAATTATTACATGGTTAGTCAATTAAGACAGTATGGAATTGCACACATGCACTTTAATTTCATAAAATTTTACAAATGCTCTTTGTAACCCCCTCCAACTGCTATTTCGGTTATAAATTCCAGCATAAGTCGAATGTTGAATTGTTGATTCGGTGTAATCCTTGCAACTTCGACGACAATTCTTGCCTTCAATTCAGCGATGTCTTGAGGTCTGGTTTCGTAAATACGCGACTTAAGTGAAAATGTCAATTGTCAAAAATTGTCATAATATTCCATCCTCATGCCTGCCCTATGGCAGAAGTCGATTTTGGGCAGGCCTGAGAATGGAAAATAATTACAATTTTTGTCAATTGAAATTTTTTTGGGGCACTTGAAGTCACACATTTACGAAACTAGATCTCAAGGGGGAAGGCATTGCTGAACTGAAGGCAAGAATTGTCACCGAGGTTGCAAGGATTAACCCGATGCAACTCTTTAAACGATTCAACTTTTAGAAACGTAAAAAAGCAAAAAGGTAACATTTTTTATAATTTTGCACTTACCTATTTTACAATTTTGCACTTACCTTTTTTACAATTTTGCACTTACCTTTTTTACATTTTTGCACTTACCGTTTTTACAATTTTGCACTAACTTTTTTTTACAAAAAAAGCAATAAAAGGTCCTTTATTGTTCCTTGAAACGACACTACTGGGAACACCGAATTGTGCAGAGGAGGGTTAAACAGAATGAAATTATAAGATAAAATACATAAAATTTTATGAAATTGTTACGTGTACTAACGTATATGTAACAATTCCATACGGTTACATGGATCAACTCCTACGATGGAATCACAACTGAACAAGGTATCGAAAAACCCGGGTTTTTTCGGAAAAAACCCTCGACCCCGGGTTTTTTGGGTTTAAGGGTTTTTTATATAATTGTTGGCATAAATACAAGCCTATACTAAGTATACTATAGTTTATATAGGAAAACTACAGCTGACAATAACAACAACCATGTAATCCTAAAACTACCATTATTTACGTCTATAAAATCAAAAATTAAAGCAAAAATTTTATTTTTAACATGTTTTAATACTGTAAACACGCAGTATTTTTCGTGAGCATCTATATTAATTATTATACTGTTTGAACACAACTAGTGAAAAACTATGCATTATTATATTTTAATGATGAAATAGACTTTAAGAAATTCCTTCATTAATGTGAAGCTTTACTTGTGAAGCAGTAATAAATTTGTAAGTGATTAATTAAAAATAAGTATAATTAATGTTTCCACTTATGTACCCCAAAACATTCATTGGTGATTCGTAAGTAAAAGTTAATTATATAAACCAATATCGTAACGGCGATTAAAATATACATAAAACAAATATTATATAGACATCGCAATCGTGATGTCTATATATTCACATGATTCACGATATAGAATT
Organism: Tomocerus qinae; assembly: GCA_020055645.1. Lineage (NCBI taxonomy): Eukaryota > Metazoa > Arthropoda > Collembola > Entomobryomorpha > Tomoceridae > Tomocerus > Tomocerus qinae. The sequence goes on along the minus strand of CM034546.1, from coordinate 139,405,965 downwards.
ACTGAAAGTATTAAGGCATATTATTTTGTTTCCACCTGCTGATTATACATTTGTGTACATTTTCGAATAGAAATATGACAAAGTTAATATGTTTTGCTAGTATAGATGGAGTTTTAGTGCACATTATTGTATGTTTTTTAAAAACCCAAAAACCCAATAAACCCCGGGTTTTTTAAGTGAAGAGGGGTGGCTTTTTGCCAAAAAACCCAAAAAAACCCAACCCATAAAAAACCCGACCCACAACCCTGCAACTGAAAGATTTTACTCCTAAAGGACTCCAAGTGCCAACCAGTATTATGTACAATGCAATTTCTTCGTACATTTCAGCTTAAGATTGCTTCACAGTTAACTAATTTTAAAGATATTGAAAAGATAAGTAAACTGATTATTAAACCAATCTAAGAGTTACGTTAGATGTTATTTAAAGAAAATTTTAAAAAATTAAAAACATTTCGCTAATATCTAGTATATGGGAGTCAGGAGTACTTTTTAGGAGTTGTATAAGAATAAAGTCTTTTAGAAGTGATTCTCTCTTATGAGTCGGTCCCGGACAGCTTCCAGTCCCGGACAGCCTCCATACTACCTTAAATGACTAACCCTTACGGTACAAATATTTATTATAATATAATACTATGGTACTTAAAACTACTGTTATTAATTAAAAGCTTTTTTCAAAATACAATTGATATATTTGCTTTCTAGTCAAGTCTTTCGTAGCCTTTTCTAGAATTTCGCCGCCAGATTAAGCCTGAAACTACCCCGACAAGTGTCACCAGAGCAACCACCGAGAGGATGATAACAAGAATACCACTTGATCCACTAGGCAGTCCATCAGCTTCACACCTGTGTGATTCAGCAGTGGAGGAGAGACGACGTGAATCTTTGAAAGCCTGTAACTGTACATTGGCCATTCTCAACTGCAATTTCAGTTTCCCATTGTCATTAAGGTCAATCGAATCCTCATTAGAACACGAGTAGGACTTATCAAGAGGTGTCTCAAAACGATTTATTTCTGGTTCAGACTGCACTATTATCTCCCCTTAAAATAAATTTATGAAATGACAATGATTTTAAACACTTACCTAATGATAATAACTTCTAGGACTCATCAAAATCACTTACATAAACTTAGAAAATAGCACATGGGTAACGATTTATACTGAAAGTGGGTGTAAAACAAAAGAAATTGGCAGTTCGTACAAAGTCTTTGGCAGTTAGGCCATAAAGGAATTTAGCATTAAATTAAAGAATTAGTATTACAAGAAAGGAAAGTGGCTGTTTTTGCGTAAAAGAATTGGCAGTTTTTTATAAAGGATTTTAGCAGTAGTCAACAAAGGAAAGTGTACATTAAAATAAAGAGTATAATATGTAGTCGAGTGGCTCGAGTGGTATTTTTGACAATTATTTTCCACATAAAAGATATAGTCAAACATGTTATATATTCTTGGTATAGCTTTTTATTTTCATAGTCAACATTAATCTACTGTTTTCAGGGTTGGCATTTTTATCACTTATCGTATATTTTTTCTTAAAAAGTAAAAATAATTAAAAAAGTAAAATAAATTGAAAGTAAATTAAGGTGTTATATTCTACGACGAAATGCGTGTGTTAACAACTAAGTGGGACAATAAAATCACTAAATCTAATGTTGCGTCGTATGTAGTGGTCAAGTCCAAAGTAGAAAAATCAGTGTTAGTCTCTCTGTCTTATAGTAGTTGGTCTGTTTAATTAACTGAAACAAATGGTAAAAAATAAAATGGCAAACCGGCTAATTGTTTCAATTTATTTCAATTTTCAACAAAATTGGAACAAAATTCCTTTTCGGCCTACTGCTACTAGCTTTGTTGCCTACTGCTGAATCCTTTGTTGCTCAACTGCCGTTTCCTTATTTATTCAAATGCAGGGCCACCCCGAGGCATGGGCAAGCAGGGCAGCCGCCCAGGGCGGCAAATGTTTGAGGGTGGCAAAATACTAAGTATCCAAGCACGTATCCAGAAGGGGGCGCAGTGCCCCCCTAAATCTGAGAAAAAGAGAGTTTTCTTCCAAAAAAGGCCAAAAAATGCAAAATTTTTTCGCGCTTCGCGCGAATATGTCTTCCTTTTGACCATATTTTTAGTTGGGCCCCCTTTGACCAAATTTCTGGATACGTGCCTGTAAGTATCCATTACATTTACGCTGTTTGGAAGATGGAAGAATCATTACATAATAAAAATATTTGTATCCATGTCTGTTGGACTTTTTGTTGCAATGCGCAAGCGCGTATGCACAACAATAAGCCCACCACGGGTTAAAATTATTTATCGAAATGGAGTCATTCATGCTGGGGCCTACTAGTTTCAAATAATTTGACATCATATTCCAATCCATTCATCCTTGTCCACAATTTGATAGTTATCGCAAATCCAAATTAAGTGATGGTCTTAGGGGGCAAAAGTATGACATAACCCATACGGACTTGTCAGTGCCATTGCATTGATAATTCAAGGGCTTAAATATACTTATTGATTTTACCGGTTATAATTAACTACCAAATCATAATTTGACACATTTTTACATTAATAATGGCATCAATAAAATGGACTTTAAAATGTATCTCAAAGGCGGGTTTTTTTAATTTGCCCGGGGTGACAAAGACCCTCGGGGTGGCCCTGCTCAAATGCCACAATTAGTCAAACTGCCACTTTCCTTTATTTTACCCACTTTTTAATTCATATCCATGGGTAACTAAGTAGCTACATTGCATATTTTGTAAACTAGTATTTTTCATCATCGTAAACTTTCATTGGCATTACCGTAACCCAAGGATAATAGAAGTATATATGGAAAAAGACTCGGGTAAAAGAGTATACTTTTACTTGTATTTCAAAAATGACGGCAGCTGACGTCACTGTCAACATGTATCTACTGGGACGGTGAGACGGAACTCACGGTCCGTGCAAATTGGTTGTCATAGATATTTAGACTTTGTTTTGTGGACACTGATAATGCCTATCAAAATACATGTAAGACCACCGACCTCCTAACCTGTGACGTAAGCTGCCGTCAAAAATTGACCCAAAATCCCACTTTTCATTTTACTTGACATAACCTATCTCTGACCGTAACCTATCTCTGATAAATCCCTAAAATATAATATAAACTAAACAAATGAGCTTGCTGTACTAAAACTTGGTTAATCTGCCCAAGTTCAATGCTTTGAGCATATTAAGCTGCAATCAAAAAGCGCTGGAATTAGGTAAAAACGGAGAAACAGATTTAACTAAGCAGAAGCAGCAAGAAGACAGTATGCAGTACTCAAATGATATTGGGATTAATTAAAACTGAAAATTGCATTTGATATGAAACTTAGCAAAATATTACCTTCTGTTTACGAAATTGTTGGCTTATATTTACGTAAATGTTACCTCGTGTTTACGAAATTACATTTACCGTGTTTAAGTATTATATTTAGATTATCGAAATAGTAAAATCTAAATTAGTACATACCATTGCTTCCTTGATCGGTAAATTGCATGGGTGAGTAAGTGAAGTTCACGTTTGCCAGATGATAGTACTCGTAAATAGAGTGAAGACGGGCCAGACTACGCTTTACAATTTTAAATTTCAATTCTAATATATTCCGAAGTAATTTGCGTTTGTCAGCAGCAAATGGTACTTTCCAACTAATGGTGATGGTCTGAGATTGGTTAATGCAATTCCCAACAGCAGATGCACTTTCTGGGACATCAACTACTTTTTCGTGCTCAGTTCCATAATGGCCATGGGGCAAAACAGCAACAGCGATTTTTAATGCTGCTTGGAAAACAACGCAGGAAATGTTGTGGGAGTTAAGGATTTTCCATTTTCCAATATTGTAAGGAAATTGTACTTTTGATTTGGCATACGAAACGTTTCGATTGTCTACAACATTTTTGGGGTTTTGATTGTTTACATTGTTCTTGGGTTTTTGATTATTTACATTGTTATTGAGGTTTGGATTTTTTGCAATGTTATTGGGGTTTTGATTGTTTACATTGTTTTTGAAGTCTTGATTGTCTGCATTGTTATTGGGACCTTGATTGTTTGCATTGTTATTGGAACCTTGATTGTTTGCATTGTTACTGGTACCTTGATTGTTTGCATTGTTATTAGAACCTTGATTGTTTGCATTGTTATTGGGACCTTGATTGTTTGCATTGTTATTGGAACCTTGATTGTTTGCATTGTTATTAGGACCTTGATTGTTTGCATTGTTATTGGGACCTTGATTTTTTGCATTGTTATTGGGACCTTGATTGATTGCCTTGTTATTGGGACCTTGATTGTTTGCAATGTTATTTTGACCTTGATTGTTTGCAATGTTATTTTGACCTTGATTGTTTGCATTGTTATTGGGACCTTGATTGTTTGCATTGTTATTTTGACCTTGATTGTTTGCATTTTTATTTTGACCTTGATTGTTTGCATTGTTATTTTGACCTTGATTGTTTGCATTGTTATTGGGACCTTGATTGTTTGCATTGTTATTTTGACCTTGATTGTTTGCATTTTTATTTTGACCTTGATTGTTTGCATTGTTATTTTGACCTTGATTGTTTGCATTGTTATTTTAAACCTTGATTGTTTGCATTGTTATTTTGACCTTGATTGTTTGCATTGTTATTTTGACCTTGATTGTTTGCATTGTTATTTTGACCCTGATTGCTTTCTTTGTTATTTTGACCTTGATTGATGGCATTGTTACTTGGACCTTGATTTTTGGGATTGTCATTGGGGCCTTTATTGTTTGAATTGTTATTAACGCCTTGATTGTTTGCATTGTTATTGGGACCTTGATTGCTTGCATTGCTATTAAGGCCTTGGTCGTTTGAATTGTTTTTGGGGCCTTGATTGTTTACATTGTTATTGCAGTCCTGACTATTTTGATTGTCATTAAGGATTTCATTGTTTGAATGGTTATTGTGGTCTTCATCATTTGCATTGTTACTGGGACCTTGATTGTTTGCATTGTTACTGGGACCTTGATTGTTTGCAGTGTTACTAGTGACTTTAATACTTGCATTGTTAATGTGGCCTTGATTGTTTGCATCGTTATTGGGGTCTCGATTGGTTTTATTGTTATTGGGATCTTGATTACCTGTATTGTCATTGAGAAATTGATTGCTGGCAATGTTGTTGGGGCCTTGATTACTTCCATCGTTATTAGGACCTTGATTGCTTGCATTGTTTTTTGTGCCTTGATTGTTTGCATTGGTATTTGAGCCTTGATTGTTTGCATTGCTATTTGGGTCTTGTTTATTGGCATTGTTATTTGAGCCTTGATTGTTTGCATTGTTATTTGGGCTTTGATTGTTTGCATTGTTATTTGGGCCTTGATTGTTTGCTTTGTTATTTGAGCCTTGGGTTGTCGCTGCATTGTCTATAGAGCTTATGTTATTTTGCCCTGGCCAACATGGTGGCGGTATGGTTGATGTGGTTCCTATAAAATATATTTTTTCCGTTTGAGGTGCTTCTGTTTCGGAAATACTTGATGTCGGTAATATTGTGAGCATAATGTTGGTTGAAATCAGTTTTGTTGAGTCTGGATTTAATTTTTCATCAGTTGTTTCTGGTTTACCTGCATTTATGTATTTAGTTGTTGAAGTTGCGTTAAGTGAAGCAATAGTGTTATGTGTAGTCTTGAAAGATCGACGTGATGACGTTGCTTCATTTTGGGCCCAAGTGACATCGGATACGATGAATGCCAATACAGCAAAATAATATAGCTCTTTAGATTTTATGATCCGTTTTGAAGTCATTGTAGACTCTATTCAAGTATAAATGCAGAATTATAATTTTTAAATTTGAGAAAGCCTTGTGTTGCCATGACACACAGAGAGTACTTACTGTATACTCCGCACCCCAAGTTTATTTATGGGTAAACTTTTAGAGGGCTGTAAAAATAATTGTTTAGGTAGTAAAAAGAATTTTATTAGGCAGTTTTTTTATGCCGTAATTTTCATTAAGTGGGGCAGTAAAAACAATTGGGATAGACAGTAGAACCAATAATTAAGGCGGTAACAAAATAATTATATTTATATAGTCAAATGGAGGATTAATTCAATTATGGGTCACTTCTAGGATTAATTCAATGTGAGTTCAATGTCAGTATTTAAGGAAAAGTAATGAAAGTATCAGTGTAATCAAAATTTACGGTTTCACGAGTGCTTTAGATACGTCTGGAGATCGTCTTCGTTTAATTGAAATCGATATCTGCTTAATACTGTGTGGAAGGAGATATGAATACAGAATACCATGTTTATTCTGGCAATGGAAATGATGGGTTTACAAACTCTCTAATTTTTCTCTGGGCAATCGACATGACATAAACGGCCGTCTTACGGTTAGTTTTCTGAGACTACAGTGTCAAATGCTTGTGTTGGTGAATTGTACATATTCCACATAAAGATTCCAGATGACAAAAGCCTTTAAAAGCTCTCCACTTTTACAGCGATTCGACTCATGTAAGCTTTGATGACGTAAGAAAACCTTTTTTTCTTTCGGTTATTTCGAACGAAAATACAGGAAATCCGTTGCAGCTTTTAGGTAGTAGCATGGTCATACTTTCGTAACAAGCTTAAGTAGCCTTTTACTAGACATAAACATTTTAAATACAGGGCTGTCTTCGTCAAGAGCCATACAGTCCAAAATTTTAAGTGAATTTATTCTATTAAAACACAAAACAAACTGGTATTGCTTTTATAATTGGTTCTACAGCCTATTGAATTTGTTCTCCTGCCGATTAAAAAAATGCTTAAAAATTTCTTTTTGCCGCTTAATAATTATTTTACAGGCCCGTTAATTGGTACGCTTTATTTATGTTCAGTTTTGGGTCTTCGTTAAAACAGTTTTGAAATGGCTAGGTCAAGACACATCTAAAATGCTGTCAACACAATCAAAACTCATAAATAATACATTGTACACAACTTTTTGACGCCAAACTTAATATATTGAAATTCAAACGCTTAAACCGTGTTGTTTCTGTTTTGGAATAAATAAAATAGGTAATTTCTAGTCAGTTGGCGTATTTTTCATTTAAGTTTATCACAAAAAAGCCCAGTCCTTAAAACATAAAATTTAGACTAATATGACTACCATAACTAAGTGGGTGGGGCTGACCCTCCCACTTTTCTGTTTTTACAGTAACGGTTATTATTTTCGAAATAAGCATATCTGACAACCTCAAAATGTAATTTGTAATAATAATTTGACTGTACTTAATTAAATGGGTGGGGCACCCCGCCCACCCGAAATTTTGAATTTAAAAAAATGCTTATTGTATTCAAAATCAGCATGTTTGAAAATCCCAAAATTTTAAACAAATGTGATGATAAAAACTGAGTGGGTGGGCATGCCCCTCCCACTTTTTGAACTTTCGCAGTAACGTTTTGTTTTTTGAAATCAGCGTATTCAAAAACCTTAGAATGCCAAATATTGCTTTTTTAGTTGAAACCATTAATTTCTAATTAGGGTCTTGACCTTTAAAATATTTTGTAGGATGTTTATTATAAAACTACCTTGCACTGGTTCCAATTAGTAAAATGAAGCATTTTTATGTACTATCCAACCAAAGCATTTTGGCTGGGGATAAATGGTGCGTGTAGATTCTATATGGATTTAATTGAAATCGAATTTTAGCTGTTTTTGAGAAAATGGAGTACAATTTTCAAAAAAAATCAATAATGTACACGAAGGTTCAGCAAACATTTTTATATATCTCAGTGTTTGAGATAATGTTCGTGGGGTCCGCTATTTTAAATTGAATGACAGTGCGCTCTATAGAAGTTAATTTCTGCCTGTACACGGCGAAAATGTCTCACTTTGCCTCTGCCTGGATTGATTCGGTACTTTACCTATAGACAGTGGTACCTCGTTGCCGGTAGGGCGTTGTTGACGGTAAACATTGGTGCCAATTCGTCTTTTACCACCGGCAACACCCTCATCAATGACTTTTAACACTTATCGTATAATAAATTAGTCCTACCGGTCCATATTTTACGGATATAACAAACCTAGCCTAAATGAAATAAACAAATTATAAGTGGGGATCTGGGGAAACATGACATTCCACCAGTTTTGAATGTAATGAACCTAACCTAATAACTTTTTATAAATAACTGTCGAATTTGTTTATTTCATTTAGGTTAGGTTTGTTATATACGATAAGTTTATTATATAACCAAATGAGAGTGTTGCCTTAGTTGCCGGTGGTAAAAGATGAATTGGCAAAAATGTTTACCATCAACAACGGCAACGAGGTACCGTTGCCTAAATTCAAGATTCAACCCAGTCGAGAGAAGAAAACTTAAAAATTCCTTATGGGGTTATTACACATTGGTCTACACAGTCCCAATAAGTAATATTCGGTTCGGAGATATTTAAATTGAAAGGTGATAAGTGATGAGTAGCAAGAAGAGATAGAACAAGAAAGAGCTTTACAAACTACTTTTGTGCAATAAATTGTCTATTCTGCTTCATTTAAAATTATATCCATGTCCATGGTGTACTATATACAAAATTATCGAGTTTTCCCACTTTCAGATTCATACGATTCCCTTAAATAGAAAAGCTAAGTCCATTCTTAAATAGAAAATATTCAGAGCGGGATGAAGTGGTAAACTATTTTTTTAATTTCAAATGTGTACGTTTTGAATTTGCCACCTATGTGTTAAAGAGATTTATTATCATAAAATTATGGCTTCTAATATAACACATTTTGATTTCCATACATTTCCCAGTTTTCCTAATTTTCGCAGGTGACTAAAGGCCACTTTAGACTCATCCTATTCCCTCATTACAAGCACGTATCCAGAGGGGGGCCCGGCCCTCCCCCTAAGATCCCAGAAAAAGACGATTTTTTTTGTCAAAAAAGGTTAAAAATACTAATATATTTTGGTGACCCGCCACAAGGTCAAATTCCTGGATACGTGCTTGCCTCATTATCATGCTTCGTGACGTCAAAATGACGTCATGTCTCATTGGAAACAATTTTTAGTAGATTTAAAATCAACTGATATGACGTCACAAATCGTGATGATGATAGGAATAGGAAGAGCATAAGTAGCCCTTAACAAGTTTAGGTGGGTGGATATTTATTATGAGTATAGAATATTTCTTTAATATGATGCCATTTTTGTTGGTCACAGTCATGAGTGTCATGGAAGTTGACATATTCCTTGCATTGACACTATACATTAATGGTAGTATATGCAATTAGTTATTCCAAACCCGGAGTCTTCAGCTTATATACGACCAAGGGACAATATTTTTGTTCTGGAATTGTATGAAGTTACTATCGGCACTTACTCTGGTCACCCATTAGGGTCACATTTTTTACTTGGGGTATAAAGTTAGGTCTACGTATCTCTGACTCATCATTATGCATACTGCCAAGCATAGATGTAAGCATCCCATCCATTTTACCCAACATCCCCATTCAGGTGTTTGGATGGGCTGGAAGGGATGTGTTGGTGATGACTGTCAACTGTATTGGGTGGTTTACTTCATTTGGAAACTGGTGATGGGCTGTATTAGATGGATTACTTTATTTGGATATTGGTGATGGGCTGGATAGGATATTGATCTTTTCTTAAGTGTTTGGTGATGATGGGATGGATTGGGTTGGATGTTCCATCATTTTCATTGGATGGGATATTTGCCTACAGCTACAACTTACATCTATGCTCGCCCTAGGTGGGTGAGGGGAAGAAGTTTCTGAAATACATTCTAACCATTTTACAATTTTGCCCCAGAATACACACTAGCTTTATTTATAACAGGGCCTGGGCCCTGCGACCGGCTATTTATATACTAAAAGTGATTAAGGCACAGATGGGGGTGTTGCTTGTGTATATCATGTGTTGTGGGTGTTTCCAATGTAGCCGGTGGTGTCGCCAATGTTACGTACAAATGTTTTTGCAACGAGGTATCGCTGCTTAAATTCAGACTGAAAAATACATATGTTAGCTAGGATAGTGTATCAAACTATAAGAGACGCGAAGTCGGTCATTCCGTATCAGGGAACTAAAAAGGACCTTTTTTGCCTTTTACCTTTTTTGCCTTTTTTATAAAAAAGGTAGTGTAGAGACCCCAGCGGTCTCCTCGGCTCTTCACTTAACTAATCTCCGGTGTGCTCTGCCACGGACGGAATGGATTTGGGCAAGAGCAACGAGAACTGCGATCGAGCAGTTCAGTGTTGTTGGAGCGAGAGGAGCGAGCAGACATGGGATAAGACTTCGAAGACATTTCTACCTTCACTCAATAATCTCATCTTCACATTCCTAATTGGTTCACTGTCCTATCTAATGGATCACTAATAAATTGTGCACATAATTATTTACCTACATTTACCTGTGACACATCGGGCATCTTATTATTGGGACTTGGTCAACATCCGGTGGGGTAAAGTACGGTGTCACATCACACAACAATACATTTATATTATACGTTATTGCTCATCTTGGCCATCACCACTATAATATAATCATAATACTAATATTGGAGCATATTATATAGGGTTAGGGCATAGTGGAGCTACCCTAATTCCTAGACTGGCGCCCAACGTGGAAGAACTTACCGAGACAGAGTCTAATAACGAAATAATTATTATACTACACACACTATTATTAAAACAATATATTTAAATATTTTTATTTAATTGGAGTGATCTTTTGGTACAAATATTATAAACAAAATACTAATTAAATTGGACAATTTCAGGTACAGCTGCGTACAACAAACGGTCAGCAGTACTAGTGCCATTTAAAACTAAGAAAACTAACTGCACTTAAAATTAAGGACAATTAAATTGGGGGATTAATTACATAATAGCCTACCAGGTACACACCAATATAATAAAATTTATTAATACTTTACAATATTTGATAATATTATGGGTAAATTCAATTTAAAATAATTATACTACACAATTCAATCCAATCTTTTCCTTTGTCATTATTATTTATAACATTATACTGCGCCCGTGGCGCCAGGCTTCTGATAATTCTGAACGACAGACAGTTCAAGGATACAATACATTCCTATTCAAATTATATAGTCAAGCCACTACAGCTAAAATTCTAATTATCCTAATTTCCCTAGTATCCCTCGCTCACTCCAACACACTCAAACTCAACAATTCCTAACAATACCTATGATTCTGATATTTTGATCTCACTCAAATTTTTTCATTTCAATAATTGTGTAGTCGCCGCCATAGTGAATGGTGCCGACATTATTCAAACTTTCGTTTATTTGGTTTACATAGTAAATTACATTTAATATAACTTATGACATTATTCAAACCTTTCTCATTTGTTTGATGTTGTACATTTCATTAACAATTTCGTACGGCCATAGTAAATGGTGCAGACATTACTAAAACTTTATTTCCTTCATTATCTTAGTACATTACACTAATAATAATTTACTGCCATAGTAAATGGTGCTGACAGACATTATTCAAACTTCATCCTTATTTGATTGATACATTACACTAATACTAATTATTAAGTATTCAAATCTAAACCTATTTTACTTTTTCAAGTTGCTTTCGACCTAGCTATAACTTCATTATCACAGTCTGGGAGAAAAAGAAACTACATTTTTGAGTTAAGCCTTACCTTTCCGAAGTTTTAAAGCACTGCGTAGCTTCGCCAGAGTTACTGGTGCACAAATATTCAGACAAATCTAATCATTCAATTACTTTATGCATGAAGAAGTCTTATGCTTATCAGTACATAAACAGAGAACAAAGACACGCCAGTTACAACAAACATCGAGATATAGTACTCACGCCCACCAAAGGTCAAGTCTAAAGCAAAGAAAATTGGTCAACCTATTTCCATACCTAGTACTGCACACTCCCCGACATCAAGAAGACAAACTTCAACGGCCACAACGATGTCTATTCCAATACCAGCAAACCTTGCACACACTGAATTTATGCCTTTCAAAAGGAAAATGCTTTACACAACTATTGCAAGTACAACTAAATGGTATCGATTCAAGGAGGCTATAAGTCTTATCAAAATTGAAGTAATATGGGTTACGTCTTTAGCCTGTAACCTATATCACACTGTATATTATTATTATTATTATGTAATGCTGTGACATGACTCAACCCAACTCAATCTTATAATGTTATTATTGTATGAGTATACTTTGACCCGATACTTTACCTTACCCTACGATGCTGTCCGAGTCCCTACCAATGAGATGACCGATGTGACACAGGTAAAAGTAGATTAATTAGAGTTGCACTTTTTATTATTAAGAATTAGTTAAGACAATAGACCAATTGAAGAAATAAGAATGAATAGTGAAGGTGTAGGTGAACTCGTCGCTTCTTCCCACCTTGCTCCCATTCCTCGCTGCTACTCCAACAACTACTACTCTGCACACACTCAGGTCTGAAGCTTTTCTTCGTTCTTCCACGGCGAGGTGATCTTATTCGTTTGGTGCCGGGGCTAGGGGAATTAGTTAGCCGATGGCCTAGTGGGAAATAGGAGATGGCTCTGAGGGCCTTACAGTAGGAGTAGGTTTTTAAAAAAGGAGTCCTTTTTTGCCCTTTTACCTTTTTTACAACGTAATGCTGCAAGTAGTGAGAGAGTATGCCATCCACTTTATGTACAAACATAAAGCATTTAAATTTATGTTTATTATACAAACATTGACACCAACAGAACAGTACTATTCCTGTTACCTATGCATTAGTTAGTGCATCAATCAGAGCAAAATAAATTTTTCGAAAGTGTAGTTGAAGTTTGGAGCAGAAATTACTATGGGAAAGAAGAAAGCAAATAAAAAAGGGACACCTCTGGAACAGGCCAAGCCTTTTAAGGAAATATTTATGCCCACAAAAATAAAATATCTTCCTGTGAAAAAAGAAGCTCTTCCAAGATCAGCAACCGGAAATACTTTGCCTGAGCCTAAAGCGTCCACATCTAAGGAATGTAAGAACTCTGCCAAATCGGATATTAAAACTAAAGACGCCCATCAAGTAGTAAAACTACAAAAAGGTTAAATATTTGATAATACATATTTATAGTATACATTTTCTTACATATTGAATATTTAATTAAAGATGTGTGCAACTAGTAGTACTTACATATTGTCAAGTTAAGACAGCAAATAAGTACTTACCAAATGCAATGAATTCAGGCAACCCACCCACCTGAACATTAGATTACTAAATTTCAGGGTTGCGTTTTGTCCGGACAAAACTATTACTATCCAGGATGAAATTAGTTTTGTCCACTTTCTATCCAGGACAAAAGTGGACAAAACTAATTTCTTCCAGGACAAAACTAGTTTTGCCCTGGATAAAACCACTTTTATCCACTTTCGTCCACACCTTCCTATCCGGATACTGCAACCCTGCTAAATTTATATTAACATAGTATATATATAAATAAAATTAACATTCAAAAATTATTATTTTACAGACACGGATAAAAAACAAATGACTTGTGTCAAGGAAATTGGGCCACAAATTGATACGTTTGTAACGGAAAAGAGCGCAGTATTTCCTAATGTTAAACCTGTCATTCTTAAGCAAGAAGCTTTGTCTTCCTCCCAAGTTGCAAAAATATTAGGTAAAGGGCTACAATTTTGCATACGTTAACTAATTTTAAGATTTTAATTTTAGCAAATTGTAGAAATTTACTATAAAAGTATTTCTATCTTATAGAAGAAGACAGTCAAGAATTGTCATTTGATGTCGAGAAAATTGACCAAAATGAGTATCATCATTCTTTGGACAATGGAGTTGAAATATTCCAAATTGATGCGTCGGATATTCAGCATGGAGCAGAAAAAGTTTTTGGTCTCTATAGTAGGAATGAGTTCAAATCAAATCATTCGTTAAAAAACATTTTATTAAACTTAACGTGTAGTTTATTATTTCCAATTTTAAACGCGATTTTAACTGAAGTAGACCGTGACATAAAAATTGCTGAATTTTTTGTTTCAATTTTAATTTTTATTGATGCTAAACAAATCTAGATGTGGATACATTGCCTAATGCCGAAGAAATCTTAGAAGAGCACAACGACCCAACTTACATTCCTGAAGCCGATGAAAATAATATGGTAACTACAGATCCCAATGAAATAATTACAGCAATTGAAAGCACAGACGACAGTGACAATGATCATCAAGTCAGAAAGAAATCAAAATGGAGTCAGAAGCATACAGAGAAAGGTCGCAAAAAAGACCCTGTCTGGAATTTGTTTACTACACAGAAGGTAACAAATCTTAAGAGTGAAACAATCTGCAAGACTTGTGGATATAAAATAACATGGGCAAAAGTCACCTTATTAAAGGAACACTTGAAAAAATGTAACGAGAATATAGAGTTTGAAGGTCGTTCTAAACTTCAGAAAGGAATGTTCAAATCAAAAATGGGCTTACAGTGGGATATTCCATCGCTAAGTGAACGACTGAAATCTGAGAATGAAAAAATTGACATTCAAGTTGCAAAGTACATATTTGCAAGCAATATACCATTTTCGACCGTTGAAAATCCTCAGTTTATCAAACTATTGAAAATATTAAAGCCAACTTACAAACTACCCAGTAAAGAAGTCATTGGAGCAAGTTTATTGGAGAAAGTTTACAGTGAAGTTTCGGATTCTGAAAATGTTAAAATAGACAAACTTGTAGTTTTGATGCAAGATGGTTGGACTGGCCCTCAATCATCCCCTGTGATTTCTCATTGCGTTAGCGTTGAACTTGGACGAATACAGTTTTTGAATGCTATTTCCTGCAAAACTGAAACGAAAACGTCAGAGTATTGCTTAAAAATTCTACAAGAGACAATACAGCAGACAGAATCGAAGTATAAGTGTAAAATATTTGCTGTGGTAACAGACAACACCAATTCAATGATTTTAATGCGAAAGATGCTGATGCAAGTTTCTCCTGATGTCATAACATACGGGTGCCACACACATCTCCTAAACTTGGTTGGAAAGGCTATTATAGATGCTGTAATATTAGAGAAAGTGATTTCAGTTCAGCACTACTTTAAGGACAATAATTTCCCAAGAGAAACTTTAAAGGAATTAAAAGGACGCATGCCAAAACTGCCATGTGCAACTCGATGGAACTCACAGAATGATTGCTTAGTGAACTTCCTTCAGAATCATACGATTTATTTTGAAATTAGCAAGCTTGAACGTTCTGATGTCCCAGGAAATATCATGGACATTATTACGAATTATCAATTTTTTAAAGATGTGGAAAATCAGGTTCAATGCATTGAGCCAGTATCGGATGCCATTGTTAAGGTCTAAAAACTGCACAACTGGATTTAATCTTATTTACTGGTTATTTGAGATCTATTCCAGATTATATCAAAACTTTTTTTGCTTTTACAGCTTCAACACGAACAAGCTTCTATTGCTTACGCCGTAAAATTCTGGATTAACATTTTACAAAAATGTGAAATTCCCCACAAATATGAAAAAAGGTTCAATGAAATTGTCGAACTGGCACCAACATCATTTGCTTGTGCGGCATATTTATTGCATCCCAACTACAGAGGTACAATTGTTTAAAATATCATTTTGGTAAGAAATTAAAAAAAATTAATTATTATTACTAAAATAAAAGTTTGCAAACTTAAATACTACACTTTTTTGCAGGGGAAAATTTGTCTAACAAATTTGGAGAGAAGGGCTACAGGTACTTGGAATCAATCAATCCCATGTTTGTGACTGCTGTAATGAAACTACGACAAATGGACGAAAAGATGTTTCCTGCAACATTACTTTCAAAAAATCTTTTTGAAGGTGATTTTCCCTTGCAACCCAATCAATGGTGGAAGGAACTGGAACTCCTAAATGGATCTCAGCTACCAAGAGGACTGACTCAGCTCGGTCAGAAACTGATGCTCCTTCCAGCGTCTTCCAGTGGCATTGAGCGATGTTTTTCAACGTTAGGGAATATAACTACCGATTTAAGGAACCGACTTGGTATAGAAAAAGCCGCAAAACTATGCTTCATTTTTAAAAGTCTGAATAAGGATGTCGATTATGAGTAATTTTTAGTATAGGAATGATTCTTACAAAATCTTGTATTTAGAACGGGTTTACTATTTTACCACAACTAAGCCTAACTATTAATCTTAAACTAAAATGATTTGAATCTAAATGAATGTTAATTTTTTCTATCTACCTAACATAAGTTAATCTCGATCGAGTCATAAGCATTATCCCTAGTAATTAAATAAAATAAAATAGAGAACTCAGGGAATTATATATGTATCCTATAAGCTGAGTTTTTAAGTAATAAACTTTTACTTTTTTGTACATTCAAGTTGATGCTTGAGGAAAATTAAAAAGAAACAAAATTCTCTTATTTTATTCATTAAGGCAAAATTATACTAAGACTGAATTTACTGATGGAATAGTAGTTCAGTCTATGAGTGAATGGTATCATACTGTGTAAAAAGGTAAAAGGCAAAAAAGGACTGCTTTTATTTAAAAAGCAGTCCTTTTTACCTTTTTTGTAAAAAAGGAGTACCTTTTTTGTAAAAAAGGAGTACCTTTTTTGTAAAAAAGGAGTACCTTTTTTGTAAAAAAGGAGTACCTTTTTTGTAAAAAAGGAGTACCTTTTTTGTAAAAAAGGAGTACCTTTTTTGTAAA
The DNA here is from genome assembly GCA_020055645.1 of Tomocerus qinae. Taxonomy (NCBI): domain Eukaryota; kingdom Metazoa; phylum Arthropoda; class Collembola; order Entomobryomorpha; family Tomoceridae; genus Tomocerus; species Tomocerus qinae. The sequence continues at coordinate 139,389,298 of CM034546.1, read as the reverse complement.
AAAGGAGTACCTTTTTTGTAAAAAAGGAGTACCTTTTTTGTAAAAAAGGAGTACCTTTTTTGTAAAAAAGGAGTACCTTTTTTGTAAAAAAGGAGTACCTTTTTTGTAAAAAAGGAGTACCTTTTTTGTAAAAAAGGAGTACCTTTTTTGTAAAAAAGGAGTACCTTTTTGTAAAAAAGGAGTACCTTTTTGTAAAAAAAGAGTACCTTTTTGTAAAAAAGGAGTACCTTTTTGTAAAAAAGGAGTACCTTTTGTAAAAAAGTAGTACCTTTTTGTAAAAAAAGAGTACCTTTTGTAAAAAGGAGTACCTTTTGTAAAAAAGGAGTACCTTTTTTGTAAAAAAGGAGTACCTTTTTTGTAAAAAAGGAGTACCTTTTTTGTAAAAAAGGAGTACCTTTTTTGTAAAAAAGGAGTACCTTTTTTGTAAAAAAGGAGTACCTTTTTTGTAAAAAAGGAGTACCTTTTTTGTAAAAAAGGAGTACCTTTTTTTGTTCCCTGTTCCGTATGTGTATCCGTGTAGGTTTGTATGCATGTATCAAGAGATAAGGGGATGGTACCAGTCTTATGGAGTTCATGGACCGACAGATCTAAATAGGATTAATATATGTTGTAGCACTATTTTTCTGACCAAAAGTCATTATTGTCAAAATTCAATATGGGCTACCGTTTTCGAGATATCTGTGGTCAAAAACTGCCTTTTTAACGTTAGGGGAGCAATCCGGCAGTCGAAACCCGCAGATTATTAATAAGAGGTTAGCTTTTATTATTAATAAGAGGTTAGCTCTTATTATTGCGAGTAGTTTGTGTTTCTGTCTGTCTGTCTGTCTGTCTGTGTACCCACCTCTCCATGCATAAGCTGTGTGGTCAATAACTTTTGACAGAAGTAAAATTTTTACATTCTGTCTTCGGATCCTGAAACAAGACGTATGACTTAAGATCAAGTTCGTTAATGGGCCACATCGGTCACACCCACAGGTCATGGGGAGTGACTTAATGTCGATGACCGTTACATTCCCTTCTAGTTACAATATGATGCAATATGATGCGACATTCCAGTTTCCCGCAGACCCGCCACATGTTTTACTTCTTCCTCCCATTCCACCGTGACTTAAATTTTCGTATATCCATTGCGTATTCTGCTTTACGTCCCTGTCAAGCGTCACTTTACAACTCGTACTTCAATTTTCGTGTATTTTACATTTCGTTTCACCTATTTAACGTTTATTTCGTCATTACATTCACCTTCACAATTCAACAGTTATCTCAATCGTCGTGAAATTATTTGTTTAATTTCGTTTGTTACACGTATCACACGTCAAAGGTACTTTTCTTTCACCTTTTTTTACATTACATTTTCTTCACACATATTTTATGACGATTTCATTACATTTTACCTCCACATTTCAACAGTTCTCTCCTCCCCATTACGTTTGTTATTTAATTCCTCATTCATCAAAGATACATCCCTTTGGGTACTTCATTTTGACTACACTATGCCGTTGAAGTAATCACGAGTTACCATTTATGACGAATTCGTTTTACACTTAAGTAATACCCCTTATTTTATTTTACTTCTCACATATTTTACATTTCGGTCCTCCTATTGACTGTTTTACTCGGCGGTAATTCAATTATTTTACTTCAGTTGTTTTTCCATCACTCATCATCATACTCTACATTGACTCACCTTGAATTACCATATTAAATTTTACTTTTGAATGCAGATCATGCCCAAATTAAAAAAAAAAGTGTACAAGAAAACCTGCAAGAAGACCGTAGGAGAAAGAAGCAAATGCGAAAACAAAAAGGATAGTGATTATTTAAAGTTTCAATTACTGGAGGAAGACGCTTCAAAACAAAACAGATCTGCGCGATTATCACCGAAAAAATAATGTTGGATGTATGACGACATGTAGAGATGATCCAGTAATGCTAACACAAAGCAAAATGATGCAATAGCTCATCCAATAGCAAGACCAGATCCAACTTTCATAGCTTTCACCAGAAAAGCGAGGGATGCAATAGCTCATAAAAATGCAAGACTGGATCCAGTGATACGTACACCAGAAAATCAGAGGGATGCAAAAGCTCATAAAATAGATCAAGACTGCATTCCCTAGTGCGCACATCGGAGAAGCAGGAGGATACCGTTGCTACGTTTTTGAAGATAAAAACATTAGTAGTAATCAAAAGTAGAATCGAATCGGATTTGATTTAGATTCAGATTTGAAGAAAATGAATCGAATCGATCATAGCTTTTGAGTGCTCTGATTAAAATAATTCGACAACTAAATCCAGGGCGGACTTTTTCAAAAATTCAATAGCAAAAGTATTGATATTCTACTAAATAGCTTAGCTAAAATAGGAGAAAAACAAGACGTTTTAAATTTCGCTTTAATGGTAGGTTTATACGATATTTGTGAATCTAAAATTGAGCATCAAATTCTTGGTGACGAGGACATTTTATTACTTATCATCACATTGCTGGAAAATAGATATTCTATTCCAAGAACAGTAGTTCCAAAAAGCTGTCACTTTTTAGAGACCGTGTTATTCAATTACGATGATCTCAGATTCCGTCAACATTTAAGAATGAGTCGAACATCGTTCTTTTTATTGTTGGATGAAATTAAAGGTAGGTGGATAAATTAAAAATCTATTCTATAAACCATTTTTAAACCCCGATCTATAATTTAAAATATTTAAAATATTATTATTTTGATTAGGAGATCCGGTATTTACAGACATGCAAGCAGAAGTAATAATACAATTAGCAGTTGCCTTAACCGAGCTAGGATCTTATGGAAATGGAGCAAGCCTACGTATAATTGCTGCAAAATTTGGGATAAATGAAGGCTCCGTTAATAACTACACAAATAGAGTGATTACAGCCCTAACGAATCTAAGTCAAAAGTGGATTAGATGGCCGGATGTGGCAGAAAGAAAGGCTCTTGGATCAGAAATGGCAGCACATTTATTTCCAAAATGCGTTGGATTTGTCGACGGCTCGGATGCCACTTTATACCACGCTCCGTCTGAAGAAAAAGAAACTTACTGGTCAAGGAAAAAAAAGTATTGTATGCATTTCCAAGTTGTATGCGACCACAACAAAATTATACGCCATTTTACTACTGGTTATCCTGGAAGCGTGCATGATTCAAAAGTTTTCAATTCTTGTCCCCTTGTTCGTCAAACTTTTATGTATTTTAGTGATGGCGAATTCATAATTGGCGATTCAGCATATGCAAAATCTGAAACGGTCGTGGTACCCTATAAAAGAACAAATGGCAATCTCGACAATGCGAAAGCTGTTTTTAATCGGCACTTGTCCAGCAAAAGAATCTATGTTGAGCACACTATCGGAATATTAAAGGGTCGTTTCCAGAGCTTATTAGGACTGCGCATTAACGTCGATTTAGAAGACGGCCACAGGAAAGTTTGTCGGTGGATCCAGGCATGCGTCATTTACCACAATTTTTTAATGCATTTCGACCCTTGGAATGAACCCGATGACTTCATTTACACAGAGGCTGACAATGAACCTGAGCCAAATGAAAATCATACAGCGATAAATAGAAAAGGCGAATTAAAACGGTCCGCTCTATGCGAAATAGTAAATAGTATGCAAAACTAAATTTTCTTTGGTCGGTTTTTATTAATCTGGACCGCAAGTTTCAGTTGAAAAGCAATCTTTTAACTTATGAGGTTAAATAAATTATGTTTTATTTGACTTTGCTCTTTCAAGTTCTATCTGTAGCTGAATTTTCTTTAATTCGAATTCCCAGGTCTGCTTCTCGTGCTTCAATTTTTCAGTAGCAATCTCCTGTTCGGTGCTTAGTCGCGCAAGCACTATTTCCTTTTCAGATGTCAGCTTTTCCAATGCTATTTCTTTGTCCAGCTGTAACTGTATTAACAGATAATTAATTTAAATTATTCAACTGCAACTTTACGGCAATTTAATAAATCAAAATGTTTACCTTGTACAAATTTAAATCGTGGGTTTTGTTGTCCATTATTTTTGCATACTCAAACTTTTGCTCTTCAAAAGCAAGTTTTTTACTCTCTGCGTCTGCCTGTTTACTTAGCTTTTCACTGATGACATCGGCAAAGGAATTCAGGGAATTTTTCTGTTTTTTTATAGCAGACTCCACTTTTACGCCAATTCCAGAAAAACTGCTACGAACGAATGTTTTCAGATCGGGTTGATTGTCTTCGTTTTCATCCTCACTTATATCTACATCTGAATTAACTAGCTTTGAATCATCAGATAAATTTTCATTAACCGAAGCTTCTTGTATTTCTTTGGAAATCTGTAAAAGGAATGCTTTGTTAAATTAAGTTAGAATTTATATAGCTTTTAAAACATTTTTCATTTAATTCAAGAACTTGCCATTTCAGAATCAGAGCCATCTTCTTCTTTGTTAATTGGTTGTGTTGATTCAACAATGAACGGGGGAGTAATGTTAGGTCTTGTTGACATTACAGAATCCAAGATTTCGAATTGAGGACATTTTTTGAGTATCCAACCTAAAATAAAAAATGATTTCTAAAATTACTAATGCAACAAATGATTATGCTAATATCTAAAAAATTATGATTATATTATGGTTCTCATTAAAAAAAATTACCAGCTTGTAAGTTGGCCTCCTTGTCTACGCCAAAACCAGAAGAATCCAATTTTCCTTTCACAAATTTGTATTTTCGAATCAAAGAGTCTAGTGCGTTTTTCATTTGCAGGTCGGTTATTTCCAATTTTAAAGATTCTTTCATCTTTCTTGCAAAGATTACCTTTTGTTGACTCTGAAGCAGAATAAATAATAGTTTTCTTTTCACAATTTTAAAAACTTCAATAGAATTGATGAATTCCCTATCATCACTTACTTTATATTGCTTGTAATACTTTCTTATGTAGTCAGCCATTCGGTTATTTAGGTCTTCTGTCCACTTAAACTTGACTGGAATTGGTTTCGGGTCCATAATTTTTTTATTCCTTCTTGTGGTCATCGAAAACTAAAGGATTTGATACTCCGAAAGGCAAAAATGGCGTTAAGCTGATTCCGAACTTTAACACTACAACCTGCGATTTTCCAACCAAAATCTTTCCAATCCGAATCTAAATCGTCCCAGGAGACGATACAAAAAATTCCGATGAGAACGATACGATTTTCTTGTTCGCGCATGAGCAGACGCAGTTTTGATGCAAAAAAGTAAATCAAATCGGATTCGATTCTACTTTTGATTACTACTATTGACTATGCAGCACCTGACAAAATACAGTAAATCGAAAGCGTGGGAAGGGCAGCGTTTCCATCGTTTTGCAACGTTGCCACATTGACATTACGGAACTCTGATTTTTATATTTCGGGGTGGCCCTGTACCATCACATTCGAATTCGGTATTCATCGAAAAATTATTTCATATTTACATTTCAAGTATTATCAGCCGTACAAGTTAACGGTCATCGTAAAACTATTTTCGTATATCGTGTGAAAATCAGCTGCTTATTTATATACCATAAGAAAGTCACCCAGCCCATATTTACGGCGGGAGTAACTATTATGACTCTCTTATGGGTACCCAATGCATCGTCATCTAATTAGTGACACGCATGAATTCCCATTGTCTCTGTCTACTATCTACCGAAACCACAGTCAAAGGGATTGATGTGGGCGGTGGGGAAACTAATGAACTGAAATCTAGTTCTGCATTATGGGGAAACACGAGAGGTGTAAAGTGGAACATCTAGGTCAACTTTGAAATATTACTACTTCACTGACGTCACTTTTTGTCACTCACTCAGCGAGGTGGAATTCGGCTAGATTTCCTTCGGGTCTTTTAGTTCAACAGCGTCTGTTTTCAAAATTCAATTGGTTTTGTACATCGTATAAAGTCATGTATTGGTTCTTCCAAAAAAGCTTCTTAAACAACTTTTGAAATACTATATGACAAATACCTTAATCCCCCGTCTGGGGAAGTGGATAACTTTCATTCTGTACATTCTAACCACTTCTATTGACTCCGAAACACTTATCATGTTACCGAATGCATTCAAAATACATTTCAGGGCCGGTCTGTTGTGGGGGCTAAACGGTCAGCCGCCTGGGGCCCCATGATGTTTAACACAAAATTTTACCGTCTTTTTTAACCTTTGACCTTTTTTGAACCTCTTATTGCTTACATCCTGTGTGTAACACAGTTTATTGTTATAATGACTAAGGTTGGCTGGTAATAAATCTTCGAGTTTAGGCTGCCGGATGGCTCCCCTAACGTTAAAAAGGCAGTTTTTGACCACAGATATCTCGAAAACGGCCCATATTGAATTTTAACAATAATGACTTTTGGTCAGAAAAAATAGGGCTACAACATATATTAATCCTATTCAGATCTGTCGGTCTATGAACTCCATAAGACTGGTGCCATCCCCTTTGGTTTGATTGCGAAATATGCTAAATTTAGCAGTGAATATTTCATAATTATTATATAATATACTAAGCCACTGCATACCGTACAGAGTTTGAATTTCAAAAGGTTTAATTATAAAAGATGAAAACTCCAATCTAGAAGAGAATTTTCTACAAAATTACTGCTAATAACTTTTGTTCTTAAACCAACAACAAATTTTAACACACTCACCAAAATGATGTGTAGAATAGTAGTAAATAAATATTGTATTTCATATCGTAACTTCACTAGCTTTGTTTAGTACCTGGCTTGGGCCCTGTTACTGGCTAGTATACAATATTTTGATAATTTCATCAGCTACAATCCCAATCCCACTCTACGGTCATCAGAAGTCAGGAACCACATCTTTGACCCCCCTCGATTGAGTTCAGAGCAGTACATCCCTCAAAGTATCATTTATAGATGAATATGACACGCGCAATAGTATATATATAAAAGCATAGCAAAAAGTGTAGGTTGTGGGATATTGGCTCCAGATTCACAAAGATCTTTCGAAGTCCTTCTAGAACCATTATCACAAGAACAAACTCCTACTCTAGGGTCATTCGTTTTGAGTATTTCACGGGATAAGTTATTAACTGAATTGCTGGGTGTGCAGACAGCTCGGTAGACACACTTCGACAATTTCTGCAGGTCTACAGTAATCGGAGTTTCAGTCGTCGTCGTGAATGAAGAAATGCCATCGGAAGAACTTTCATTGACTGTCCCGTTCCTATTTTTAATCTCGGCTGTCGTGTTCACTGACTTCTTGTCTTTTCTCACGTTATTGTAGTAGAGTGCACAAGGAGCTCCTACTCGTCCGTAGCAGGCATAGACTGTGTTTCGGTACAATCCACTGGTCCCCCAGTTCGGAGACGACTGCTGGGGTCCTCCGTTGTTTGAAGTGGCTTTCCCCAGTTGGTAGCCAAAGAATGCACCGCCAGCCCCTGTAATTTACATTTACGTATGATTTTATTTTGCTTGCTGAAATTACATTTATTACACAAGATAATATTTCAACAGAATTTTAATAGCCACTGGCTACTGGGGAGGTTGCTAGGGGCAAAAGTGACTATTAGTGGGCGGGTAAGTCAGGTGGCTAGTGGGCAAAAGCAAACATATTGTATTCAATCTGTCTGCTATATTGTAAATAATAATAGTGTGGTAATTAAGAGGACCTAATGGTGCAGTGGTGAGGAGATGTGTCTGTCAGCGAAAGAGTTTGAATTAAAATGTATGCATACATACAGGTCACGGATTCGTTTCTTAGCGTAGACAATTAAAAATAAAAAGTGTGCAGACCATTGACTGCAGATAAGAGCATGCTACACTAAGAAAGCATGAGTTGGATTGTTTTTTGCATCGATATTTTAAGAGCAGTCTTCTAACTGCAGATAACATAATTCAAGTGCGTTTATTTTCTTAGCGCGGACGTCATTCTGCATCACCAAAGCTGCGGATGGCTGTTCACAGTAAACTAAATGGTATGTCGCATCCGCAGTTTTACCGGCCAATCTTCTGCAGTTAGAGTGGCGGTGTGAAAAACACAGAACTCTGCAGGACGACTATTAACGGGGTAAGTTTTTACAACCAGCACAAAAATTTTTCAAACATAACTTACGCAGATAATTGTAATTGAAAATTGTAGTACATTATATCGTAATAAGCCTATTTATTAGGTACATATAAACGAAGAGGCATTGCTGTTACATGATGTCTATATTGGGTAAAAGAACTGCGATTTAGACTAATCCCCTTTTGTCCATGTGGGTGGGCAAAATGTAAAAAGCCGGCTGAATTAGAACTGTTTAAATTTTTTTGAAAAGGGGGCACAGGAGTATGGGAAAATGACTTTAAAATTTCATTGTCATGTAATAATTGTTACGAGAAGAAGAAGTGCCGATTTCAAAAAACCCAATTACCATAGAGATTTTCGGTCAACTGCAGACCTGTGGGTATTTTCATAAACTATTTCCGCGCGCATTTGCTGTTTGAATTGATAATATTTTACATTTTCTTTCAAATTCAAAAATTCTGTAAACCACGTAGACCGTCATATTTGTAGTCTATATTACAGTCGTCACCATGAGTTCTTCTGACAGTGATTCAAAATTTGACCTCGTTCAAGCCCTTCCTTGATTAATCCAATTTTTGGGTCATTAGCCAATAAAATTGCAGATTTCCATGACATAATGACATAAATTTATACGATTTCCAAAATGTATTTTAAGGGGTAGGATTTAATGAAGCAAATACCGTGAATAGCGAGTATTATGCACTCATGATAATGATAATGCCGCTCGTACCGCCTGTGAGCTTTCGGATTTGTCTTTGCCTCCCCGTTCCCGCCCGTGAGGATCTTTGATTGGCCCGTGTCCTGCCCGCCTCTACCTGTGAAAATTCTGTGCTGTGTGCTCGTGCCCGCCAGTGAGACATTTGTAGTATGAGCACGGGCCGGGCACACAAAAAAAACAAAATTTCTGGCTTTTTTTAGTATATATCAAGGTGCATGTAAACAAAGGTGACGAATCAAGCCTTTATTTTAGGAATAATCTGCGGGACCATTTGGTCCCGGACTGTCCCAGCTTAGTTGTAGCTTGTTACCTATAGCAACCGAACTGAGCTGGGACAGTCCGGGACCATTTGGTCCCGCAGATTATTCCTGACATTTCAATGGAAAAATGGGCTTGGTTCGTCACCTGTTATAAATCGAGTGTTGGTTGCTATACGCATCTTGGTATATATATATACGGGTAGCTACTGGCGCCCGTGAGCAGCATGAATTTTCCTGCCCGTGAGCATCCCGATTTACCCGTGGCTGCCCGTGCCCATCTGCCTGTGCTCACCCGTGAAAATTCTGTATCATGTGCCCGTGCAACTCTCTAGGATGAATGCTAAATTTAAATCTCATTTTGCACCCTCATTTGCATGGACATAGTTGAGTTATTGGAAATTACTTAGAGATTAAACCTTTAAAAATGAATCTTATTTGTTTTAGGTCAATAAACTTATATTATTAACCTTTTATTCCTTTCGTTTCAAAATGGATATAAAGCTTTCAAAGTCAACTCAAGTGACACGAAATCTCTTTATCGTGAAACTTCAGTTTAATGACTATCTTAAATTTAATTTCCAGATTTTAGCTGTAGATATTACTAGATGTTTTAATTCACAAGTAATTCCCAATTTCCCAATACCTCAAGTGTCCATGCAAATGAGATTTAGATTTGCATTTATCCCAATATTAATTTAATAATATTCGCATTCACGGTACCTCTTAAAAATGCATTTTGGAAATCGTATAAATTTAAATCTTGGATATCTGCAATTTCATTGGCTAATGACAAAAAATTTGGAAAAATGAGAGAGGGGCTTGACCTAGGTCAACTTTTGAATCACCTGTCAGAACTCGTGGATGACGACAGTAATCTCTGAATTTAATTTAAGTTTTCTTAATATCTGTGCGGATTTTTTTGCGATCAATGGCAGAAAACATTTTTTCTAATAGCCCAAAAAAGAGATCACCACTGCTGCCTGAAGCGATTCATTTTACAATTTAATTTTTTTATCACATATGGTATCCCAAAATTGTTGACTGACCCCTCAAATTTTGTTTATTTTATCCCTACATATACAGATTTTGAAATCGGCACTTCTTCATCCCACCCACTCAATTATAACTGCTCTTTATGGTGTTATCGTAAATAAATAAATTACAAAGATTGTTAAAAATGAAATTTTTGGTGCGGAAATATTTTATAGCCTCTAATTAATCATTTGGTTTGGTAGTGTTATGATAAAATATATAAAAATTTCCAAAAAATTTTAAAAATTTGACCAAAATCTGGAACCCATCAATCCGGTGGGGCAGTTTCTAGACCCTCTCAACCCCTTATAAACCTGTAGAGATTTGGTGCGTGGCGGCTTAATTTTTTCCGCGCGCAAATAAATAATTTTTCATCTTTTTTCCTCTTCCTCTCCTTTATCCCTTTTTTCCTCTTTTTTCTTCCTTTCTCCTTTTATTTTTGGCGACCCGAGCGTTGCGCCTACATTTCTTCGTCACGTGCGCTTATTTTACGTTACCATGCCCCCTTCGGGGCGTGGTTTTCATGTAAACCCATATGCAATGTTAAAAGAGTCTACGGTAACCTGGTTATCAGGTTACCGACATTTTTGTGGCCCTTTTACTCCTTGTTGATAACAGTGATGAAGTCAAAGGGTGATGGGTGGTATACCAGTTGGCATACAGAAACACAAAATCTAGCAGGAGTTTCAGTTTTCCCACTTACAATTTCATCAAGAAACATAAGCGAATCAAAATACGAAAATATGAAATGCCTGAAATAATCTAAAAGAACAAAGACCTCACCATCACATCTCACAGCCGAGCCTCTAGCCAGCATTTTTTTCCTCTATTGGAAATCAGTTTAATATGACAATGACAATGAACCCGTGTAGTGCATAGATGTAAACATCCCATCCCTTTTACCCAACATCCCCGTCCCATCCACCATCCCATCCGGATGTTTGGATGGGCTGGAAGGTATTGAGACAATTTCTTGGATGTTGATGATGGGCTGGATGGGATGGGTACAGTTGCGTTGTACTTTTTCACACAGGATATTTTTAATGATATGGATAAAACTAATGGTAGGATAGTTGCTGTATTTATAGATTTTAAAACTGCATTCAATTTGGTGCAGCATGATTTACTGGTTCTAAAGCTAATTAGAAATTTTAATGTGGAACCATATATGTTACGTTTGTTAAAAAATTATTTGACGAACAGAACAGGTAAAATAAAAAATGGTGTTTACATATCAAAATATTATGAAATAGAGTCTGGCACTGGAGCTGGAACTGCATTAGGACCATTATTGTTTTCAATGTTTATAAATGATATTGGTAGCATATTTGATGTCAAATATGCACTTTATGCAGATGACCTAATTTTATGGTGTCACAATTCGGATGTTAATCAGGCAATTAGTAAAATTAATGAGAATCTAGAAAAACTGCATATTTGGTGTGTAGAAAATTATATGGTAGTTAATGTTGAGAAAACAAAATTTATGATCTTTCATAAGTCGCATGACACTACTGTAAATAAGTCTGTATTTGATGATGTTCTACTTAACTTTGAAAAAATAGAGAGAGTGTATTCTTTCAAGTATTTAGGTGTAATTCTTGATTGTAATCTCACGTTTAAGGAACATGGGGAGTCAGTAGATAAAAAGACTAAGGTGGCAATAGCTAGAATTTATAGTTTAAAAAGACTACTCTCCACCAAAGCGTTTGTGTCCTTATTAAATGCCTATGTATTTTCTATTTCGAATTATGCTATTAATATTTGGGCAGTGTTGGCTAAAGAAAAACTGGCTACTATTGATAATCGTATTAATAGATGTATCATTAATTTCTATTACCCTAAATTGTGTAAGTTAAGTCGTAATAAGGACAAAAAAAAGTTTATTGTTAGTAATCAGAAGAAAATCAAAAGTGATTATCCTAAATTAAATGTGAATAAGCTTAAAACTTGTTGTAAGGTATTTTCTATTTTGGAAAGAAAAATAATTTATTTAGTTAAGTTGGTCTGGAAATCGTTGAAATTACAGTATATAGGCACTGAAAACTGGTTTCAAATAGTAAATGATAATGTCTCAAGATCATTTCCTAAATTAAAAGTTAAAACATGTAATTCGAATGCCTACAAAAGATCTGTGCAGCATGAGGCAATATTAACTTGGAACAAACTACCAAGGAAATGGGCCTATAAAGAACTATCATTAGGCCAACTGATGGATCTTGTCAAAAATGAAATCATATTGCAAAGGGAAATGGATATGGTATACTACTAGAACTACTGATTGTTTTATCTCAAATTGTATTAGGATAGTGACCATAGAGGAGGAGCAGCCGCAGTAATATGTTAGCTGAGTTTTAATTGTAAAATGATTTTGCAGTTGAATATGTCTTTTTTGTCACTCTAATAAAACTAACTTTGAACTTTGAACAGTAGCCTGGAAGGTCGTAATGGGCTGGATGGGATAGTTTAATTTTTTTGGTGGTGGTGATGAGCTGGATGGGTTTAATATTTTTGATGTTGGTGATAGGATGGATGGGGTGGGGTCGGTTGTCACATCCTTTGGAGTGGATCGGATGTGCTTTAGGCAGACAAAATGCAACTATACTTTCCAAGAACCTTATTTTTAGAACTAAAGGGTTCGAAATAACCGACCGCAAGAAATGGCATATTATTTTTCTAATTTGCGTTCACACATATGCTTGAATTAAGCAACTTCTACTAGATACTTATTATGAAAGTGCACTTTAAGCTTCTAAGCTTTGATATCGAGTATGTTCGGTGGGCTGGATGAGAACCAATACCTTTCCCATCTGGATGTTATGATGGGTCGGAAGGAATTTTTGGATGTTGGTGATGGGCGGGATGGGATGGTTTAGCTTGTTTGGATGTTGGTGATGGGCTGGATGGGATAGTTTAGCTTATTTGGATGTTGGTGATGGGCTGGATGGGATTTTTTAGTTTATTTGGATGTTGGTGATGGGCTGGATGGGATGTTGATATTTTTTTGGATGTTTGGTGATGGGATGGATGGGTTGGGGTCGGATGTCCCATCTTTTGGAGTGGATGGGATGTTTACCTACATCTATGGTGGAGTGTTTGACTATAAAGCTATTACAATTACAATTACAGCACTGAACAGACCACATTTCATATTTAGTTGTGATGAACGCGAGAAAGGAATTGCTCACAGAACGCGCGCCTATTTAGTTACCGTGCATAATAATAATGTTCAACGTTTTATCTTATGCAAACGGGCAAGAAGCTTTTGTCATACCGACACGTTGGTACATAGTACATACATACCGACATACATACCGATACACCGAATTTCGAACGAACGCGCAACTCGAACAACATGATTATATATAGCAATGATAGTGATTAAGGTATATTTTTAAGTATGGATGGACTGAAAATGGTTGATTATTGATAAAATTTACCAATAGCGACGTTTTTGCCGATCCCTCTCTTTTGTCTCTTGTATCTCTCCAGTCTGTACGTGTAGATCTGTGTAGATGCATCATCACACGCACACCTTCCATTTTGACAAGTCAAGAACTTCGATGCATCACAAGAGTCAACTGTAAATCCTGAACCCTTCGAAATTGAACACTTTTCATCCCAACTGTTCAGTCCAAATGAACCAATTGACATCAGCACGACCAAAGGAAATACTACCAATAGCCCATTTTTTCCAATCTGAAAAGTTAATGCATACCTGTATCAAGACTGTATTGAAGGGGGCGTAGGGGACAAATTTTGACAAATACCCCCCCTCCCGCGAAATCCAAGAAAAAAAGAATCGTTTTTCTAAAAACATCAAAAAATCGAGCCATTTTCAATGGTTTTTATACTATTTTCGACAAAATGAGCCTAAATTTTTCGCGCGAATATATGCAATATGCATAATACATATTAGAGCTTTTTGATATCTATGCCCTCTCCAAAACCGATTTTTAACACGGTACTGGTCAGGCTAGTAGTGCAATTTGAGGGTTAGATTGGTGCATACGAGTTGCACAAATACGTTTCAATTTAAAGTCCTATACTTAGAATCGGGAGAAATTAAGTTATTTTCTTAATGAAAAATATCTTTTTTCAAAACGGTTTTGGCTGTTTTGTATTTAAACAGGACTTTATTTGCTCACAAAGATTATATAAAATTGTAAAAAGGAGAAAAAAGTTAATATTTTGATTTGGGCTTAGATTAAAAAACCTAAATGTTTTATTGGTTAAAATTACCTTACGTTCCATATTGAAAGTGATTTGAATTTTGATGCACTATGTCTAACGTGCTTGTAAATTCTGTGCTTCTTTTGGAAATTGTTTTGTAATAAAATCAATTTTTTGGATGTATTTTGTTACTGTTACTGCTCCTTTTTCCATCTACCCAATTTTGGTAGCGGAAACGTTTTTAGAAGTCTATGTTATGAATAGCTTTCTCATTGTACATGTAAATACAATGAATTCTAAGCATTAACAACTAATAATTACCAAAAAGGATGTTTTTATATGTGAACATGAAGTGTATGAGATATCTTTCAAGCTGTGCAAACGACTGAAGTAACCATGCATTGTAAATTTTCAAAGTGGGAATTCAGAATTGCAATGCCTTAAAATCCATCGTTCAAAAAGCCCCCAGTCGTTTGTTCGTCATATTTCTTAGCGATATTCTACTCTACCTTCAATTTTGTGTTGCACGAACTACTAACATTTGTTTATGCTATTGGAGACATTATATCAGCGAGCTTAGCACAGCAGTATGTTAGAAAATGTAGCAAATGTAAAATAAGCAATAAGCACGCAAATAAGCAATTGGTGTCAAGAAAAGCTTAAGGGTTGAGAAAATGGAGAAAATATTGATATCGAAGTGAGGAAAAACAAATGCGTTCTGTACATGTTCCTTAAAAACCCAGTTATTTATAATAGCAATCCCCGTTGGATGTAATTTATTTTGACTATCAGGGTCCCGGTTGCATACATGAATGAGAATGTTTAAGGATGTCTCGGCTAATCTAATTTGTGGGTGTTCGGGTTTTGGTAATTTTACGTTATAGTTAACGGAATTAGGAAGCCTCACGAAACGAAACTCACCACTATAATAATCAAAGGTACCTACGTAATATTTAGTTAGGTGCACCACAAGATAAAGCCTAAGCTGGTATCAAATAGATACTGATCCAAGTTGTTCATTCCCTTACTGCTCAATAACGGGGATGCTCTCTTTTCAAGGGATAAGCTAAAGATTATAACAAGCAGAATTAACAACTGCATAAATCTAAATTAAATATTATACATTTTCTTAATTTACTGTGCAGGAGCCTACGGCTTATCTGCATTCCATTCCTTATCCTAAATATTTACATGTCGCCTCGCGACCTACCGTCCTAATACGTATCTATTTCTAATACCTATCTCTAATTAATATATACATCTTAAACTATAGCTTACCTGTGCACTATCCTAATTCCAATCCCACACAACACAAACACACAAATCATGTATGCTAAAACATCCATCAAATAAGATTGATTCCGAATCTGACCAGGAGACAAAGTCCTGGTCAAATAAACATTCGCTCCTCTATTATTCTGTGCTCTTTCACTCATCTAATTGACACACTCAACCCAGTGTACAAAATACCATTTACCACTTACCAGTGGTAAGGGGTTTTAAACGTTAAATACCACTACCTAAAAAGTAGTGGTAAGTGGTATAAATGGTAAAAAATAGTCTCATTTAAATTTCGTGCTTGAATTTTGAATAAAATTCGGTGCCAAAGTATGAAATGGCTTAGCAGACGATCATTGATGTCACAAATTGATAAGTGTTTATCAACCAGAGTAGGATTCAACCAATGGGGGTGCTAACAAACCTTACCGATTTAGAAATTAATTGCAATTAAATTACCATCAATTTTAAATGGGCGATCTTTCTTTCTTTCTTCATTTTTTTATAACTTTCGGTGTACAATCAAATAAATATAATTAATTTAATTGATTAAGGGGCTAATTGGAAATATTTAATAGAAAATAAAGTTTTAAAACTTATATTTTAGGAAGGCTAGTGTATCTGTACTCAGCTGTCTAATCAGTGTACGCCTTTTCCCACTTTTTGTGCTTAATTCACACCCACCTGTGAGAAATGGGAGAAACGGGAGGGTGTGAGAAATGGGAGAAGCTCCCACTTATTTGAATTTAGCGGGCGATTTTAGGTGCCCACATTACCCCAAATAACCCTTTCTCCCGTTTCTCCCATTTCTCCCACTCCCACCTTCCTTAATTCACACCCACCTCCCATTTCTAACAGTGCATTTCTCCCACCCTCACAGTGGGAGGGCGTACACTGTGTCTAATCAATCGCTAAAACTTACCATTTTTACCATTAAATGCATTTTTACCATTAAGTGCATTGTTACCACTGTGATGGTAAAAAAGGCTAAAAAGTGGTAAATTTTGTACACTGACTCAACCATACATACTTTAGTGATACTAACTATACAATCATACCTATAGTTTCTTACATACAACCCGGGTATTAGTCTGGCACAGGACTACTTCCTACATTCCGGGACTAGCCCACCGAAACCGGTAAGCATGCTGAGCTGCTTAGGCAAGTCGGGAATGGAGTGGAATCGGGACTCAGCAGATCACGAGTACCCGGTTTCCCCTTACAACTGGACTTCATTTAATTGTGTGGCTCTGGCTATTTACTTATGTGGAATGGAAATGGTGCTGTTGTCTCCTGTGCTGGAAAAGTGTTGACAAGAGACAAGAAAGTTCACAATTATATAGACAAAAAAAAGAAACCTGCACAGTGCACCTGCCTTTTTTCTATCTGGGAAGCATTTTGAGACGTGGAGATAATTCTTTCATGAAACAGGCAATGCCTTGATATACAACTTTGTGTACAATTGTCAAAATCCGCAGCAAACAACCAAGAGCCCACTGATGTCCAAAATTCAGGTTTTTGTAGTGAGAACTTGCTGCAATGTAAACGGCCTTACATAAAAACCCATCTTAAGGTGGGAGCCTACAAACAACCCATAATTTGTCATAATCTAACCTAATCTAAGGATGTTGCACTCCACCCTTTAAGTCTTGCCTCATGCATTTAAGAGAAATTGGAAAGGGCAAGGAAGACATTTAACTGAGATTTATAAAAATTGAACACGTTGAGCAAAAAACACAAGCTAAATGTAGACCTCGTTGCGGGTGGTGCCTGTTCTGCCATTGTTGCCGTTACCGGTGTTGTCTGTGTTTATAGTCACTATTTTTGCCTCTTTTCTGACCTAACCTAATTAAAAATAGTTCATCTAGGTTTGGTCAGAGAAGAAGCATAAATTGTGATTTTTAATACGTTAAGTCAGAAAAGAGGCATAAATAGTGACCGGCAACAAGGTACCGCTGCCTAAATTCAGCCGAAAGAGACCCAAGAAGATGAAACCGAAAAAAGACGCCACTAAGCAAAAAGTAAATATTATGACATCCGCATACCTATACCTAAGCGTTTCTAAATAATTATGTGTGTAAATGTAACTCCACGATTTTAAATACTTGGAATTAGAACTCCAGTAATATTTTATCGCCTACATTACATAGACAAAATGTATGAAAAAAATCCATATAAGATGTACAGAACAAAGTAATAAATTTTTTGCCCCGTATCTGTTTTGATTGGTTTCCGCACTGCCCGGTATCACCTGTCATTGGATGAAGGGAGGAGCTTAAGGCCTTCACCGCATGTTTACGAAACCACAACCCAGTGGAGCCCTTTTAGTATATAGTTTCTGTACATTTTAAGTAATAAAAAATGTTTTTTCTTGCTTGCGATAGTTTACACACTATAAAACAAAGGTGCCAATTAACAACTAATGTGAAATAGCAATTAACAATAACAGAAATAACAAATTTATTTATTGTTTTCGACTTCTTTGTACCTGCGAATTAAAAACATGTATTTATATTACACTTTACAGACCAATTAAATAAATCCATACAATTATATATTTAAGATACCAGTGCCAGCCGGGAATGGAGAAATTGAACAATATGTGAGCTTTAATAAAAACAAGACTGGAGTTTCATGGTTGTAGTTAGGTATTCAGTATTGAGCAGGGAATATAAGTCTGGTGTCGATGACAAAGTCTGTTGGGTTTATTATGACTCAAAATCTGCATTCCCGTAACCTCTATGTCCGATGTCGGCTACCTTTCAGCTTGGAATTCGGCTATTTTGTACTTCGAAATTTTATATTTCTGTTAGCAACGAAAATAAAGTTGGGGCTTCTCCCACTCACTTAATTGCATGAAATCTAAACCTGAAGTCTCAGTACAGATGACATTGTACATAATAAAACTCGTGTATTATATGTACCTTAGTTGAGGAGTGAGTGAAAAGTGGAAGAGTGAGTGAGGTTTGTCCATTTTTACCCCCACCTCTCTCCTCTCCCTCCTGCACTTGATTCCTTTCCCTTTACCTGCAGATTCTAGGTCAATTTGGGAAAACAGTTTTATGTTCTTTGGGGATAATTTTGCAAAAGGGCTGTGGATATAGTTTGGCAAAACATGTTAATAATGAGAAAAATTGTTGCTATGAGGGATGTGATATGACTTGCATATACCTTTTCAGCCATTACAACCACAGGAATATACTTCACCACTTTCAATTAAAGATACTGTGCATATATCTCGTTGTGTGCAATACAAGTACTATTGTTCCTAGTACTTATCTTCTTTTTCCTAGCACGTCTTACTCTAAACGAGTATCCGATATGTTAGCTTATGTTATTTTATTAAATGTTTGGGAAACTTATTTTAATGTGTAATCAGCCATTCCTACGAAGAAACTGTCAGCTCAACTCAAAAAATTGTAACTCAAAAAATCCCTTGTCCCTTAAGGCATAGTTACTGTACATACTATAATAAAATATAGTTATAGTTTTTGCCAGATTGTGAGTTTGGACAATTTGCCAAACTCTCCGACCTGTTCAAAAGCGGTCTTGCTAAGTTATCCCGAGGGGTAAAATTTGTGGCAAAAACTCTTGCCAAATTAACCTACGACCCCACCTGCATACCTGCAACCTCTGTCTTACTTTAATCTTACAGATTTTATCCCAGCATCATACCTTAATGACCTTACCCATCCCGTGTAGATGAATTGGTAAATTTCTAAAATCCACAAAATCGCTAAAAAATCGTACCTATTATATCTCGCCCTTGTTAATTATTAATTATGCCAAGGGTCGAGGATTAGAAACCACATTGGATATTTTTTGAAATGTGCCCGAAAGTGGAAAGTTGCAAATAGCTTTTGTGTAAGTTTGTGTAATAGACGATGGAAATTATTTTTCCGTTAATTTATTAATATGTGGATGCTGTTCAAAGTAATGTGCTATAGGAAAATTGGACATAACAAATTATGAACAAACGGTCTAATTGAGTTGTAGGCAAAAGACAACAGAGTTATTAATCTCCATCCCCGGACCCTGGCTTAAGATTAAATATTACAATTCGGCTATTGTGTCGGTGCTGGGCTTCCGATCATCTGCTCCGTTCACAGACAAATTCAGGTTAACAATGGAGCGGATGGTGGAGTTAAACTCCTGTTGCACTTCGATCCTCTCCTGGTCCCCATCCACCTACCCAAATTACAACCCAAGTCAAGCGCACTACAGAGTATTACCATATGCATCAAAAAAATTTTGAAAACCAGGTTGCTCTGGGAATTGGGCATTGCTCTGTCCATCTAACGCTCCACTCCAGCGCAGCCATTAGAGGTCTTATCCAAAGAAGGGGGCGTGGTTGGGCGGAGCTAAAACCGGTAATTGGGAAGTGGGCGGAGCTTGTTGGTCTGTAAAGTTTTTTGATGCCTGGTATAGCAAAGAGAATCTAGTAATAGAAAATGTATTCAATAGACTGACAATGAAGAGTCGTTTCCAGTCGTCAATGACTTTGAGGATAGGCAAAGTAATCGTTCGGTAAATCTCTAGTCTCCGTTTCACTGCATGAGGACTAACGTCATCCGCTCGTCTCTGCCAAAAAAACAACAATCCCAACATTCCCAACCCAATTAGGGAATACAAATACTATTATCAAAAGTAGAAAATAAAGACATGCCTCCTTAAGTCTGGACCCAAGGGAACGACCCAGTTCCACTTCTGAACAGTCAAGGAGGACACACACAGGACGTACCTGCAATAATTTATGGATTAGATTAATTTAGGTGTCATACATCAACATAATGAGTATACTAGACACATTTCAGGGATGAGCCATTTTGCAGTGGCATACAAGTAAGATCATGATTAGGATCCGATGGGAATAGGCAATAAGGCAATGCTTCACTTATTTTTATTTGGCTATCCACCCGGATCATTGGAATGGGAGGATAGATACCTACTAGGTATAAATGGGTAGCAAATAACCAATCATTATTAACTGTCGGCGATAATTTATGAGATTGGCTAATAATTATGACTGACTATCGTGTCAGTCCTTCTGTTCCTACTCCCAATGTGGACATGCCGTAACAGACTTACGACCCATTCGGCGTGTCCGGCGAGGTGGCCCCATGGAAACTGGCCCACCCCCCGGACACCTGGCCCCATGGCAAGTGGCCCTATGGATAGCTGACACCAAGTGGGAGGAGCTTCCGTGTATAGTCCGAGCTTATCGATGAGCTCGTTAACTTCCATCAATCCCTTTCCCAATCAATGTACTGGCCCTCAGAAGGGCCATCACATACATACTACGACCGTCTCCCATGTTAAATCCCCATGCTAAGTCCCATGCTAAATCCCCATGCTAAGTCCCATGTTAAATCCCCATGCTAAGTCCCATATAGTCCCAATGGTTAGGATAGGTTAGGTTAGGTTAGGTTAGATTAGGACTAAGCATGGGACTTAGCATGGGGATTTAACATGGGACTTAGCATGGGGACTTAGCATGGGACTTAGCATGGGGATTTAACATGGGACTTAGCATGGGGATTTAGCATGGGACTTAGCATGGGACTTAGCATGGGGATTTAACATGGGACTTAGCATGGGGATTTAGCATAGGACTTAGCATGGGGATTTAGCATGGGGATTTAACATGGGACTTAGCATGGGGATTTAGCATGGGACTTAGCATGGGGATTTAGCATGGGACTTAGCATAGGGATTTAACATGGGAGACGGTCGTAGTATGTATGTGATGGCCCTTCTGAGGGCCAGTACATTGATTGGGAAAGGGATTGATGGAAGTTAACGAGCTCATCGATAAGCTCGGACTATACTCGGAAGCTCCTCCCACTTGGTGTCAGCTATCCATAGGGCCACTTGCCATGGGGCCAGGTGTCCGGGGGGGCCAGTTTCCATGGGGCCACCTCGCCTAACACCCCATTTGGCATTTTCTCATTCTGTCTCTCAGTAAATTTAGGATGAGGGGTAATCTGCCGCAATCCCTTAACCACTAACGTAGATATGCCACCTAACCTAATCTAATAAAAACTAAACCAAAATAAACCTAGCTATGTAAATGTACACTCCCAGTGCCAAATCCAGCCAGTCTCAAAGAGAAACATTTTTAATCAGAATGAAGGCAAACCTCGACTTTTTCCCTCTGCTGGGGAAGCCCTACCATGTCGTTACTTAATAAATTATTGAATGCTTACTTGGAATCTCGTTTCAAAAGTGTGGATTTGTTCTTGTGTTCTTGGAAATCCGTCCACAATGACGTCTCCTTGCAGATGATTTGCAAGTACTTTGAATATCAACTCATTGGGTACCAATTCTCCGTTGAAGATGCATTTCCTTATCGAGGCAACTTCCTCCCCACTGAAATAGTCACGACGACCCTCCACCGCCTTACGTAATTCGTTCCCTTTAAAATAATTCCAAGTTTAGATGCATTCAGTCTTATTCCACTAAATAAAATTGGCACTGCGTCAGGCATTTCTAGATTTCGGCAATTCGGCGACCAGGTTGCCCAGGAACTCTGACCTAGAACCTAGATGCACCTACTTTCTACAACTCCTTACCTTGGATCTCGAAATCTGAGGGAAAAGTTGCAAATAATATTTCGACATCTATAATATAGTCAAGAGAAAAGGTTTTAGGTTTCGGATAACAATTTTTACGTAGACAGTCTGAGTAACGGCATTCTCATCTTTGTGGTAAAGTTGCTATATCGCGAGAGTTGCTATGGTCTAATTGCGGTTTCAAAATAAATCCATATTTGCATGTCTGTTATCGGCGTCCTAGCAAGTTTGCGACATTGTAACAGTTTTTGATAAGTTACCCAAGGTTACGAAGATACTTATCGGTATGAATGTTCGGATGTTCAAACTCCAAGGTATGGATTAGTGTGGAAAGGGTGTTCGGCAATGTTTGAGTTTTACCAGAGACTGTTGTCATGGAAATTACAGTTGCCTATTATCTTGACAATTGTCTCCATTCTCCAAGTGCCTTAAACAATGGGATCGCCAAGTTGCGGTAGCTCTCAGTTTGCGCTAACTTTGTGACAGATTTCTGCCATGTTGTAGCAAAATCAGGGAATAAGAATCGTATTTTGTAGCAGCGCTATGGAAATTCCCGATTCCTTAAACAACGATAGCAAAGTTAAATATACCCTACGACAATGATGAGAATATCGACAATAGTAACTCCTGTGGTAACTCAATATTTGCTTGCGATTTCCTCAATTGTTAATGTTAAGGGGATAAGAATATCGTCCCAGGATATTTGGGTCATTAATCTCGAAATTTCCGACAAAAAGTTGAACGTTTCCGAAAAATGTTTTGACAGTTCGAAATTCTGCATGGTCTAAACTTGAAAATATTTTGTAGTAGACGGATTATAATTTTGTAGGACCTGTCACCTTGGAAAAATTCGGGAAGTCTTACCAATACTAATTTGCCGAAAAGTTCGTATTCCTGCGTTTTCAATTAGTTTCTGTTTATTAGACCCAGGACCACCTGAAATGCACAAACTTGATTACAATCTACACATTTACTACTTATTTATAATGAGTTGTTTAACATACCGATGACCCAGATGACTCTGTTAACATCATTGTACATACTGTTGGATACAGGGTGGGGTTGAATCGACGGTGGTGGGGCCAACACCATGGACACTGGCACCACTTGTTCCGTCTTCGATGCTCCTTTGTTAGCTGTTTTCGTCTCCGACACAATCGTGTCTACTGTTTTAATAAAGTCCGCTACCACAGGAAATCATTCATTAAGATTAGCATGTCAAAGCTGGTGCAACTGATTCAATAATATAATTAAGTTGGTACAACACACATTTATATTTTCAAAATGTTATAACACATCTACAAATTGAAAGGGAGACTCAGCCTTCTTTCACAATCGCTGAAATGCAGACTAGCAGTATTTGTATTTCCAAAAATAAGCATATTATCTTTTTGTTTGGCTATTCTAAAATCTGATCGCAGATGGCTCAACAAATTAAAATCAGCTAGTGCTGTCGCATGGAGGTCGAAAATTTTCCCAGCTTCTAACGGAAAACTGCAATGGATGAGTTAGCTATTCACGCTGCGCCCGTTACTGTGATCACCAAATAACTTTGGACAATAAGATTAAAGAATAATAAAAACGATAAGAAAATATAATAGGCGAGTTCGCGCTTCAGTGAGCACGAACAAAGGTGCTCACTGAAGCACGAACTCCTGTATTGTTCGTGCTCACTGATGCGCGAACCCGCATATTATATTTTCTTATCGGTTTTATTATTCTTCAATCTTATTGTCCAAGGTTATTTGGCGATCATAATAAACGAGACACTGCGACAATTGACAATTGAAAAACAATTGACACAGCAGCCGACCGCGACTTTCGTTCAACCGCCTTGTGGTTTACGCACACTGCACACGGTGGCATACGAAAGTCGGCTGCTGTGTCTATTTTTTTATCTTCGAAGTGTTTCGCTTAACGGGCGCAGCGTGAACAGCCAATTCATCCATTGCATAAAAATTGCTTGGACTGCGCAGCGAGTCTGCTAGAGTCATAAATACGAGTTCCCCCTATTGAACACATGTAAATGTGTCAACATTCTACAACCTCACTCAAAAGTGATAAAATATTTAAGAATAGTACCGTATACATCAGTTGGCTGCCTCTCACCGTCCACCTAATCAAAGTCAAAACTTTGTCAATCTGTTCATGCAATAATTGGGAAACTATTCTGTTCTACAATTGAGTCTTAACTTGGAAAAACCCGACACCTGAATTTCTGAAATCACTAATTAATTAATTTTCAAGTAGTCATGGAAAGTTACTTAGAATCCAGTGTTTCGTATTTGGTAAAATTTAAAGCGGGAAATGTCTCTAGTAAGACAAGGTCGTTATACCTGGTTACGTCTGACACGTAAGACTAAAAGGGTAGGGCCTGCCCCATCCTTTTATTGGGTCAATCCAAGGAGCATTGGTACTGTCATGGTATAGTACCATCCAAGCTTCTTGGGTCAATCTGTGATAAATTACTGTTCATCCAAGAGAATTAGTCAGTCCAAAATCTGAAAGGTTATTTGGCATATTTAAATGCTACCATGGTTATTTGTATTTCTGACTCCAGTGAAATAAATTTCAAAATCGCTAACACGTAAAATGCCACACAGGACTGACTAATTTCCTTGGATGAACAGTAGTTTAGATTTCTAGCATGATGCACACGAGCACACCACCACCCATTCTAAAATGGGGCTTTTTAGCCAGGCCGAGTCTAACATCGTTCTGGCTGATGTCAGATGCCAAAAAGCGACATTATATCCAGGGTTTGTTCAACTCAAGCACCTTTATCATACCATTCCCATTTAGAACAACGTTTACGTCCGTAGGATCTACCGAATTTTTTAGAACCAACTACGGATTTTCCTTACTTAAGGCAATGGTGCATGTTTCAAAAGACTCAGATTGTTTTTGCCACAAATGGGGATGTTGCTGGGCAACCAGCAAAAATTATCATAGAGGGTAAATGGGAATCGGAAAAATTCGTACTTTTTTTTGGAAATTTCCTAAGGATCTGAGACCACTGGTCCTACAACCGTACAATAATTTTTTAAAAATTCTTCGATACTTATTCTATGGTAGTTATTTTGAAAATTCCACATTTTGGTCTTCGACTTGAAGATATCATCGTTTGAAACCGAAAAATGTGTGTTTTTTTGTAAATTATATATTGCGAATTTATATCTTAAAGTCAAAGCCCAAAATGTGGAATTTTCAAAATAACTACCATAGAATAAGTATCGAAGAATTTTTTAAAAATTATTGTACGGCTGTAGGACCTGTGTTCTCAGATCCTTAGGGAATTTCCAAAAAAAAGTTACTGGCAAATATGATAGTCGAGAAATCATTTTCGTTTCCATGCACCTGGGCTTTAAGAAGGAAAATGTCCAAATTAACGATAGCAACCACTTTGGGTTGCATAAATACAAATAAATATGCAAGGTCCCCAGTACCACTGTACAGATAGAGAAATGAATTTCGGGATTATTCCATAGACATTTTCAGTACATATACATTTGCGCAAAGCTCGAAATGTGGATTGTTTGAAGAAAATGAGTTAAAAGTAGCCTTTTAGAAATGGCATATAATCGGGCGACTATTTAAGTTGAAGCCTGAAGCCCCTGAAAGAGCCCTAGAGTATTTTGTGGGCAAGGCAAATCACAAATATTAATTACTTTGGTTAAGCTACGGGGAAAACGGTATAAAAGTGTATATAGTTATTGCTAAATCCAAGAAAAAGTTTTTTCTAAAAACACATAATCATTGTATTTTTTGCAAGTTTTGAGTCTTCACCCTCTGAAATCGTCTTTTAAATTTTAAATACCGGTTCCGCTGAAGGATGCCCTAATTTTTTTTTCGCACGAAAATATAGGTTTACAGGTTGGTGAGTGAGATGGAGCTATTGTGACATGTAACAAAGGGGTAACACAAATAGAATTCTGTTTACGTATAAGCCAGTGGTTGTGAATGCAGCCACTGATTACCCTATGCTCGCCTGTACCCAGTTTTGATAAGTTAGGTTGAAATTGGCAGCTAAAAGAGAAAACTGCTAATGTCGTCACCTGAAGTGGAAGCAGCTGCTATAGTAACATTTAAAGCATCTTGACTCTACCCTTTTACTGAATTGAGTTACAGCACTAATTCTTTTTTAAGTTTCTTCCCCATGGGAAATATATAAATAATAAAAATATTCGTCCCCCTGGGGAAACCCTGGTCAAACTCTATGACTACAATATTAATTTTGAAATTGGAATTTCAGTTGTCGGGTTTTTACAAGTTAAGACTCAATTATCCTTTACCATAATCTATGCAATATTAAAAATCTATATGAATGTACAAAATGACAAAAAGGAAATAATTGCGGCATATTTTTTCGAAGATTAATATTATCCATATTTCCTTTCTCCTATGATTGCTACATTAAACGTTTTTACATTTTGGATTCAAATTTCAACCGATTCATTCATTAAAAATTTTCCATTGTTTTTTTTTAAATCATAAAAGGAAGCAGAAATGTTTTGAACGCAGTTAAATATAAATAGTCATCAAATGGAATTTTTTCAATGAATTTGACGCAATCAGTAGAGTACGTATATATTACCAAAACCAAAAAACCAAACTACTACTAACCAAAAATTGACTACTAATATTGGTCGTTTTCTTGTATTCGTAATTTTTTAGCCTTTGTTTTGTACGTCATTTAAATGAAAACTCTGTCTCTTGGGACTCCCAATCAAAATACCAATCTATATTTCTCCGGCAACATTAAAAAGCCCCGCAGACAGAAAAGAATTTTTAGGCAGGGGCACCGAGTTACAAGCACGTATCCAGAGAGGGGGCCGGGGGCCCCGCCCCCCCAAAAAAATTTTCAGAAAACTACGATTTTTTTGACAAAAAAAGTCAAAAATCCAAAACATTTTGGCTTTTCGCGCAAATATGTCTTTATTTTACCAATATATTTTGGTAGGCCCCCCTAGGTCAAATTCCTGGATACGTGCTTGCCGAGTTAGACATGCGAAACTTAGTGCGTTTTTGGACAAAAATCTATATAAATGTCTTGGTTTTGGAGGGGTATCCTTAGATTAGGTTAGATTATGATAAATTAAATTAGGTTTGTAGGATGGGGCTAGTCTGGCCGATATTTCTCTCTATCCATAGTAAAAACTATTACTACATTACTATGAGAAGTTGTGACAATAAGATTGGAGACTACTAAAAACAGAAAAGAAAACATAATAGACAAAGGTGACTTCAAGGTTGAATCAGCAGCTCACGCAAGAGCGAATTCGTCCTACGTCTTATCGATGATGATTTCGATGTTTTCTTCTCCAATCTTATTTTCACAACTTCCGTGAATATAGTAATACAATTGGGTATAGACGAGAGTATATAAGCTGGTAACATGGAAGGCTTTAACAAATATTAATGCAGTAAATGTAAGATAAATCAGGCTTGAAGTGTGAAATGTTAAATGGCTTACGACAACAAGTTTCTTGAGCTGGTCGAAATATCTGCAATTTAAAACAAACTTTTAAGTAGTTTGAATAGATTGAATTAATAATTTTGGGTTTTTTAGGAGTTAGGAATCTTACTCGGCTACAGCAAGGACATTTTTGGCATAGTTTTTCAGCTCCATTCTGGCCAATTGTAAGACGGTGTCTCCCAACTGTGACCCGAATTCAATCTGCTTCTCAAGAATCTTGACGTGCCAATTTAGTAGAATTACCCGATCCACTCTGTGCAACTAAATCAGATTCTACAGTAATTAAAAGTCTACCAGAAAGAGAAAGAAATACTTTAGGGAGGTAATTAATTCAACCTTCTTTCCGTATTCCACGACATCCCGCATGCTGCGTGGGTAGCCCGAGATCAAATAGCAAGAGGCAGTCACTGCCATTTTCATCTCCATCATCAACACCTCCACTAGATTCTTGGCCGGCATAGAGTTAAAATCCTGCAGTCCTGCATCCACATTATTACAAATGTCAAGCCTTACGCAGCCCCTTAACCCAAAATCCTTTATCTTGTCAATTAACGCAAATCTGTGCACCTCTCATAATTTGGAACATTGCCAACAACTTATTAAACCGACACCGACATTAAAAATTCTGAGAGATGACACGGATTTCCGTGAATTGACAAAACATAAATTCATTAGTCACGCAACTCTCAGAATTTTTAACATAGCTGATATGTGATGTAATATGATATTGGGAGTAGCAAAACTTCTGAAAAGGACACTTGAATTTATAGTCACAGTCACAGTAGCAAATGTCCAAAGCGTTCCACTGGAAACTGAGGTTTAGCTATACGCTGCCTGCTGAGCAATGTTTTTGGATGGGTGTCTAGTATGCGACTTGTAGCTATAGCTTTTATACCAATGAGCTTGATTACGCAGACTAAAGTCCATACTCCCAACTGGCCCAACTCTGACTTCAGACCACTCCAAAACTTATGAGTGACTTAAGACCACCTTTCCTCAAAATCGGTACCACGATATCCTCATCTCAAGACAATCTTATAACAATATCTTTTGTCCATCTTATCGGTACCATGATCATCATTTTATGGTTTTCCGGATGGGAATGCGGCAGGAGGGAGTGTCAATAGGAGGGTAATTGGATTTTTGATGAAAAATCAAGTATCTGTAGTAACCCCACCGATTTTGTCTAAAATCTTGCACTGACGAGATCGTAAGATGAACTTGAGATGAACTTTCCTTGATTTTATGAAAGACGGGACTCAAGACAGTCTTGTATAAGACGATCTTGTCACAGTAATCGTGGTACCGATTTTCAATAAGATCTCAACTGGTTTAAGATGATCTTACGTGAGATTATCTTAAGATGGTATTATGGAGATTGGTAGTACCACCCTAAACCTGTTTAAGTCTAGCATCTAAACAACTCAGTTCCTCGCCTAAATCCTATAGCGCTGCAATAACATTACACATTTATGGGGAAAACTCTAGCACCCTATTCGGGTCGGTAATTCGTTAAATTACTCGGGACTCTGTGTTGGGAAACCAGTTATAGGTAACACTATATCTGAAACACTTATCTTTATAGCTTATCATTATGGATTGTTGAAAATTGGAAGAGATTACACAACTTTAAATATATGGAGATAATGAGGAGTTGTGAATTTAATTGAGTGCAAGGTGTCGATATCTCTTTGTACATGCAACGAATATATTTGTATTTGTTTAATTACCGTTTCCCACGACATGCTGTTGAATCAAATCGGCTGAAACAAGGAATAAGTTATAATAATCGGCCATCTTTGCAAATCATAAATCTTTGTAGACAATTAAAATGAAACTAACTCATGTTGACGTGTGCCAGGCCCGGCCTCTCCTGCACTGCTCGGTCACCTAAAACAAAATGACTTGGTTATTATCGGAAAACTTTTGCTTATAACACCTATATTAGTTGACACTAATCTTTAAATCACTTACAATGTGTTATTTTCCCAGATCCTGTATTTGCGAAAGACATTAGGATAAATAAAAGTCATTAACCGCCAAGGCATTAAAAAACAAAAGGTGCCTTTCTGGGAGTCTTTTTGTCCAGCAAATTAGCAACAGGTAATTTGGTTATTTTAAATAAAATAAATTGCAATATGTATGTCATTCTATTATATAATCGCAGACTGAGAAAAATTTACCCACCTATATATATATATATGTCTGGTAGGGTAAAGGAGGATATGCAATAAAAAACTGGAGTAGAGATCTTGTAGCCCTTAAAATTTCACCCAGACAACATGTATATGTTCCTATATACCTAAAATGAGACCCTGAGGCTGTAGGATTTTTAAAGAAAATATAATAGTATATGGCCGGAGTAGGGAAATTTTTTTTTCAAAAATCGATTTGGAGGGGTTGGCCGGGGTTTTTAACACTTTTAAGCTTATCCCCAGGTAGAGGGAAAGTTCCAGCAACTTTTATAAAAAAATTGGTACCATAAGGTACCCTAAGGTTCTAGTGGTACCGTAAGGAAAGGTGTTGGAAAGACGCAAAACATTGGCACACCCAATTTGGGGCAACCGATTTCAAAATGTAGCACCTCAAAAAATAGGATACAAAATTCTGCACTGGGCATTGTCTCCTGATTTTTTTATCTTTTCATAGAACAGAGAACGAGACGAGTTTGACAAACTCCGATGTATTTCTCCCACTCCAAAAACTAGTAAATTTTGAAAAATGTAGGGACTTTTTAGGAAAAAGGGCCACAATGCCCCCTCCGAAAATATGTGGTACATACATGTTTTGAAAAGTATGACAAATTCCCTACGGGGGGTGTGTTATCAAAGTTTTGCGTATCGTCGAGTCAGCCTTAAGAATTTATAATTTTGTATCCACGATTCTCTACTGTTCTTAGAATAACTAATCTTAAATCCCAGCTTAAATGTAACGCTCAGTTAAGGTATCTGTAAACTTGCTAATGTCAACTATATTTTTGTAAACCCTCAATTTGTTTCCAATATAATGTACATGAATTTGTAATTGAAGCATTGTTGAAATTTGTTGTTCAAATAATAAATACCATATCATTTTAACTTAAAAGTTGGTCTTACAACGTTTCCTAATAAAAGGATATTACATTGACCAATGTCATTTTTCATACTACTTACTCCCTCATCATACAGAGTTGGCCGTTCAGGATATTGTGAGAATGGAATTTCAATTTTTTTTCGGTGGATATACATTGAACGATTTAGATCCAGGTCTACGACCTCAGAGGTATATGAAGACGTCACGTTCCTAGCAGCAACCACTAGTGGATCTAAATTGTTCAATACAGATCCATGATGAAAACCAGTGAAAATCCATTTTCAATATGCCCGTAATAGCCAAATTCACATTCTCTCACCATACCATAACTACACCAGCGTTGCCGTGGAACAGGTGGGATTTATTAGGTCACGAATCTAATTGGGTTCAGCGAAAGCCATGTATCTTTAAAGCATAATTATTTTTAAATTAACTTAAAGTAGAATTTTGTCTTATTTTTATTTTCAGTATTATGACATGATGAAAATGTTTTCAGCAATTGCCAAATTGCCATGATGTTATTTGTTGTTTGTGTGTAAAATTATTTAATAAAAATTATTTTTAAAAAATTGGTAACACTTAAAAAAGAAGCTAGGATTGGTACATTAAGACTTAACATTGTTAGCCTAATTAATACATTTTTATTATTGATAAACGTACCGGGTCCTCCGAGTATGAAAATGACTGGTACTCTGGGTTCGCTGAATCGTACAGCGGAGGAAGACGAGGAGAGTTTCTGGGCGGCGGTTGCCAGTCGGTTGGGCATGTCACTCCAGTCACTCGTCTCTGTAGATGTAAAGCGACCATCGGATTCCAGTTCACTCATCAGCTGCGTCTCTGCAACCCGAAAAACTCTTTTAACTCCCAATTCCTTTAAATTTCTGGTAATTAGAAAGAATTGTAAAATGTGCAGCTAAAATGGGAGACCTTTTCCTAGGCAAATGCCCATTCTGTAGTGAACTGGTTTTGTTGTTCGGTGTCCGCTGGGTTGCCATAGCACGCGACAAATTGACGGCTTTATTTATTCAACTGTCTTGTCATGCATGTATCATCCCATTTACTTTTCTTTTCTGCCCGAACCTACAAACAGAACCCAGAGGCGTATACATCAAATATCCTATCTCTCTCTCCGTCCACCTTTATTTAATTTACTAAAAAATAGCAAAAAAGACTTAAAATTTTACTATAAAATACACATATAATGCTAACAAGCAATGAAAAGAATTGCAAGAAACTGCCAAAACAATTAGCTAATGAAAATAGGCTGCGAACTAACGTGTATGGCACACAGGAATTTTTGTATGGCAAGAAATTTCATCGAAAAGTCGCGTACATTTGTATGGTATATCATGGAAAACCGTGTGGTATTGTACGGAAATTTAAGGAACAATGTGTGGTACTAAGAAAAATTGTGGCCTTAATAACAGTTGGCAATACTAGAAGTAATAATATTTTATAAGTATACCTTATCATATTAGTAATAACAATACTATAGGAATTAGATGGCAGTTTAAACAAAAATTTAGGTACTGATGATGATATCTCTTGCCATACAAAAATTCCTGTGTGTGCCATACAAATTCCTATTTTCCCATGAAAATATATACCAGTACCAAAAATCCGTCCCCGAAATGTCAGTATAAAATTGTAACAGAACGGTATTTAGAAATCCGTTCCGGGGGGAATAAGACGTCTTATAGGCAAATCTAAAAAGTTTGGCTTTATTTTGTGAGAATGAGTCAAAAATTTCCTTGAAATAAAATCTAATCGTGCACAGCGCGATAAATTTACCGAAATTTAAATTGTTAATTTTTTATTCCGAAATATTATTCTGAAGTTTTTATAGCCCAAAAATTTAAAAACGTTTACTAAAGACAGAAATTATTTTTATAGGAAAATGAAAAAAATGGATCTTCACTTGACATTTTTAGTTACATTTATTTCTGTACTTTAGTGTTGTGAACTAGCATCTTTGGTCAAAAAATTCATCTTTCAGTATTTCAAGGCCTGCCTATGTGAAATATTACCAAAATATCGGAATATGAAATAATTTCGAAATTATCGTCCCGATTTGAATGAAACTTGGAACAGAAGGCAACAATCGCAGTATCTCGAGGTATTTTTTGAATTTGTAAAAAATTCGAATTTCTTCACTTTCAAAAGTACGAAATAAATTTTGAAATATGCAGTTTTTCATATAAGTAATTGTTTAATCAAAATACTACCCGATTAAAAATAAAGCCCTTGTAAAGTTATGGTTATTAGGGGGAAATAATATTTCAAAATTGTTGACCTCTACGAGATGTTAGAAAATTTCATTTTTCGTCGAAAAATGTCGATGTGAGGTGTCGTTCAGAAGCTAAAGATGGGATAAAAGCCGAATATGTAGCTATTTTTGCAACAGAAGACCTCATAAAGAGGTCAAAGGTCATGTTTGTGAAAATTGGAATGTCTGAAAGCCCTTTTATAACATTGTAACTTAGGATTGTGCGTTGTGCCTGTTCCAGTGCCTACCTAACATGGCAAAATGTATTCATCTTTCCTGCCAATTAAAACACTTTTCAATATCTGTTTGTTTACTAGCAATCTAATGCAATCAATCCATAGCATCGTAATGATACGTGTACTGTATGATGGACAAGAGTTCAAAATTTGAAGTTTTGACAATTTCAAAAAACATCCCGAGATACTTGTTGACTTCTATTCCAAGTTTCATCGAAATCGGGCCCTGTAAAATTGAAAAATGAATTTTTTTGACCAAAGATGTTAGTCAAGTGCACAGATAAAAGTAACTAAAAATGTCCACTGAAGATCCATTTTTTTCATTTTCCTATATTAAATAATTTCTGTCTAAATCATTTACATTTTTGAAATCCTTGAAGCATGAATCGCCTAGATGGATACAAAATATCTCCACCCTCAGATTATGCTTTAAAAAATTTATTTAAATAAAATTCCAGCGAAGAGCATGTATGATATTAATCGACGGCTAAGCTGTACCGGGCTCCGATATCACCATGTACGACTTTTGAGTTGGGCTGATTGAGAGGAATCATTTTTTTAACACCAATAAATCTTTTTTTGGGATTTATTTATTTTTAAAGGAAATTACTGGCTTCGCAAATGTTATTTCTTAAGTTTTTCATTCGCCAGGCCTTAAATACATTTTAAACATTAGATATTAGGAGGCAGAGGTTTATTAGCGTTGGCAGAGAAGGTTGAAGTTACCAATCTCCCACTTAATAGCTACGGCCCTTTGGATGTGTTTAGTATAAACGGATGAGAAATAGATTGGCTGTCATTTAACTAGAACATCTTTTTCATATTGCCCCAGCTCGGCCAGGATCTTATTGTTCCGTCGCGTCCACGTCCATCCATACGATGTAATGCTCTCTTATTACAGGTACCACAATATCACTGAAATAAACTTATCACAGTCAGTATATAGTAGCCAAGCCCCACAGCCACAGCTGCCTGCTACCGCCGCCGAAATTTTTTTTTAATGTTTTCCAATTCGTGTTCATTTTTCCTTTGATTATATTTCTACTGCTATGGCTATGAGTAAAGTTAGGATTTTTAATTGGAATGTAAACCAGGTTTTGGTCATCATTTTGAGTGGAAAATTCTCGAAGTGGGAATGTTCCCATTTTCCAAGGGAGAAAAATGGAAAAAATGGTATTTAAAGTGTGTGGAAAATTGGAAATAGATATATCAACTGAAAAAACAGACACCTACACCTTAAGATGGTGGCACCTTTTTCTCACTTTCTCCCCAAATAACTGGCGTATTGAAGGGGAGACTCAAAGCCTCTGCTTTCAGCTTCAGACTTTGTTCAACACGCTATACAGTTTAGCGGTGGCCGACGCTGACGACCTTTGGGTACAGCGGCAGTCCTGCAAATAATTCTGCATTTGCGCCACAGAAAATACAACCAAAAGCAACGTGAGAGTGAGCTGAGTGCTAGTAGTAGTAAACGACTGTAATGGATAGCCACCTTTTACAACTGGTGTGAGTTATTAATTAGTTTGTATTTTCAACGTACCCAAACGTCTCTGATAGCAATAGAAGTTTCCCACAATTAATTGGTGGCCGGTCACCAAATTAACACGAATAGGTATTGAAATGACTCCCTGTCTGTGTAATCCTTGAATTTTGGGAAAAGTCTAATATATAACCGCCTGGCTCGCTTGCTACTTCATAATACTCATCTAATTTTGTGGGGAACCTACAGGGAATTCCAATCCCATACCCAAAATGATAATTTTAAAATATGCCTTGTATGCAGTGTTTTATTTTAGCCGGTTTTTTACATTTTAGTCAGTCACCTGGATAAAATGGTCATAATGGACAAAGACACAAAGAATACATAAAACATCGTTCCTTTTGAACGTCATGACCAAGGGCGTATCTTAGAAATTGGACCTAGGGGGTGCTAATTTATAGAAATGGGTACTGCATAAATGAAACAAATGAGAACGCAACAGTAAATTGGTAAAAAGAAGAAATTTTCGCGCGAATCGCGAAAAAAATTGCGATTTTTATTCTTCCTTTTCAAAAAAGGATGCTATTTAACGGGACATTGAAATAATTTAAAATGTCCCTGAATAATAATTTAAAAGGTCATTTTTGAAGGTGTCCCTGCGAATAATTTAGAAAGTCCCTAAACAAAAATTGAAAATGTCCCTGCAACCCGTGATTGTTTACGTACGCAAGTTATTGTGTTTATACCTGGTAAGAGTATTAAACTGTTGGCAATGTCATACTATATTAAGTCATAATCAAAAGAATTCAGTGTAATTAATTAACATTGATAATCAGTATCATTAATTAATAGTAATATGTACACAGAGAAATTTCCAAGTGTCCACTTTAAAGTTCAATTGGTAACCTC
Organism: Tomocerus qinae; assembly: GCA_020055645.1. NCBI lineage: Eukaryota > Metazoa > Arthropoda > Collembola > Entomobryomorpha > Tomoceridae > Tomocerus > Tomocerus qinae. The sequence goes on along the minus strand of CM034546.1, from coordinate 139,353,809 downwards.
TAATACATTGTTAGTAGATGGAAGGACAGTATGTTATCGTTATGTTTGTCTGTTGCATGGAAGTCACAGATCCTTGAAGTTTACACAAAATTTCCTTTGGTTTTTTGATGTTGTTGTCGAGTATCCGTAGTGGGCACTGAAAATGGGCAATGTCTTTTTCCATAAAGAAATTAGCTGTTTGCAGAGCTTTAGGATTAATTGGCATTATCAAAGTAACCAGTAGTGCCAGTAGAGTTACTTAAGTAAAGTAAAAAATTGGCCGTACAATAGTATGGTTGGATGGCGACTTGGTGATATGAGTAGACCAGAAATCGAAAGTAGTCAGGTTCAAATCCTGAATTGACCATCAAATAAATTTTTTTAACTTTACTAAATACACCTGATGGATTAAATACTAATTTCTAAATATTTTCATCATCAAACACCAGTGTATAACTTTGCCACTACTGGTGAAATTCACTGACTTTTGTGTCCATGCCAAAAGGAGTTCCACTTTAGCTTCCTCTTCTGTGGGATACATCTTACAAAATACCCATTCTAGTCTTTTTAGCACAATGAATCACTCTTTTCTGTCTAGGAATCAGATATGTAACTTGACTAGAAGATCTTAGTATTGTAAGACCCCCAGTACAGTTCTTAAATTTAAAGTATCGATCCTTTTCGGTGTAATTGTCTTTTGCGCATTTGAAACCTTTCTCAATAAATTAGGTAGCAAGCAATAACTAAAAAGTTTGGGGAAGAAACTCCCAAAATACTTTTTTAAATTAAACTTTGAAATCGTTCCATTACATATTATATCATATGAAGTGTTGACAATGCTGCTTTGGATTACTCTAAAAATCAAATAGAAAATGCTTTTACAATTTGCAAGCTACATTATGAAAATATAATGAAACCTTCCGTTCCACCTTGGAAGAAAAGAAGAATTTGATTAGTCATTAGCCGCAGGGACGTATCTGCGAATTTGATCAATGGGACTCAAGCAAAAAAGTTGTTTCCAATATAACTTTACCGTATCCATTCTTATCGGCCAACAGAATAAGAGAAATTAACATACCTAAAATGCTCTCCCTCCAAGTATAAATTATACTATCTGTGTTCATCTACCACAATTTACCTTTTCAGTTTTCAGGGACATTTTCAATTTTTGTTTAGGGACTTTCTAAATTATTTGCAGGGACACCTTCAAAAATGACCGTTTAAATTATTATTCAGGGACATTTTAAATTATTTCAATTACCCATTAAATATATTCCTTCAAAAAATCCCCTTTATATCGAGATTTAGTGGGGTTGGGGTTCAGTAGGATTTAGCACCCCTTCTAAATACGTAATTTATCTGCCTTCACCCACTTAATAGTATGGTGGATTAAATTTTAGGTGCTTTAAAAAAAACCCATTTCAAAAGTGACCCATTGCTATGGACATTTCCATTTTGTAACCATATGTAAGATAATACTATATAAGGTTCAATGTAGGAAAAAAAGGATTCGAAATGCTCAAACTGATTACAGATTAAAAATGCTCAAACAAATTCGAAAATGCTCAAAAATAAGATACGTACATGCCATTGTGTCTTATGCAGACAAAAATGTTTCTTCCAATTTGGAATTAAATAATTAAATATTAAATAAATGGCCAAAACACGATAATATCCAGTGTAATTTCAAAATATTTAGGGGGTGCTTAAGCACCCCCCTAAATACGTCCTTGGTCATGACTAGTTAAATATACAAAATAAAATAAGACTTGAATCCAATTTTTAATATTACATTGCATCTAGACCCCCAATATGGGTCTAGATTGTACAGTTTGAGGTTTTATCAGCAGATTGTTGGTACTTGCTTCTTTAGATGTACTTCTAATTGAATGTTGTAATAAATCATTGTTAAGGCTGAGCAAACAAGATTTCCACAAAGTTTAGATATAACTACAGCACATCTGGAATGTTCATTTCTAGATCGTATCAACCCATATAAGAATTAAGTTGACATTTCATTCTTATAAGGGTTTATAAAACTTTTATAAAAATTTTGCTTTAAATAATTTACGCTCTTTATTCGTTTTATCCATTAAAAGCCATTTTGTCCACTGGCCAGCAAACATTTTAGCCAGCCACTAGACCACTTTGGCAACTACCATTTTATCCACTAGCCGGTGCCCAGTCAAACACTGCTTGTATGACACGCCAGACGCCAATATATTATAGTTTCACGCTGAAGTCGTATGAATCCATCAGCCGCGCACAACGGCAGAACTTGGTCTACTGAAATCACTAAACCACTCAAGTTCTGATGATGCGCTCGACAGCGGAGGGCAGGCACGTATCCAGAAATTTGGTTTTGCAATTTTTGGAGTTTTTGGGGAAAAATATTCTCTTTTTCTCTTTAGGGGGGAGGGGGGGCGTTCGCCCCCCGCCCCCTACTGGATACGTGCTTGACGAAGGGATACATTTGACTAGAGTTGTCTCTTCCATTGATCCATTGGGTAAAAATTGGTTTTCCATGGATACATAGTGACAATGTCTGTATGAAATTTTCAAGGTGCCGAGAGTGCCGTAAATTATTTTTTACGTTTTTAGCTAATTTCATACATAAATGGATATGGGAAGTGAGAAATAACACCTTAAAAGTTTTTTTATGCATCAATATTGTGTATTAAGATATGTGTAACCTGCAAGGCCGTATTTAGGGGGGCATTGGGGGAATGCCCCCCCCCCGAAATCCAAGATTGTTATATGGTATCGTTGACCCCCTCCGAAATCCACTTCTAAATACGGTACTGTATGCCAGTTATAGTGGCTGGAATGCCTTGAAAAGTGAAAACTCATTATTTATAACTTATAAAAGTTATCACTTATTGTAAAATTTTTGAAATTATATTTTTTGTTCTTTAATTAGTTGGATGTTACCATTAAACTGTCTATGCCATGTCTTATGTATTTTAAGGCATTTACGGCATTTGGCATCTGAAAATAATTTACGGCATGCCAACTTTATACTCAGGAAATTTTATCCCTCCCTGCATTTCTGTATAAGCCTATGCCGACTAAAAATGAAGATAAATAATTAGGACAATTACCGGCCTTAAATACCGATTAACTAATTAGAATCAAATTGGCACATTCTTTTCAATCAATTTCTGTGGTACAAAGGAACGTGTCGCTTATGTGATATTTATAACATAAAGTAAAGATTGAAATATAAATTAATAGCAAAAAATGAATAAAATTAAATAGATTAGAATTTGGAGCTTTAAAGTTTATTTTAATACGCCGTTTGTGGCTGTACTAATTAATTGCTATAATTTACCATTTTTACCATAAATTGCATGTAACCACTGTGATGGTTGATGGTTCTACCATATAAATAAAGTCACAAAATTTAGAACACTTATTTAGATCTAGGTATATTTTTAAGAAGGATTACCTTAGGTATTTTATACATAAAAATTTCGGACTAACCTTACCAGCACCACTGACCCTATTACATATTATAGCTTGTGGTGATATACATAAAGACAGGTAGATTTATAGACCTTGTACATTCACCTACCTTACTAAATCTCCCGAAGATTATTTACAACTGTGGAAAGACAATGTGTAAAAATTTTGTACTATAATGCAATTACAATAGATAGATATAATATACCGAGTTGTATTTCATTAAACTATGTCCCTAAACCTGAAATTTATTTATTTAAAAATGCAAAACGTTTATTTACAAATTTGCTAAAAAATGGCAAAAACTTTACTTAAAAGTTTACTACAAAATGCAAAAAAATAGGTCGACGGAAATACCAATACAAAAAATCAAATCCTCAAATGCCAATATTAAATTCTAAAGATGGTTATAATTGAATGAACAAAAAAATTCATACCGTTGCACATCACAATGATATATCTATCATTAGATTCCAATGGATGAATTTTTGCAGTCGTTCATGTAAAAAATATTGGCACAATAATACCCTTGATAGTCATGTTAATAAAGTGCAATATGAAATCATATATTTTGCCATTTGTATTAACATTATTGGTAGTTAACATAATAGGCAAAGTAGGCACAACATGAGTAAAATCAATCAAAGTAGGAAACTAAAGACTGTTTTAATTTTTGCAATTTACATTGTATGCCAATTTTGCAAATGTAATATTAAAAGGCACGCTCAGACTTTGGTCGTTTTGTTTTTGATAGCATAATGCATGCAATTGCATTTATTTTATTGTTTAAATCAATAAAAATTTTGTAGTTGTCAAAAAATTGCTCGAAAATTTTGTAATTGACAAAAAATTGCTCAAAAATTTTTAAAACCAAAAAAAGTTAACTTAAAAGTTAAGTTCCTTTATAGCTAATTTAAATTTCAAAAAAGTTTACGAGTTTATACTTTTGAAATCTTTGAAGCATGAATCGTCGAAATACAAAATCTCCACACTCCTTTTTACATTTTTGAGGTTTTTAGTACATTTTCAACATATTTTACCATGGCGTAAACGTTTAAATACATATTTCCGGAAAATATAAGTATAAATGTACATATTGCGGCTCTGCTAATTAGTTAGTAAAAGTTTTAACAAAGTTTTAAACTTAGCTATACCGTGTGGGGAAGGAGGGGTTGAGTATAGCGGCTGCCACGGCTGGGGACTCGACTCGACTCTGGTCAGTAGCTGTATATAGCTTTTGGTTTCAGTCCACGCATAACTGTAAATGTAGATGTATCAATAGTTGGCCATTGGTATGTATACCCTATACACTATACAGGCAGTCGATGTGGGTGTAGGAGAACAGGATAAATGGATCAATACAAGAAATAATAGAACGTTGCCAGCGAATGCTCCGAGGGTGGACTGACCCCAAAAGCACATTGATTTTCCTACTCCTCCACTCTTAATCCTTCCGGAATTGTTATTTAATAATCCTCTATCATATGGCTAACAATATTTGCTAATGAGGTAGGTGTCATACATAATACACATTACATTATGAAATTGCTGTTATTGCAGTAGAGCAGCGGCAGTCACATAATACATTTAGATTGATATTATGATATTTTTCATTCCGCAACTATTGGTTTAATTAAAGAAATAAAGAGATAAAAATATGTTCTACTGTTGGGTTTTTTTAAACGATAATGATAACCTCTTGTAACCTCGAGTTACTCCTTTCATAGCAAATATCTTTTCATGAGTATGTAACAAACAATTGTAACAAACACATGTGCCGCCAAAAATAAGAACTTACCTGAAGAATAATTGTAATTATAAGACCTTATTTGGAATCTGAAGGTATCACATGATGATTCACTTGTAGTAAGTTGAAGCAACAGACTGCAGTCTGTTGGGGTCATACATGGGTTTGGATACCGTACACTTAAGAAGAGTTTTGTGTTTGGAACGGATCACGCCATTTTTATCAGTAGAGGGGTAGTGTAGGTGTCCACCATATAAAATAGTTTTGCAGGGCATTTTATTTTAATTTCACTTAATTTAATTTTTTTCTCCATTGCCAACTCCTGTACACCTTACAAATGTTTTTGCAATGTAATTAGATTGCTATCATAATTTAATATTGGGGTAGAAAGTCAGGGTAGTTGTTGATTACGGCACCCAAACCCATGCAGTGTCCACTTTCATAATCAGTTTGCGACAAAAGGGTAATGTGAGACTGAATGAAGTTTTACGCTAAAAAAATTCATTTAATTTTTAAACATGGTTCCCTGATGCCGACAGATGCAATGTTCCAATGACTTACGGCATTTAGCCTTAAGAATTTTTTCAAAAAATAAAATGTTGATTAAAGTGTCCCACCGCTGAGTTTGACGAGCTCAAAATTCGGAGAAAACCACTTTTAAAGTCACGAATCTCAGCCACCGATAAACTTCGGTCAAAATTGTTTTCAGCGAAAGAATCTTAAGGTTCCCATGTACTTGGGAAATAAAAATCAGTCTCCCGAACGTTGGAGAACAAAGATAACAAGTTATTTTTAATGCCTTATGGAAAATCCCATATAAATCGTTTTTAAGGCTACATTCACTGGTAGTTTTATGCAACTTGCGGTATCTGAAATCGCATACCACTTAAAAACCCGGGGTTTCAGACATTTCTTCGTCTTTTAAAAAGAAAACAACTCATCTAATCACAGAACCACTTCTGGGACTTTTGTCACAATTTGAACAAAGGAAGTGTACACTGTGCCATGTATGGTTGGGGTTAGTCTTTCCCCGGTCGACTGGGAGAGATTATATTTTTAAAGCTAAAAATAAACAGCCAATCAGAGTCCTTTCTCTAACAATGCAAGCCCATACTCACGTATAATACCTACGTCCTAGTTTAGTTTTTATGTAAAAATGTTGTTATCCGAACCCGAAATAAAGCCAAAGTATGCGATGTATGTAATTTGTTGTCAATATCTAAAATCTACTTGAAACAGTAACCGTGGCAGGTTAGATTAGATTTAGGTTAAGTTAGGTTAGGTTAGAACAGGCTATCAGAGGTCATCATTATCATTAAAAAACTCAACAGTAGATATTTGTTGGAAACTGCAAAATTAGAACTAATTGGAATATTGACTGAAAGTCATTAAATTTTTGCATTACATTGTAAAACATTATTTGTCTCTTATTAAGTAACGGAGTTACTTTATAGCCATGACCAATCTGTCTGTCTGTCTGTCTGTCTGCTGTTCGCACATACGGAATTCTCATGAACATTGCAATGCACACAGACAAGCACAGCACTGCACTGGAGCGAGGGTAATGCCTGCACGGTGTGGTGACGTGAGGGAAAGAGGTGATCACATTTAGGGTACAGCGTAGTGTTGTTGTTGTTGAGGAGTGAGGGCAATGCATACATGCACGGTGCGGTGCAGTAAGGGAGGGTAGAGTTCGTAACGGACAATGAATTATTTTGACTTTTTGGTCTTTGAATTACTTTCACCCGAGGTGTTGGTTCTTCAGTAGTATCAACTTTTTGGAAATTTGAGTGAGTGTTAAAGAATTGGGTCAAAGGACAAAGGTTCTTTTGACTTTTTGATTTTTACATCGCCTGCAGCAGTATACAGATAACCGAAAAAGGACTGGATTGAGGATCATACACGGTGAGTGAATTTTGAAGGAATTGTACATAATTTTTGAGTACACGTGGACAGTAAATACTGAATGCACTATTACCATTGATACTTTGACGACTATTATAAATACTTTCATTCTAAATTATGCAGTTTGGTCTGCTGATATCAACAAGCATTACTTCCGCGTAGCCTACAGCAGTATAGAGATAAACGATAAAGGATTCTGTCGGCGTTCATATACAATGGGTGAATTTTGAAGGAATTGTATAACGGTCAATGAATTGGAGTTTTGATCAAGAAATTGACTTCCACGTGGCATTTAATACTACACAGAAAACAGACAATGGTCTGATTTAAGGATCATGTACGGTGAGTTAATTTTGATGGAATTGTACATAATTTTCGAGTACAAGTGGACAGTAAATACTGAATGCACTATTACAATTGACAATTGACGACTAGTATAAATACTTTCTTTCTAAGTATTGCAGTTTGGTTTGCTGATATCAATAAACCATAGTAACTGGTGTAAAAAAGTAACGGAGCAAGGTAAGAAATTATACCGATTAGTATACAATTATTTCCTGTCTGCTTACATCTTACGAATATTTAAAAAAGCTAAAATAGTGAGCGAACATACAGAGATGTGTAAAAGTTACTGGGTCATAGGGCTTATGCATAGCAGTGTCCAAAAGTAGTAAAATGTCAGAAAAAACAATCCCACGTACGCGGTATATGATCTTCGAATGAATCTATTGTCAGTTATCTATGTACCACTAAATGCTACATGGAAATCAATGCCTTGATCAAAACTCCAATTCATTGACCGTTATACAATTCCTTCAAAATTCACCTACTAAAAAAACGTCGACAGAATATTTTATCGTTTATCTGTATACTGCTGTAGCCCATGCGGAGGTATGCTTATTGATATCAGAAGAACAAACTGCAATAATCAGAAAGAAAGTATTTATAGTAGTGTTCAAAATATCAATTGTTATAGTGTATTCTGTATTCACTATCCACGTGTGCTCGACAATTATACACAATCCTTCCAAAAGTCAATCACCGTAGATGATATTCGAATTAATCCATTTTCGGTTATCTGTGTACTACTAAATGTCACATGGAAGTCAATGTCTTGATTTAAACTCCAGTTCATTGACCGTTATAAAATTACTTCAAAATTCACCAACAGTCAAAAACGACGACAGAATCCTTTATCACTAATCTGTATACTGCCGTAGACCACGCGGAAGTAATGCTTATTGATATCAGCAGAACAAACTGCAATATCCAGAAAGTATTGATAATAGTATTCAAAATATCAAATGCAATAGTATATTCTGTATTTATTGTCCAAGTGTACTCGAAAACTACGTACAATTCCATCAAAATTAACTCACCTTATATGATATTCGAATTAATCCATTGTCTGTTTTCTGTGTACTACTAAATGTCAGATGGAAGTCAATGTCTTGATTAAAACTCCTATTCATTGACCGTTATACAATTTCTTCAAAATTCACACACACTCAATGAACGTCGACAGAATCCTTTATCACTAATCTGTATCTTTGTACTATTAAATGCCACCTGGAAGTCAATGTTCTGATGAAAACTCCAATTCATTGACTGTTATAGAATTCCTTCGAATGTCGACAGAATCCTTTATCGCTAATCTGTATACTGCTGTAGACCACGCGGAAGTAATGCTTATTCATATCAGCAGACCAAACTGCAAAATTTAGAAAGAATGTATAATAGTCGCCAAAATATCAACTGTAATAGTGAATTCAGTATTTACTGTTCACGTGTACTCAATACTAATGTACAATTCCTTCAAAATTCACTCACCGTGTATGGTCTACAGCACAGTCCTTTTTCGGTTATCTGTACACTGATGCAGGCGATGTAAAAATAATTTAAATGTCAAAAGAACATTTGTACTTTGAACCAATTCTTCAACATTCACTCAAATTTCCAAAAAGCTGATGCTACTCAAGAACCAACGCGTCTCCCGCAAACTCCTGCACTCCAATACAAAGTGCCGACTTGTCTGTGTATTGGCCCCACTCTAGAAATTCACAGTGCTGTGCTTGTTTGTGTATATCCTTCACTCCCTACCTAGCTCTGGTGTGCTTGTGTGCATAACCTTGACTCCACTCCTCATGTATAATGCAATGTACATGGAAAGTGAAAAAGCTGTCCGCACTAACGGACGGACAGACAGACAGACAGACAGATTGGTCATGGCTATAAAGTAACTCCGTTACTTAATAAGCATTACTTCCGCGTGGCCTACAGCAGTATAGAGATGGACGATAAAGGATTCTGTCGGCGTTCACTTACAGTAGGTGAGTTTTGAAGGAATTGTATAACGGTCAATGAATTGGAGTTTTGATCAAGACATTGACTTCCACGTGGCATTTAATACAAAACAGAAAACAGACAATGGTCTGATTTCAGGATCATGTACGGTGAGTTAATTTTGATGGAATTGTACATAATTTTCGAGTACATGTGGACAGTAAATACTGAATGCACTATTACAATTGACATTTGACGACTAGTATAAATACTTTCATTCTAAATATTGCAGTTTGGTTTGCTGATATCAATAAGCATTACTTCCGCGTGGCCTACAGCAGTATAGAGATGGACGATAAAGGATTCTGTCGGCGTTCACTTACAGTAGGTTAATTTTGAAGGAATTGTATAACGGTCAATGAATTGGAGTTTTGATCAAGACATTGACTTCCACGTGGCATTTAATAGTACACAGAAAATCGAAAATGGATTGATTCGAAGATCATATACAGTGATTGAGTTTTGGAGGATTTATACATAATGTTTGAGTACCGGTGGATAGTAAACACTAATTACACTATTACAATTGATATATTAACGACTACACTTTCTTTCCGAATATTGCTGTTTGGTCTACTGATATCAATAAGCATTACTTCCGCATGGCTTACAGCAGTATACAGATAAACGATGAGGGATTCATATACAGTGGGTGAATTTCGAAGAATTGTACAACGTTCAATGAATCGGAGTTTTGATCAAGACATTGACTTCCACGTTGCATTTAATGGTGCACAGATAACTGACAATAGAGTGATTCGAAAATGATATACCGTGGACTTGGGATTGTATTTTACTGACTTTTTACTATTTTTGCACATCTCTGTATGTTTGTGCAGTACTTTAGCTTTTTTGAATAATCGTAAGATATATGCAGACAGGGAATAATTGTATACTAATCAGTATAATTCCTGTCCTTGCTCCGTTACATTTTTACACCAGTTACTGCGGTTTATTTTTAAAATAAGGACGGTCATCACGGTAACGAAATAAAACAATTTCTAAAATTTATGCCCGAAAATTACCTTAATTGTTGCTCTAGCCGAACCTTGCGAGGCTATTTCACTACCTCAGGGGAAGAAAGGACCTCTTGGGTTAAAAATTTTCAGCTGGGCCCCTAGCAATGTAAATTGCGAATGCAAAAATTTAGCTAATTAGCCGTGAAAGATTGGGCCCTTCTCTTTCAACAACGTTAAAGTGATTCACAATTATTGATATGGTGACATGACAATATAAGTAATATATAAGTAACCTAACCTAGCCAATTCAGCCTCTTTCTGCAGCCAGTTTGAGGTATGGGTGCATTCAGTAAACTTTTAGTTGGGAAACGTGGATACTGCCACCGATCCACACTGGGTCTGCACCCAGTTTTCCTATTCAAACTGGCTGCAGAAAGAGAGCAAAACACACTATTGACTTTTCACCTAACACCGGTATGTTTATTAGTTTTGCAGGTAGAGACATATAGAGGGTTTCCCCGATTTTTGCACCCAACTCACCTACTCCCGAGAAGTAGGCAACCTAACCATACAACCATGGTGACTTTTGGGTACTTACCTCTCTGTGGCAGTATGGGTAGAATTCGAATTGGGTGCAAAATCGGGGAATATCTCTCTATGCCTTCACTTTTTTGAGGCATTTGGACTTTTACATTTTTGATTGTTTCAGCCGAGCTTAGTACTGGCTATTTGGGAGTATTTGGGAGTTGTACCTGAATACGCACTCTTATTTGGTCGATATTTTTTGACATCCAGATATCATATTGATTATAACTATAACAATAACCTCTATTCTTTGTTATAGATTCCCCAGATGGGACGATTTTTGTAAAATTTTGCAATACAATACATGAATATTATGCACACAAAACAATACACACAAATATTAAAACGTACGCAACTTGCGAACAACAAAGGAGTCTCATCATTATGATTCATTTACCCATATTAGTAATATGGGTAAATTTGTTTTGCAATGCATCAGTAAAGACTGAAGCACAAATTAATTTGTAACCTTTTGAATCGGAGACAGTTTATTTTTTAGATAAGTAGATAGTTCACATTTCAGCCAGTGTACAAAATACCATTTACCACTTACCAGTGGTAAGTGGTTTTTAATGGTATTTAACTTTAAATACCACTTCCTAAAAAGTAGTGGCTAGTGGTATAAATGGTAAAAATGGTAAAAACTAGTTTCATTTAAATTTCGTGTTTAAATTTTGAATAAAATCCGGAGCCAAAGTATGAAATAGCTTAGCAGATGATCATTGTTGTCACAAATTGATAAGTGTTCATCAATCAGTGTTGGATTCAATCAATGGTGGCACTAACAACTAACAACCCTTGCCGATCGGGAAATTAATTGCCATTAAATTGGCACATTCATTACATGAGCGATACCAAATACAATCTTGGTTTTAGTTACTTTTTTTATAACTTTCGGTGTACAATTAAATGAATAGGATTAATTTGATTAATTAAGGAGTTAATTGGAAATATTTCATAGAAAATAAAGTTTTAAAACTTATATTTTAGTAAATCTAGTGTATCTGTACTCAGCTGTCTAATCAATTGCAAAAATTTACCATTTTTATCATTAAATGCATTTTTACCATTAAGTGCATTTTTACCACTGTGATGGTAAAAAAGGCTAAAAAGTGGTAAATTTTGTACACTGATTTCAGCATCGTATGTATGTATGTTATATGGGGTGTACTGCCTCACTACAAAGTGATAGTACTGGGTGCAGGCCTCATTACGGGTCTATTGCCAACTCCCTCAACACTGGCATTGTTGTTAATTAATGCCCAAGAAGCCTAAGGCTGCCATTTACGAGTCACTGTTGTGGGACTGGGTATACGGTGAACTGGTCTGAGAAATTGGTCCAAAAATGAAAAGGTGAACTGTTCCAATGGCAAAGGTGAACTATTCCAACGACAAAGGTGAACTGCTCCAATGACAAAGGTGAACTGTTCTAACGACACAGGTGATCTGTTCTGAAACAATAAATGTTGTTTTCAGCTTAGTTAAATAAACGCTGGAGGATATCAATGGAGTTTAACATAATTATTCATGTTTATGATAAGCAAACAATTTGAAGATACGCAATTGTATGTGGCATGGTGTGCTGAGAAATGCAAGTTGAGATTTCCCATTAGTTGTGGTGTTGCTGGCATAGTGTGACCATCATGGGGAATAGCGGTGTAAATTTTGTAAAATCTCAAAGAGGTGGGGATAAATTAGAGTTTCAAGGGTACGTGTATATAAAAACTAATACTCACAAGGACGTCTCATATTGGAAGTGCGTAATATAGACATTGTCCGAGTAGAGTTGTTTACGGAAGTGGATCAAGACTCAATATTTCTAAGGATCACAATCATGTTCCAGATGCTTCAAGGTAGTGTTAATTGATTTAAAACAATAAAATTTTATACTTATATTTACTAGAATTTTATCAAATTTTTTTAGTACATACTTATAAATTTAATTAATAAAATATGTTTTAGTGTATATAATTTATATATATTTATATATATATTTGTTGAGGTTTCAATATATCACCAATTAATATAGAAATTAGAACAGTTCATCTTTGTCGTTAGAACAGTTCACCTTTGTCATTGGAACAGTTCACCTTTGTCGTTAGAACAAATCACCTTTACCTTTTTATATGTATCGGTTTCAGGCCAGTTCACCCCCAACCGTGGGACTGTTATCGGATATCTACGAGCCCAACAACGGCAGGTTATCCAAGCTACTCTCGTGGTCACTCATACGAGGTATCCATGTGATGACCCTTGCAGTTAAGGGTTTCGTGCTTTACCTTTGTAATTCCACATTTACAACTCACATACTCGCCTTAAACAGCCCTCGGCCATTTCACCCAGCCAAAGACTCGAATTGGCAATGCGTGGAAGCACACATTGAACATTGAATAGTCAGAAGTCAGAAGACTGTGCGCCACCAAGTCAATGTGGCTGGGTTTTCAACATCGTGGTTTTAAATTACTACGCGGGGTAAATGATTCATAATATTTGCAGGCACGTATCACGAGGGTGGTAGTAGTATCTAGTATGAGTACGTTTCTGTTGGAAGCACCTTGCAAAGTTTTAATCTTTGTGTGCATTCTGTGTATAATATTCAATTCATGTAATTGTGTTGTTTTGCAGTAATTGCAAAATTTTTCTAAAATCCACTCATCTGGAAAATCTGTAAAAATCCGTTATAGCTACCTTGTGGAATGTCAACTCCCCATAGAAAATCTCAAAAGTAATAAATATTTTTGTAACGGCATCTGCAGTACATTTTAAATAAGAAATTCTTATTTCGAAAAATTGAGTGCCAATAACTCCCATTTAAAACGTACTGAAAGGTACATTTTCCACTACTACAAAAAAAGATATTTTGCCTCACTTATGGGACCTCACTCCGTTGACGGTGATTAATTTGCCATCATCCCCTAACTTGCCTTAGCCTAACCTAACCTAATAAAGCCTAACTTAAGCTTAAATTTAATAATTCTACCAAGCATTTAATCCACCCAGTTTCAATGACTATTAATGAATTAATTATATTATCAAAATAAACTTTTACACATTACATTCGCAAACTATTTATAGCCGGTAATATACTAACCGGCTATTCTCAGTGTTTTGGGCTGTAACAAGGAATTGGAAAGAGATCAGTAACCTAATTATTCTTTTCTAATGTAAATGCTGATGTTGTGTGAAAGCTAAGTCTTATGTCTTTGGCAAGCTTAGAATTAATTGAAATAAATTGATGACTTCTAATTACTGAATAGTGAATAGAATGATGACTTTTAGCAATTCAAATAAAAAGACTCAAAAAGAAACAATGTTATGTTATGTTATGTTATGGCTTTATTGACATATTAATTAACTGGTTTACAACAAGTTCTCTTCCATCACTGTCATTCTGCATGCTATTATTAGAGAAAAATTTTATAAATAATATTTCTATTATTACTGGTATCAATAACAATCACTATTCAATTTCGTTACTTATCATTGTTTCGTATATGTATATGCTAGTCTTTCCGTTTTGCTACAATAAATTGTCTGATTTTCTCATCGAATTTGTCATACATCTCTGTACGTTGTATTTGCAAAGGTAGTTCATTCCATTTTTTAGCACTACGATAGGAGAAGGACTTCTGCCCAAATTTTGTATTGCATAATGATAAGTCTAAGTTAAGATTGCTCCTTAGTTGTCTTACAGGGTTTAACTTTTTATAATCTAATTCAATGTCATGCAGAAGAAGATGGTTTGAGCAAATTACATTTTTAAATACAAATTGTAGCATATACAAATCATATCTTTCACTTGTCATTAGTATATTTAATTCTTCAACACAAGCCCATCTATTTTTATTAATAATGGTCTTCGTCTTGCCAGTTATTGTTTTAGCCATTTTGAAAATAACACTGTCAAATTTAGTAATAATAGATTGTGAGATATTTCCCCAGATTGGGAGGCAGTAATCTAATATACTTAGAACTAGAGAATTTGCAAATATTTTAACCTGGTCTTGGCTAAAAAATCGTTTATATTTAAATACTAACTTAGTTCTACTTTTAATTTTACATAACACTGTGTCTGCTTGTTTATGCCAATTAAGTTTTTCGTCTAAGTGTACACCAAGATATATAAAAGTTTCCACACGGTCAATTGGTGAGTCTTGTATGCAAATGTTGATGTCGTGCACTTTCGTCATATATGGGGTGTGGTACACCATCAGCTTCGTTTTAGTAGCATTCAGCTCCAGTCCGTTTGCTTTGCCCCATGCAATAATGGCATTTAGGTCGATTTGCACAAATGCCTCGGCTTCTTTAATGTTTTTAGAGGAGAAATATAGAGCGACATCATCAGCGTACATACAACATTTGCAAAAAATTGGCACTGTAGGTAATTCATTTATAAAGATTGAAAATATCAGTCCTGACATGCAGGAACCTTGTGGCGTCCCGAGTGTCAACGTTTTTGGGTCTGATAGCATCTGTCCGTTGTCTGCTTGTGATTGGCATTTCACTTGTATGCTTCTCTTATGAAGATACGATAATATCCATTTGTTTATGTCTCCCATAATACCAACACTATTTAATTTAGTATAGAAATTTTCTTCAATCAATATTGAGTCAAACGCACGTTTCCAATCAATAAAAACAACAACTGTGTATTTTTTCAAGTCTCCTGCTTTGTAAATGTCATTGGTCAAGCGTATAATTGCTGTGAATGCTGAGAATCCAGTCCGAAATCCATGTTGTTCCGGGGCTAGAGTACTGTTTATCACCACATGTTTTTTCAATTTAGTGTATACCAATTTTTCTATGATTTTAGAAATCGAACATAGAATGGAGATAGGCCTATAGTTTCCAGGTTCGTGTTTGGCTCCTTTTTGCTTATATATCGGTGTTATGATTGCAGTTTTATATAGTTCAGGAAACTTATTTTCGATAAGTGATCTATTTATTAGTTTAGTTAGCACTGGAGTGATTTCAGTTGCGATCATTTGCAGAAATAGCATTGGAATACCATCAATTCCAATGGGTTTATTTTTAGCAGCTGATTCTATGCCTGTTCTTACTTCATCTTCACTAAACTCAATTGTTGTTATACAGTCGTCTACTTTAGTCTTTGTGAAGTCATCAATGATGGTTGTTTTGGTATTTACATGTATTGAGTTCATTGAAAACGAAGAGCAGAATACGTCAGCTATATCCTTCCCACTGGTAACTATTTGTTGGTTATCGTTTAGTAAAAAGTCAACATTGCTCTTACTTTTATAGTTTCTGCCGGTTTCATCATTAAAGAGTGACCAAGATTCTTTGCTTTGATTTCCGCTGTTTACTATTTGTTTTGAGATGTATTTAGCTTTAAGATTGTCTTTGTATATATTCAGTTCGTTTCGTCGTTTGCGATATTTTTCCCATTCTGTTTTATCATTTGTTTTTTGTGCTCTTTTTTTAAGTTTGCCCCTTTCAGAACTTAATTTGACATATTCTTCTGTCATCCATTTAGGTTTACGAATTTTCACTTTAACAAACTTTTCTGGAACGGATTCTTGATAGATGAAAGTTAGAATATAATTGAACACGTAAAAAGCTCTATCAATATCAGTGCAGAAATCAAGTATCCACCATGGGGCTTCTTTTACTTTAAATTTGAGTTTCTCGTTATCTACTTGTTTGAGCTGCCGGATGCATTTAATTTCACTTTGATTGTTTTCTCGAGCTTTTTTTCTTATTGTATATATTATGTCATGATTAGCAATTCCTGAGATAATGTTTCCACTTTCTAATATGTGTTTAGTGTTACAGGCAATTATGTCAATTAGTGATTTCGAGGTGGCTGTGGTACGAGTTGGTTCGGTTATTAATTGTGTAAAGTTTTGCCTTAGGAAAATTGATGTTAATAATTTAGTGTTCGATTCAAATGGTTTTAAATAGTCTATGTTGAGATCACCAATTACGTAAATTTCACCTTTACTGTGCTCAATCTCATTTTCTAGTTGGGTAAAAAAGGAAGAAGGAGTGAAATCTGGGCGGTAGATTACTATTAAGGTAATGGGTTGGATGAATTTTTGTTTTATGGTAATTCTAGATGCGTTAGCAGGATATTTTATTAAGGATTCATGTTCTGTGATTTGCCACTTATCTTTAACGTAAGTTAGGATTCCGCCACCCGTCGCTTTGTCCTTTAAATCTCTATCATTTCTTATAATTTGATAACCTGGAATTTGAAACTCATTATCGTCATGATCTGATTTAAGCCAAGTTTCGGTTATTGTCAGTACATCAAAAGCATATTATTCTATTAGAACACGAATGTCATCTTTCTTGCTCTTTGATGTTAGGTCACGAACGTTTATATGTCCTATCTTTACCCCTTTATTTGGCAGAGTTTTAGTAAATTTCTTCATTGAATTTGTTGTAAGTTGCCGATCTTCTTCGCTACATGTCTCACATTTCCAACCGGTGCTTGTGCAGTCTGTAGGTTTTCCTTGCAATTTTAAGCAAGCTCTATGGTATATGCAATTGCATGCAATACATGTGTAGATTATCCATTTTTTCTTTTCCTTCCTACAGAGCTGGCATTCTTTTTTATTTTTCTGTCCGGTTTTGCATATCTGGCATATCCAATCGGGTTTAAGGTATTCCTTCCTAAATTGATCATAACTGTCGATTTTCATACATGTTTTATGGAAGAAGTTTTTGCATTGTGAGCATGTTGTTAATAGTTGATTTTTTCGTACTTTAACTCCATCTGGACATAATGCACATGAGGGTCCTGGGTTGATGTGGTTAACTCCGCTCATTAATAGATATATTAATAGTAGTATCTTTGGTCTGGGGGAGTTATTTATGAATAGGTATATAGTGACCAATAAGCATACTATTATATTCTTCTTATAGCTGAATCGGT
Source organism: Tomocerus qinae (assembly GCA_020055645.1). Lineage (NCBI taxonomy): Eukaryota > Metazoa > Arthropoda > Collembola > Entomobryomorpha > Tomoceridae > Tomocerus > Tomocerus qinae. The sequence continues at coordinate 139,335,931 of CM034546.1, read as the reverse complement.
GTACGCAGGCAAATAATAAGCTACATGATGGTAATGAGAGGAAAGGTAGGATGGGTTTCCTATAGATGAGACTGAAACACAGTAGAATAATTATATTTTCTATTCTGGTCGTGCACTCTCCTATGCCCTTCTCGTTGTATCTCTTATCTGCATATCGTGATTTCAGTGATAACAATAATACTTCTGACGTGTCAGTAGTAGAAAAACGAATACACAAAGTCACTTCAATTTTAAAATTTGAGAATTCACAGCACTTACAATAAAAATCACTAAAACAGAATTTCTCAAAAAAATCAGGGTGTCCACTTGTATATTTTCCATAATTCACAGCTCTACACGGGCTATATTCTTCTCCCACTGATAAAAAAACTACGGAGCAAAAAACTATCCACCTCAACCACTCGGCCATCACCATTAGATCACAATCACAATACAAAATTTCTTGTCAGGTTCTCCGTTTATTTGCTGTAAAATCAGAGCGTATTTTCCTGACTGACTTGTTTAATAGAATGCTTATCTAAGACTCACATTAATACATTGGTCGGAGGTTGCATTTATAGACTCCGGAAAATACATGACAAAGATACAAGAACTACAAAGGAATTCAGACGAACATGAATGCGTAATGAGGTTTCTTGGCGTCAGTCGAAAGTTCAACGTGCACAAATCGAATTGGTTTCATATATCAACTTATAACATAAAGGTTAAATCTATATAAGAAATACATACAATAAAAGCGTACAACTTTTGACATTAGAGATTAAGATTAAAATAATTTTCTTACATTATTTAACATAATGTCTTGACACAAAAGTACACGAATATGAAACACATCATAAAATACATTACATTACATGGATAAAGTTCATTGTATCGAACCTTGAAAAGAACGAAGTTTCCTGCATACACAATTAGAGTCAACTGAATATTAACTTATGAATATATTAGAACACAAATATTACAAGTCACAAACCGCCTACAGAAATACAATGCTAAAGTTGGACATGACCACTGCGGGTTTCGTCATCTTCTTGTCCTTAAATACTCGTAACATATGATACATTGAAAAGGTGGCCTCTTACAGTAAGATATGTCCGACCAAAAGGTGGCCTCCTATAGGTAAGACAGGAAGTGGCCATCTGCAGTAAAGTCAAAATGTGGGCACTTGCTGTAAATACATACACTTGTATGATTAGCAACCTTACAAATACATATTACACTAAAACTTGTAGAATAAATACTGAAGTCATATAAAATTAAAGATTCATGGAAAATTAACATATGACTGCCCTAGCACTCAGATTATATACCGGAGGAGGCAGACATGACTGCGTCTTGGTTTGCGTATTTTTAAAATTTGAAAATTGATTTTGGAGCTTTTAAGGCCCGAAAAGTAGTACTGTGTTCGAGGTGTAAGGTTATTGCTAAAATGTGCATATTGCCAATAGAATAGTTATGATATTTTGAATATGTATTACATTTAGCTATTTATCCTTGGCATGTATTATGTATGTATGTATGATAGTTTAGAATGTTGAAATAGTGTATTTCAATGCGGGAAAAATGGAGAAACCTCGTTAGCGTATTTTGGTATCTACATGAGGAGACAAGAAGTGTAAGTTCGAAACAGTCTCGTCTTGCCCCTTATCTGAGTTGGGATCTCTACAGGGAGACAAGACGTGTAAGTTCGAAATAGTCTGGTCTTTTTCTTCTGCTTGAGCTTCTCACTCATCCCTACACTTTTACATGTAGTAGATAGGGACAGTGAGAATCTCGTTAATCCATTCATGCGCGCCACTAATTAGATGACGAGGCATTTGGCTACTTTAAGAGAGTCATAGTTACTTCCGAAGGAGTAAAGCCTACTCTCTTTCCCACAGCCAGCCTCCTATGCCTTTCTTAATAAACGGGAAAGTTCTAGTTAGTACGTATGTAAGCAGAATAGCTCTAGCTTAGCATAGTATGTAATGTAGCATAGCATGTAAGTCTAGTACCTACCTATCTATTACTGTGTAGCCCTATCTACCTTCCTATTAGATGTAATACATAAAGTAAGATTTTAGCGTAGCATTATTCAGTAGCACGAGGAACCCCATTGATGAAGCACGTTCGTTTGTGTCAGTTTTAATTAATTTGCCTAATTAATTATTTTAAGTGCTACCCTTAATTACCTACCTGTAATTAACCATTAATTGATTCTTGTGCGTTTGTTGTGTATGTGTGCCTATTATTTTAACATAAATAAAATCGTGTTTTTACACAAAAATAAGTTCGCGAAGAAGCACACACTGCATTAAGCATCCTGGTTTAGGCATCTTTGGTTTTGGACTCTACCTGCAAGCGATATCGAAGTCAGCCCTCTTCAGGGGCCAAAAGCCTGAAATCGGAGTTTTTTGAGCTCGGGGGTCCGACTGAGTCATCATTTTTCTGTGCTGTGTGATGTAATTTCTTGGCGTAGCCGAAGGTCTTGGATGCAAATCAGGTCTGGCAGCGGCTCGAACATTTGGTGATATGCAGATCGGCAAATAAGGCTTAGATAAGGCTAAGCTTCCAGCCGATAACAAGCAGTGTCTCACTAATGCACAACACAACATCTACGTGAGTCGCAGACCAGACCACTCGAACACAGTATATCAACAATTTAATTGGATATTTAACATTCTGCTTTTTCGTTTTTCCCTATGTTCTAAAGCCCACATGCATTTTCCCTATGTACGCAGGCCCAGCATTCATTCTCCCTATCACAATCAAATCCCTATGTTTTCAGTCACGATTCCTTATAATTTTTATATTAATTATAATTTACTAATTATATAAAAAGGCACACATAATAAAAATAATTAAGTAACTACCATGCATGATCCCTGGTCATTTGAGAAAAGGCGATAGCCTGCCCCCTCAAAATCATGATCAGACATCATGTATGGTAATTACTTAATTATGTAAAATACATTGTAATTATACATTAGACACAAAATTATCTATATACTCAAACGTGTATACTCAACAAAAATTATTTCACCAAAAATCAGATGTAGTTGCAACTTTTTGGTGGAGGCACCAGAAATCGAATACATATTTCCCATAACAGTGTCTCTCACGTTATTAAGGTTGCTACTACACCTGATTTACTATTGTACAAAACAAAGTAGTATTTATTACAGATCCAAAAATAACTGACTCAGTTCACTTTGAGACTTCACGCTCTCAACATGGATAGTTTTTACCATACAGTAATGAGTGACGCATCTGGTGATTTTTTCCCTGACAATACGATATCAGATTTTAAGAATCATCTACATACTCCCATCGAATTGGAAGATGATTTATACGAAGTGGCTATAACAAAATATTCATACATTTATAGTGCACCATCTATCCCAAAAGATTATGTATTATACTCCTGTTTACATAAAACATTCAAGAAGTACATAGAAGTGAAGACTCGTAAACGTATCGACAATATTAAAGACTTGATGATTGAATTGAATCAATATGACGCAATACAATTTATTGAAAAAAACGGAATTTATGAATTAGAACTAGATTGGGGAACCTATTCGTGTATCAAATTAGATTCAAAAATAGAAGTTTTAATTGGAGGTCCGATGATAGAAAAAGGAACCAAGAATCTCAAAACATTATCTATTACAACATTTCCACCATATTTTGAAACAGGTCTAACACGAATACATGTCTATTCAAACATTGTAAAGTCACAGTATGTAGGAGATATTTTGGCGCCATTAATGTTGATTGAAAACTATGAAGGTAATGAGAGACAACCTACTACTAAAGCAATTGACAATCCTACATATATTGGATTGTCAAGTTCCTATATTGACAAAATTCATATGTACATCAAGTCCGAATCTGGTGAAAATCTACCTTTTACATTTGGTAATTTTTGTGCCCAACTGCATTTTCGTCGAAAAAGATACTAAAATTAATCATTTTATAAATTATCTTCAGTGTTCATTTAGACTTTGACTAATACACATCTCAAAATGTATTCACACAGTGATTATCCAAATTATTATTTTGATTATGTTCATCCTCAAATTGGAAGTGGCTTAGTATATTATAGACCATCATTTCTACGCCAACGTGGATCTGGATTAGGTGGAATCTTTGGTTCCTTTTTTCGACGTTTAATACCATTTGCTAGAAACTATATTCTTCCAGCAACGAAAAGGTATGTATTACCTCACGCAACAAATGTAATAAAAAACGTTGCTTCTGATACTATTAATGGATACAATATCGGAGAGAGTATAAAAACTCATGGAAAACAAGTAGCTAAAAATACATTTAATAACATAAGACATGATATTTTGAATCAATCGGGCAGTGGACGTTCAAGGAAGAGGAAGTCAAGAAAATCGTCTCTCTCAATAACAAGTGGTCAGTCAAAGAAGAGGAAGTCAAGAAAATTATCTTTCTCAATCCCAACTAAAGCAAGAAAAAATAAAAAACGAAAATATAATCAAGCCAGGTTATCAATATTTTGAAAAAATGCCACGTCAATCTTTAAACCAAGCACCTAACTTTATACGTGCTGAAACTGATATATTTACTGAAAGTGGTTATGACATGACAATTACCCATAGTTACAATGTTGAATACCATTCACAAAATAATTTAAATGACAGAGGTGCTCTATTATCGTTTTATATTCCCGGGAATGATATTCATTATACTGATTTTACAGAAGCCAAATTATTGGTTCGATGTAAGATTGTAGATGGAAAACATTCGCCCCCAATTAAACTCCCAAAAATTACTGACCAAACCAAGTTTGCATATGGTCCAGTTAGAAATTTTGGCCATTCAATGTTCTCTTCTATTGTTGTAAAATACAAAGACAATGAAGTTACTCACAAGAACCCATATTATCCTTATCGGGCTTATTTAGAACTACTATTATCGTATGGAAAAGAATACAAAAAGACACAAGCTGAAACACAAATTTACTATCCATTCACTGAAGATAATTCCGGTTGGGTAAAGCGTCAACAAATTGCAGAAGAGTCAAAAGAATTTGAATCAATAATAAGACCACATTGTGAAATTTTTATGCAACCCAGATTTTTTGTTCCAGGTGTTGATGTAAGGATTGATATGTATCGATCAAGCGATGAATTTTGTATAAGTTCGATGGGGACTGAGCATACCAATTACAAACCTCAACTAATCCTCGAGGCAAAATTAATTGTTACCAAACATGTATTATTACCATCTTTGGCTTTGAATCATATAAAGACATGGAATGCTGGTCATGATGTTGTCTATCCCCAAAGGGAAAATGAAACGAAAACGTATGCTATACCTAAAGGACAACTACAACATAATAATGAAACACTTTTATCAGGTCTATTACCCGACAGAATTGTATTGGCATTGGTTCGCAGTGATGCGATAAATGGAGCATACAATAAAAACCCATTTGAACTTACTCATTTCAATTTGTCCAACCTAACTGTCAAGATGAATGGAGAGCAACATGTTACAAAAGCTATGGATCTTGACTTTGACAACAACCGCTTTGCTCAAGCCTACATGGCAATGTTAGAAAATATGGGTATTGCTCACTGTGACACTTGTATTGACATAACTAAAGGAATGTACAAAAAATGCTCATCATTGTTTGTCTATGATTTTAAACACGTTCGTGATGCCTTTTCACCTCCACGTCATGGTATTATATCAATAAATTTTCAATTTAAAACTGCACTTGCTGAAAGTATAACAGTCATATGTTATGCAGAGTATCAATCAGTATTATACATCAAGAAGGACAAGCAAGTACACAAGAAAGATTACTCTAAAGAGTTTTGAAAAACATGAATTCTTTAGAGATTTATGAAATAATGAAAAATATGTTTAAGCGTAAAAAATGTATGTACCGTGTACTAGCATGTGACGAATTGGTCAGTTTAAATATAATTACTTATCCCGTATGTCTCTGTGTAAATAATCAAACTAAGGATCAACCTGGAGAACATTGGCTTGGAATATACATCCCAAATATAAATGGACCTATGAATTTCTTTGACTCATTTGGATTAGGAATGGACTTTTATGACTCATACTTTAAACAATTTGCAAAAATGTTAAAAATGAATGTAGTTGAAAACAAAATTTGTCTTCAAGATATGCAATCAAATCTCTGTGGTTTGTATGTATTACATTTCCTTTATAAAAGATTATGTGATTACAATTTAATGTCAATTTATCACGGATTCACTAAAAATATGAGAAAAAATGATATGATTGTACAACGGTTATATTTGTTAAATCGTTCTTTATTTAATAAAATGTAAACATTGAATACAAAATAATAAATTTAAAAAATCAATATGCTTGCTATGGTACGCCTGAAAAAGCGAGCTTATAGAACCGCACAGTCTGTCCGTCCGTCCGTCCGTCGGTCCGTCCGTCCGTACCCACGATAACTTTCGAACGCAATGACGGATATTAACCAAACTTGGCAGATACAATGCCTATGGACCACTGACGATCCCTATTGATTTTAAGGTTAATCGGTCCATTGATTGCTGAGATACCGCGCGCTCACTTTGTCTTCATTTTGATAGTCAAAGAGAAAATTGGGCATTGAAAATTGTAATACCGTTTCCTATAGATTGTTAGCGGATAGTATAAAATAAATCATGCCGCTTCTACTAAAACTGAAATTAGATAGTAAAATAACAATAACGGAATATTACACTGAAAAGTGAAATAACGAATCTGTTTCAAGTTGTCTTGATTTTAATAGTCAATATATTATTTTTACATAAATTTTTATATAAATTTTTATAAAATATATTATTTTCATTATGTATTGACTTTAATAGTCAATATTAATATATTTTCATTATGTATTGACTTTAATAGTCAATATTAATATATTTTCATTATGTATTGACTTTAAAAGTCAATATTAATATATTTTCATTATGTATTGACTTTAAAAGTCAATATTAATATATTTTCATTATGTATTGACTTTAATAGTCAATATTAATATATTTTCATTATGTATTGAGTCATTGTATTACTACGTTGCAAGAATCCTAATTTTCTACCCCTGGCAAATTATTTTGCAACGTCTTTTTGGCACCAACACACTCTCATTCACATATCTATCACCATTACCTTAATATATTATGCAAGTCATCGAGACATGCTCCATTTTATGCCATAACACTGCAAAAAATGTGTTTTACACCTAAACCTCCAGGTATGACAACTGAATGCAAACCCAAAGAAAATTTTACAACCAGCACAATACAGAATTTACATTCTGATCACTTTTCATCCAAAATGTCGCCCAATCTATATTGGAGACAGGGAAAAAATTTACTCCTTTTTTACAAAAATCTACTCCTTTTTAGCTTATAGAATCGCACAATCCGTCCGTCCGTCCGTCCGTCCGTGCGTCCGTTTACACGATAACTTTTGAAAACATTGATGGATTTCAACTAAACTTGGCAAAAACATTGCCTATGGACCTGTGACAAAGCCTATTGAAAATAGGCCACATTGGTCCATAGGTTGCTGAGATGCCGCGCGCTCACTTTGTCTTCATTTTAATAGTCAAAATGAAAATGTGGCATTAAATGGACATTAAAAGTTCAATTGTGCTTCTTATGGATTGTTAGCGGACAGTACAAAATATTAAATACCGCTTCGACCAAATTTAAGATTTAATAATAAAGTAAATAAAACCGGAAAGTACCTATTATAAGTTGGAAATAAATCTATTTCTCCTTTATTTGCAAATTGATAGTCAAATTTACATTTTTCGAATTACTTTTCATTATGATAGTCAATATTTACAGATTTTGATTTTCTTTTGATACTCAATATTAATCAACTTTGATTTTTTGTTTATTTTGATAATCAATATTAGTCAATTTTTAATTTTTTGTTTACTTTAATAGTCAATATCAATCTGTTTTGATTTTCTGTTGATTTTCACAGTCAATATTAATCTATTTTGATTTTCTGTTGTTTTTAATAGTCAATATTAATCTATTTTGATTTTCTGTTGATTTTATTAGTCAATATTAATCTATTTTGATTTTATGTTGATTTTAATAGTCAATATTAATCTATTTTGATTTTCTGTTGTTTTTAATAGTCAATATTAATCTATTTTGATTTTCTGTTGATTTTTATAGTAAGTATTAATCTATTTTGGTTTTATGTTGAGTTTCATAGTCAATATTAATCTATTTTGATTTTCTGTTGATTTTCACAGCCAATATTAATCTATTTTGATTTTTTGTTGATTTTAATAGTCAATAATAATCTATTTTGATTTTATGTTGATTTCAATAGTAAACTTTATTCTATTTTGATTTTATGTTGATTCTAATAGTCAATATTATTCTATTTTGATTTACTAATCAAAATAAATGTATTTCTATTATTGTTCCACCAAAAAATGTGTACACGGTCCCCTTTGATCAGGCGAGCTTCTGTTACGGCTTGCCGTAGGTTTTGTTCTCACACTTCGCCGAATATTATTTTCTTTGACCTCATTGACCATCCTTTTGACAGGTTCATATCTTCGTCCACGATTGCTGCTGAAACTGTCATCAGCTGTTTTATATCTTTTATTTATCATTATTTTTGAATCAGATTTTCGTTTCCATTTATTATGACTTCCTTTTGAACCCTCAATTTCATATAATGAAGATTTTAATTTCTTTTTATCGGCAATAGTAAGGTTTTCAACATAGTCCTCCCATCGATCATCTTCTGTATTGTCTGTTACACCATTGTGTTTTCCTCTTTTTCGACCAGGAAATATTTTTGGTTTCTGTGGTATTAACCAAGACTCGACGGGTGACAATTTTTTAGCATAAAAAGGGGAATTATCAGGATAAAGTCTGTTGTCATGAATGCTACGTTTTTCTTTTTTGATTTTTTGAATTCTTCGTTTCTTAGGTTCTTCCTGAATCTCAGATTCTAGTCTTCTTTTACGATTAATCAATTTTACAGGACGAGACTCCTCATTGATTTCAGGTGGTGGTAAGTTGTCAGCAATCTCATTGATTTTTGGTTGAGGGTCGTCATTTGTTTCAGAATTTTCATTTTTCTCAGAGTTTACATTCTTGACTAAAAGAGGTCGATTTTCCTGATTCAATCTTTTCTGTTCCAAATTTCGTGCTTGTTCTTGATAAAGTAACAATTTAGCATCATCAGGAAGTTTACTAGATAATATTTTATTGTCATCTGCATTTAATTCGTTCATTTTCATAAATAATTGAAAAAGTATGTCGGGAACCAATCTCATTTTGTTAACCATCTTTTTGCTAATAGTCCAAGAACAGTCGAAAGAATTAGTGGTAAAAAGGCTCCTCCCTTTGAATTAAAATTTTCCTTTTTGCTTCTAATGGAACTTTGGTATCAAATGCAATCTTTTTTATTGTTCTCTGAAGAGGTTTTAAACGTTTAACTTTATTTTCACTGATAGGTACGTTTCTGTTGACAACATTAAATGTTGCTTAACAGATTGAACAAAGTTGATCTGGTGTTGCTGATGCTAGAATTTGTTTTCTATATTTATTATTACAACGAAGGTACTTGTGTAGAAACCTGTAGTTTGCCTTTATTCGCTTGACCATGATGTTACCTGTTTCATTGTCAAAGTAAGACTGACAATTTAATCAAGCAAGAACAAGTTAAATAGTTTTGTTTATCAAATTTAGTTTTAGTTTAAAACTAGACAGTCATGGATAACGTCACTAAAGAATACACTAATTTAAGAAAGCCGGGTGCATATTCCAGTCTTACTGGATTTCTAAAAAGTGCAAACACCAAATATCATAATGTAGATCAAGTAAAAAAACAACTGTCAAAGATTCCTGGCTATGCATTACATTTTCCTACAGGAAAAAGATTTAAAAGAAGGCGCGTAATAGTTTACGGAATTGATGACCAATGGGCAATGGATTTATTTGATATTAGGAAATGGAACAAGTCAAATTATAGAAAAAACTTCATATTATGTGTTATTGATGTATTTTCAAAAATGGCTTGGCTGGAAGCATTACCAAATAAAAATGCAGACACGGTTTTAAAAGCTTTTCTTAAAATTCTAAAACGTAGCAAACGTAAATGTAAAAATCTTCAATCTGACTTGGGAACCGAATTTATTAACTCAAAAATGAAAAAAATGGCGGCAGATTATAATATAAATCATTTCGTTGTTCATTCTCCAATGCAATGCAGCATTGCTGAAAGATTTTTTAGAACACTTGGTCAAAAGATATCTAGATATATGACACAGCATAATACAAAACGATTTATAAACAAATTAAAAAATTTTGAGTTTTTATATAATAATTCATATCACAGAAGTATAAAGATGAAACCCGTAGAGGTGAATAAGAAGAATGAAATTGATGTAGGTTATAATTTATACGGAAAAGTTACTAAAAACATCAAACCTCAATTTAAAATAGGTGATATGATGTGTGAGTCATCATCAACATCTTTAGGTTTGCATAAATTTACAAACCTATGGTGATATATATTGATGTACTATGCATGCTTATAAAAAACTGTCACCATACGTATTCATTTTTTCCATACAAATTCATTAGGTAAGTCGTAACATACCATACAAAGTCACACTAAATGTCAAAAATCCCCCAGACAAAAGTCATGTGTGTGCCATTAAAATTAATTGGCAACCATTTATTTTCATTTTCAAAGTCAATATTAACCTACTTTTAAATTATGGTACTCAATATGCAGCCACTTTGGGTGATTGTAATTTATTCTATTCTCCTTCCAAACATTTCTACATAGTTGCATTTAATCTGGCGAGCTTTCTGTTACGGCTTACGTGGTATTTAAAACAAATAAATACAAATAACTGTTGTGATGATTCTGACATTTAATCCCAATAATTTAAAAAACCCCTAGAAGTAATGTAATGGGTCAATTTTTATGATGTTTTAGGGTAATTTAAATTTATTAAAGTTACTAAATTGTTAAATGCCCTCACGATTGTTGATTTCGTACATGTACAGTTGTTTATTTATGTATATGAGAAATGAGAGCGGCAATTATAAAAATGTGGTTAATGTTATCATAATTTAGACGATCATGATGATCAATAGCATTTTATTATCTGTAACTCTTTCTAGTACTGTCAAAAAGTATTCAAGAGCGCGTTAAATCTTGTCTGCTGAATTACTGTCGTATGAGAGCTTTATTAATTGTAGCTTTCTTTGGTCGCCCTCGCTTTCATCTTAGAATTAAGTGGTATGCTTTTGAATTTTGACGGCTGCAAAAAAACGAAATTTGCGTATGGAAAGAATGGAAACAATTGCAACTATTATGCTATGACGTAAAATGCATTAGGAATTAAGGAAAAATGGGAAGTCTTGCTATTTAACATTGATGAGGTTGATATGGCAAGACTATGAAATGATACTTATATGTAAATGATGATTTTTTAGCCCCTAATAGTTACTTTTAAATCCCAATTCCGCAATTTAAGAAAGTTTTAGAGCAGCTCATCTCAACATTAATTCTATTAGAAACAAGTTTTTTGTTGTCGAGCTGTTTTTGTATGAGCATAAGATTGATTTTTTTGCAATAACTGAGTCCAAGTTAAGTAATCTTGACCTTGATAAAACGTATACTATTCAAAATTATAATATGATACGAATTGATAGACAACACAATGATGGGGGAGGTACATAGTTTCGTATATTCCCATTTCCCACCCATTTTTATTGGATACCTGGCAAATTGGAAAAAGTGGGAAAAAGGGAAATTTCTGGGAATTGAAAAAGCTAGGGGGGAATTGATAATGATTGGATGACGAACTCTGCGCGGCATTCACATTTCAACACAAATTTCACCTTAGGCACTCAGACCTCATCACACGATGCTACACTGACTAATATGCTATTGTGTGTTCTGTCCTTTGAGTAATATATTTATCGTTGTCTAACAAATCAAGAACGTGATTTTAGGTCAAAGGTAAACAGTAAATATTTTCATAATGCTATTTCCATTAAGAAAAAAACTATAATTTGATGAAGCCCCAAAAGATTTTAATTTGTATTTACCAAAACTAACTTGTGTAAAGTTTAATTGAGCGAATGCAAAAATTTTGCATGTTGTTTGTGGAAAATGGATAGCCTCAAAAGAACACAATTACTAAATCGGGACGAGCTTCAAAATTTTTTGGATAATACAACAAGTAAGCAAATGAAAGGCAGTATTATTCGTTTACCTACTTAACTAAAGTAACTAAAGTAATGGTAATGCAAACTTTTGACATTAGTTTCCTTAAATACTATTAAGTGGGTGCAATACCATAATTCGAATTAAAACCTTATTGTATTGTGTAGAACCTTTACCATTTAAAGTACTTCCATTACAAGCACTTGATGTTCTTGTAATGGTGCAGGAAAATCGGTGACCTGAACCAAAGTTTGCATTGCATGCTACAAGTCTGAAATATAAAGTTTATTTATTTTGAAAATAATTAGGTCAGGAACTGCTGTCTGAGGATTCTGTGAGTATTATAGTGAAAGAATCAGAACTAGAAGGATATGAAGCCATTGAAATCGAGCAATCGTTACCAACTGTGCCAACTTCCGATTTGATTGATGCCTCGGATTACAATGATGCAGCTTCCAGTGAATCTCCTGAAAGTGAATCTCCAGAAAGTGAATCTCCAGAAAGTGAAGAAGATAGAGTAGAATATATAACCAGAAAGAGAAAGCAGAGAAAACGGGCACCAAAAGTTGGCAAAGCCAAAACTGATATTTGGAATTTTTTTGAAAGTTTTTGAAGTAAACAATAAGAAGACGTGCACTTGTTTGGTGTGTAAGAAGGTAATCAGTTCAAAGGCAGATCGCTTGCGTCTACATAAGTCAAAATGTGACGAACAAGAAACATACAAAAGATTAAGAGATGAGCGAAGACGATCTTTGCAAGATGTGTCTGTAGAAGAGAACAATTCGAAATCGGAAACATTATTTAATGGTCCTCCACCGAAAATTCCAAAATTAAGACAACAAAAGCTGGAGGCTTTATTTGGTACTTTCTTATCACCAAAAGTAAAGGAAGACATGGATAACGCCCTTGCCCGATTTATATTTTCCTGTAACATGCCATTTAACATAGAATTTAAACTCTTTGCAAGTAAGCTGAAGCAAACTACTTTTGCAATAATGACTTCCCTTCTGCCGCCATAAAAAGATTAAAGGGTTACGGCCAATTATCCCGGGGGATACACGATGGAATAGTCAAATTGACACATTTGAATCTTTCTTGGCAAATCAGCCTAAGTATTTACAAATAAGTCGAATGGAAGAATGTCAAATGACCTCAGAAATATTAACCATCATAAAAAGCAACCAACTTTATGATGAACTTCTATCGGTTACCCAATAACTTACTCCAATAGCTGAGAAACTGGATTCGATAATCTAAAATAATGTCATGTCTTTCATGTTTTATCTAAGATCTGTCTTTCCAAGATAGTGAATTTCTCAGCCACCTTTCGTAACGACATTGTTGTCCGCATCTTTACAATTTCAATTCGCTCACTTATTGACAGTTTATCCATATTGAGTTCTTCAGATTGAAGCAACGCATTGTTTATTGCGAAAAGAAAGAAAGAGAGACGAACAATGAAATAAATAATTGGCTGGTAAAAATTGCAAATTGAACTTGTGTACTGTATACTAACAAGGAAAGTGCTATGGATACTAAAATTCTATGTATACCCATAAACTCCTATGTATACCCACTTTCAATACATACTGTACAATGAGCAAGATTTTATTTAAGACCCGTAACAGACTTGGTATTGATAAATCAAAAATGCTGTGTACTATTTACCTCAATTTAAACAACAGAAATGCAAAACAATAATTTTGTCAACTGTAACAAACCAAATTAACACAAACGTATTAATTCAGTAGTAATATTACAATCTTTGTACTATTAAAATTATAAATATTTCATGAATCCCAAAGAATTGATTTTCAAATAGTTATTAATATAATAATTGCTTAGGTATATATATTACTTTTATATTAATCCGTGCACACCCATGCAAATAATCACCTAATGATTACATGAAATGAGGATAAAATATGTTCTTCTTTCCTTAAACGCACAGATTTAATGCTCTCTGTGTGTTAAAGTTTCATTTCACTTAATTTTTATATTTCCCATTTTCCCACCCACTAGGCCTTTTTGTTTCCCACTTTTCCGACTGGGAAATGGAAAATGTCCGACTTTTTCATTTCCCACTCGAAATGGGGAGGTACTATAATTTATACTAAAAGCAATATTACATGTAAACAGATAGAATATGATGTTAATTCACATATTGATTTGGAAATTCACATATTGCAAGTTAAGTCTAAGTATAAGAAACCGCTCCATATTGTGGTTGTTTATAATCCACCTCATATTCCTAGTAATGTCTTTATTGACACTTTAGAAAAACTATCAGATCAGGCATTCCAAATCAATGTTATAATACTTGGTGATCTTAACATTAATCTTCTGAATGATGATTTTCAAACGCATAATTTAATTAACACAACGAAATCCTTTAACTTTACTCAATTGGTCAATCAACCAACTAGAGAAACTTATCAGACTAGTACTTGGCTTAGTTGATTTATTGATTTGAATTTTCAAAATTTTTTAGTACTGTCACATAATATTCGAATTATACCTGATTTCAACCTCTTAATCAAATTGTAAATGAATATGGCCCTGTAATTAATTCAGTTTGAAAAAGAATATGGAAACCGGTCCTGAATAAACATACAACCCAGAGCCGAATTTACAGCGTTTGTTTCTAGTCTTTCCATAGTTTCATCAATTTTGGAAATTCAGCAGATCATGTTTGTACAAATATTGATGTAACTAAAACAAATCTTGATGTATTTTCATTGACAAATTCAGATCATAAGTGCGTTATGGTTACTCTACACAAATCTGATGTTAAATTCAACTCAGAAAAAATGCAGTATCGCCATTATAATAAGGTTAACTGGAATGACTTAAATCTTGAAGTTAGTAAGCTGAATTGGAGCACGCTATCAGACTTAGAAGTAAACGAGCAATTAGATTATTTTTACAAATGAAATTCAAAAGCTGGTAAGCCAATACGAGTAGGTTTAAGAGACATGATTTATGAGAAACAAAAGGTAAAAAACAAACTTACATAGCCCTTTAGTCCAGAATTACAAATTAAGTTCAAAAAATTGAAATATCGTGTTTCTAAAGAATTAGCACAATCAAAGAAAGATTTTTTTTATCAAAGAGTTGACAGATAACAAAGATTCATGTAGTATATGGTATAAATTGAATCTACTTGTTTGTAATAATCGTAAACAAACAAATTGTATTGAATCTCTCAATAGTAATGATGGTGTTATTGAGAGCAACGCTTCTACGTGTGAAACTCTAGCTGATACTTTCATGGTAAACAGTAAAAGTGATTCTCAGGTAGATGAATTTTATAAAATTGTAAAGTCCAACCATGAGGTTAAACTTCACAACTCGTTTTGAGTATCACGGACAGCTGTGAATAAGCAAATCCGTGAAAGTCAGTCTTCTCCCCACTCCTAGCACCTTAATATACTGTCGTAACCTATATTATATACTATATTTGCTACACTAGCTTATTTACATATATTATTACTTAATGCTAATTGTTTGGAGCTTATTGATTTCCAGTAGCTATAGATTTACCTAACTAATGCTTATCTCTAGTATTTAAACTAAACTAGTTCTAAGTTCTAACCAGTATGATTTGTCGTAAGACTAATGTATAAGAGTTTTGTTATCTGTAGATAAAAATTAAATATTAATTAGCTGTTAACTTAACTTAGATTTTGTGAAAGACAAAGGAAATCGCTCGCGTATAAATACCATCCGATTTCCTTGGTCTTGGATCAGTTGCTCCTTGTTTATGCTCGGACACTGTTCTCCACTGTGCAGTTGCTCCTGTCAGAGTTCTATTTTAGCCGGCTTTTTTACATTTTGCCCACCCACCCGGGCAAAAGGGGCAAATGGGGCAAAAAGTCAAAATCGTAGTTCATCTACCAAAATAGATGTCGCATCGATGTCTCTTCGTTTTTACGTACCTAAAAACAGGCTTACTAGAATATTATTAACTCCGATTTTCAATGACAAACAGTTAGTTTACTTGCGTGAGTTATGTTTGCATTTTTTTTGTGCTATTTTTAAAACCTTAATTTTACTTTTGCCCCTTTTGCCCACTAGCCACCTGACATTTTGCCCGCCCACTAGCCACTTTTACCCCCTAGCCACCCGCCCACTAGCCGGTGGCTAATAAAACTCTGGCTCCTGTCAACTTGTGTGGTTACTCCGGACTTCTTTCAGTTGCTCTGTCAACTAGACTCATTACGTGTGCGGTTGCTATTGTCAATCTGTGGTAATCCATCTTAGTAATTAAGATAGTTAGTAATTTAGCGTTAAGTTAATTGAGGATCTGTGTACAAAAAGAATATATCTCGTCGACACTTTTTCAGTAAATAAAAATTCCCATAATTTAATCAAAATAAACAAACTCCAAATGTTCAGGGTGGTGAAAATTAGGTTTCAAAGTCAAATTTAGTATAAGGGGATAGTTCGATCGGACACTAGCTGATATCTTTATCGCCAATGGAGATGTGACTTCCTTCACCCGATGTTGGGCCTGCAATTTCTTCGCGGAGGTCCTCCGTATTGGGAACCTTGGGCGCCGAAAAAAAGAAATTCTAGGCCCGCCTGATGTCATCACCAAGGAGAGCAGTACGTAAATACGTTATAACCACTAGCGGCAACATCGGCGATACACTAAAACCACTAGCGGTAACATCGGCGATACGCTACAACCACTAGCGGTAACATCGGCGATACGCTACAACCACTAGCGGTAACATCGGCGATACGCTACAACCACTAGCGGTAACATCGGCGATACGCTAAAACCACTAGCGGCAACATCGGCGATACGCTAAAACCACTAGCGGCAACATCGGCGATACACAACCACTAGCGGCAACATCGGCGATACGCTACAACCACTAGCGGCAATAGAGGAAACAGAACAACAGATTAATGTGTCTCTGTTGCCGCTAGTGGTTCTAGCGTGTTGCCACTGTCTCCGCTGTTATGCTGTTGCCGCTAATCCCCCAATACTTCCCAGCGGAGACAGTGGCAGCAAAGTACCGCTGTCTAAATTCAGCCGTTATGCAATTCAATTTACACTGACAGCAGACCGAGTTCAGAAATAAGTGTGGAGGAAGTGGGTCGTCGATGAGACATTTTTTGGAGGCCACACGTTTTCAGACTTAGAAAAAGGAGGCGACACCTTTTAGAATTCAGAAAATGTTAGGAAAAGTCTGGTCAAGTGGCGCTACAGGTAAAGGTTTGCAAAGTGCAAAAGGGTCTCAAAAATAGGTTTTAAAGTTAGTTTTGTGTCTTACACACCTCGGTTCCTCTGACTCGACCAAGAAAAAATATTGTAGACTACTTCTGACCAAACCAACGTCATTCCCAACCATGGCCGCAGCCAGAAAAATATATCGGAGGGGCACCGAAAAATATGCCAAGAAAATTTTACCTTTGCGATTTTAGACAAAAATTTCTTTTTTTTTCGATTTCGGGCTCCCTCGCTGCGGTCTTGTCTCCCACGACATTCATGCTACATTCCTTTACCCGAAATCTAAAAACCGCATTGAACTTTTTAGTGCGTCACAATTAATTCGATTTAAAAAATTAGCCTGGATTTAGGCAGCGTGATATTGTTACCTCCAAGATGCCTCGAATTTATCACTCTATAGTAACGCATTTGTTTAATACCAACTCATTTCCATCTTAGTTGCCTCCATTGCCCCCTATCCCGTTGCCCCAAGTTTGGTCATTTACTATTCGTACGTTCACTTACTTACTACGTATTCGTTTAGTTCTTCCACCAGGGGAACTATTGCGAAATGGGGAACTGAATCGATTAATACGGTAACCTATTACCTTAAAAGGTTTCCCCGTTGCCCAAGTGTTTCAAAGGTGCCTATCTATTCTATTGAATTGTTGGAGCCCCCTTTGCCCTAATACACAATATTTGGCACGTATACTGCTTTTTTAACGCCTCCCTCCGCCCTCGAAAACTTGACCTGCCATTGACACTACTAAACTACTATTTTTCAAAGAAGATTAAATTTCTTTGACTGACAAAAATCAGTTTTTTATTTTGCGCATAGCGTAATGACCATTAAATACGTTTTAAAAACACTTTTGTTACAATTTTCCCAAAAACATGCCCTTTTCTGAATATTCGTAGGGCTACATATTTACAAACTTAGTCAGTCTCATTTTGTTTTCAAGGAAATTAAAGACTGTGCTAATATTTATTTTTACCACCCTGGATCATTTAGGTTATTAAAAACGACAAATAATTCTCTGTTACTTTTTTTGGTTTCCAAAGTTTCCAACTTGAAAAATTATGTCGGCGAGATATATTCTTTTTGTACACAGATCCTCAATTATAGTTAAGTTAGTTAAGTGCAGTTGAGAATTAGGAATATGTTATGTAGTGGTATTTATCCTATGTAATAAATCCTATATAGACTCACCTGCCTACCTTGTGTATATTAGTACCTTGCTTACTTTGATACGTTGCATTACTGTTAGTCTTTATAGTGTTAGTTCCATAACGCCACCATTGGTACCGAAGTATCAGGCCATCCATAACACCACCGTACTTACTTAACACCACCAAAACACCACCGTCCTATTTCCTGTATCTTACCTATAGCACACTATTCATACCACCTCACATATAATTCATTTATCCTATTTATCCATATCAGCTTACCTTATAAAATACTAGGCGATATTTCTAATTATACTTTAATCAATACGGACAATCTGTCAACTAAGTCACCCTTAACTATTACAAGGGAGGATTTAGTCCGGGCTGCAAATAAAGTTAATTTTAAAGTAGCTGATAAGAATATAGAGATACCTGCTCAAGTTATCAAGGGTTGTATGACATCCCTCATTGACAATTTAACAATCATATTTAATAATGTTCTAAATGCTGGAACTTTGCATAATTTATGGAAGCAAAGCAAAATTGTACCATTATACAAAAATAAAGGTAGCAAATCAGACCCCTCATCAACCCATGACTAAGCCATCCAATATCTAGGGTTATAGTAGGAGAGTTTTTGGTCCAACAATCTGTGTGGGAGTTAATGGTATTGGTAACGTGATTCAATGAGACATATATTATGTAGTAGGAGGCGCCAATTAATTTCCCTCTCAACGGTAGGTTTTAATTGTATTTGGAAATGTCGCTGCTGCAGCTCCACTACTGTCCTCGTCCCATCCACACTATTATTCTTCCAGGTTAACCTTTTACCTATATCTATCTTCCTTGGCCCTCATCCTATCGTCCTATTAGCAACTTGCTACTGCTAAGTAAATGGTTTGAGGTGATACTGTTGAGGTGTTACTATATGTTACAATGATAAGTTTGCATAAGATATTAATATTTGGTACCAAAATTATTTCAATTAAAAACTATTATTGTAATGATAAGGATTATGTATCAACAAGACGCACAAGGCAATCCAATGATCTACCAGTTATTTATCATCATACAGCTACCTTTGCAAAAAGTCCTGTATGTTATGCCAGTAACTCTTGGAACTCCCTTAGTCATGTGCTGAAAGCTAAAAATTTGTGTCTGCAATTTTGGAATGCTGTTAAACCAATATATACTTCTATTACGTGAGGATGACTATGTATCAGACATGGCATTTATTTCATTTTTCAGGAAATATTTCTTGAAAAGTGAAATATTTCGCGAAAAATGAAATAAATGAAATTTTTGAAATAAATGAAATAAATTAAACGCGCATGTGTATAGACATGCGCAGTTAATTTATTTCACTTGAAATAAATTGAAATAAATTGAAATAAATGCCATGTACCCTATTTATTTCGTTTATTTCAAATATTTCATTTTTCAAGGAAAGCGTAAGTGAAATATTTCGCGAAATATTTCAAAAATTTCACCTATTTATTTCAAGCGAAATATTTCAAGTGCCATGTCTGCTATGTATACTAGCAATAATATAATTTTAAGTACGCTTATTTACTAGATGTTATTAACTTTAATTTATAGAATAATTCTGTGTTTCAACACATTAAACTTATGTTTGTCTGTATAAAGTGACTATCGAACTTTATCTGGGTACGAATCGGCTTTGATTGTGGGAGTAAGGTAACGATACTGGCTTGCCTTCAGTGCTGACTGTTGTTAAAACATTTCTTCTTGTAAGACTTGAACTTTCTGGCACTCAAATAAATACGAATACAAATACGAATACGTTTTTCATTTTTTTGGCGGGATAGGTTTATAACTTTTTAAAAAAAAACTAAAATACTTTTTGAACAAAACGAAAACTTGTGACGAATTTTAGGTAAAAAAATCAAGATTGAAAACCGAAGCTGTTTTGAGTTTTCCTTGATTTCCTAAAAAAGTAAGATTTGAATGTTTTTGTACTCAACTCAATGCCAAATTCCGCTAGATATCTCGACGGAGGGGTGCGCTTCTTAATTCCTGGTCTTATTGCCTGATTTGGATGGAAATGAAAGTAAACAGCAAAAACTTAAGTCTAATATACATAGTCGTTGTGTATTCATGTAAAATATAAATGTATAACATGTTAATCTTGGTAGATAATATTAATGTACACGTGGAAAATGAAAATGATTTGAAAGGATGAAGATAGTGCTGCACGTGAACAAACATTAGCGACTATTTCAAATCGTCATCAAAGAAATTCAACTCACTTATTTTTATTTCTGAAAAAATCTTATAGTCAGAACAGTCAGAAGGATATTGGGAAAATATAAAAGTTTTTACTGAGATCGGGTATAAACTGTGAACAATGTCAACTAAAGAAAACAAGAGTTTTCAAATCTGTGTTTTATGCACTGCCTGATCGCAATGAAAAAATGCAATTTTTTCTTACATACCTTCCACCGCGACTGCTACAAGTGTGTGCGCATTATAATGTCATATAAATCTTCCGTAGCAGAAACGACTGTATTGTCCATGCTATTATGTAACAAAGAAGTCACTTCACCAGTAACATGATCTTTAAACTCAACAACTTTAAAATTCTTGAGATTGAAATCGGTCGGATCTTTCTTTTCTGTACCCGGTCTCAATAAAAAAATTTATTTCCTCAACATTCGTCTGACTAAAAGATTACATGTTACACTATATCTCAAAGTGATTTGACTGTTTCCAGGGCTCCGCCCTCAGGGACAAAGTGGCGGCATGCTGCAGAAAGCTGGTTTCCCCCAACCAGTTCTCCGAATCGAAATCAGGGGGAAAGTGGTGGAAAAGAACTGGTTGGGGGAAACCAGTTTTCTGGAGGATGTCGTCACTTTGTCCCTGAGGGCGCCAAAGAAGAGCTTACATATGTTGCCGCGGACAAGTATCAGTCCAGTACTTTTCCACTCCTTCTCAAGCTCAATGTAATCTCCCATTTACATTTTTCAAGAAGCATAAACTAGCAACGCAGAGATTTCGTATATACACCATTGGAATCCTCACATTCTAATTGACAATATATGTCAGTTATAGACACCGGCATGGCCCATAGCTTGAGTTATTGCTAATTTAAATTTGAATATTTTTCGTTAATATGACCCGATAGCCGTGGTTCTGTATATCAGACACGGGTCACATAGACCTGCTTTGAATGTGTTTATCTCGGCTTATCGTACTATCTAAACCGAAATATCACTGAAATTCAATATCAGTCATTTAAAAATTAACAGTCAACAGACAAGAAAAATTTAATGAAATTAACAGGAATGAAATGTACCTTTTCATATAAATGGAAAAAAATAAATCCACTTGGGAAAATTTTTAAATATTGTATTATTTTATAAAATTGTGCATAAACATTCAAGTTTTTGTCCCTTTATGTCAACAATAGTCCAACAATAAGTCCAAAAAGAGGCCTAAAAAGTGGGAATTACAGCCATTTAAAAGGCAATGTGCTTACATTTTTCTTTTAAATATTGTGGCTACTTTCGTTTTTGGCTTTATTCCATTTTGAAGCATTGAAATAATATTTAGTATAGCAGGAGCAATGCATATGCTCATATGTAATAACTACTAAAATAAATATTTTACAATGGAATACACATACTAATCAAACTTTGCGATTTGTTTTGATTGTAGGCTATACCAAACTTAGTGTGGTATAGCCCCTTCTCGTTAAAAATAACCCTTTTCCTTACTCGACCAACCAGGTCAGCTTCCCTCCTCAATGTGGGGCGGAGCCCTGGAAACATTCAAATCACTTTGCTATATCTATTTCTTTTCCAATCATTTTCATGTTCTACATGTGAACATTAGTATTATTTACCAAGATTAACTTGTTATATATTTATATTTTACATGAATATACAACGACTGTGTATATTAGATTAGACTTAAATTTTTTTGTTTACTTTCAATAGTTTAATTTAACAGCCTAATGCCGAGCAAAATTCAGGCATTAGTCTTAATGCCTATGCTTTAAGCTTAAAGACTAGTCTTTAGGCCTAATGCCGGGCATTAGGCCCAATGCCTGGATTCACTTATTACCGCTAACATTTGTATTTTCAGAAATCAAAATTTGGATTTTAACAAACCTGACATGATCAGCTTGTTGAAACTTGTTGGCTGCCAAATTACTTACTCGCACAAATTTGATTGTTTTAAATTAGGTTATGTATGTTCGCTAAAATTCAAATTTTGGTTTTTGAAAATGCGTATATTCTAGGGGTTTAGCATATGTCCGGTTTGTACAAATTTCTTGGAAAATATACACTGAATTATCGAGTTATCCTCTGTGAAATATATCCGTTTTCTAAAGGATTTTATGTGCAAGCATATAGTTGTAATTGTTTCCACGCAAATTTTTTTCGTTTCTCTCCAGCCGTCAAAATACAAAAGCATGCCACTTAATCCTAACAATGAAGCTAAGGCGACCAAAGGAAGTTACGAACAGTGTATAAAGTTGGCACGCCGTAAATTGATTTGATGTACGGCATGCCGTAAATGCCGCATTATGCCGTAAATTAAGCAAAGACATCGTTTATGACAGGTAATAAATCTGATTTTTGGCGATGTTTTTTAGTTTACGGCATGCCGTAAACTATTTTTGTGAAGCAATTTACGGCATGCGGCATTTACGGCACACTCGATACCTTGGATGAGAAAGCTCTCATACGGCAATAGTTCAGCAGACAACATTTAACAATTTAGTTAAATATTTAAAGAGGACTTTTTAAATTATTTCAATGACCCACTAAATATATTCCTTATATGGAAATATTTTCGGTATCCATGCGGTGGGAGCACCTTCCAGTGCGAAGCCATGGTAATCTCCTTGCTTCTTTGTAGTCAGAGAGAGGGAGAGTGCCTACTCCAGTCTTGTGAATGAATGGTAAATGGTATATTAGTGTCAATTCTAGTTTCCAGTACCGTATTTAGAAGTCGATTTCGGAGGGTCAAAGATGTCATAAAGCCATATGCATTATTTGGTCATATTCATGCGAAGCGCAAAATATTTAGGCTCGTTTTGTCGAAAAT
This sequence comes from Tomocerus qinae, assembly GCA_020055645.1. Lineage (NCBI taxonomy): Eukaryota > Metazoa > Arthropoda > Collembola > Entomobryomorpha > Tomoceridae > Tomocerus > Tomocerus qinae. The sequence goes on along the minus strand of CM034546.1, from coordinate 139,312,245 downwards.
AAGGCTAAAATGGCCTAAAAGTCACATAAAACTGCACGAAAAGCAAAATTATTTAGTATTTTGATTTTTTTGGTACCCTATACCCCCTCAATACAGCCTTGGTGAGTTCAGTATACGCATATTCCTGTATAGGTAGAAAATACTGCAGTGGTGTGGCAGGACTCTGCAGCTGAACAGAGTAATCGATAGAATTATATTCTCTGTATTCACTGCATTCATACTTACTGCATTTTCAGAGGCATGCGTACCCTCACAACACACAAAACCCTGCAACCATAAATAAAATCTCTATTTAACATTTTACAACTATTTTTTGACAATCTCATCCCACACAAATTATACCAATAAATACTCAAATTATTAAGTGTTTGAACAGTGCATTATATTTCCATTTTCAGTGAAGATATTCTACCCACCTAAATTCTTTCTCACTCTCCACCACTCCGAACACTCCGCCTTCAGTTCGTGGCACTGCAGATATTCTCAAGTAGGTACTGCATTTATCTGATCTATTCTTCTAATCTAAACACCCATAATTAGAAAAATAATTCATGAATAATTTTTGAACCTTTTCCCTGTAGACTTGCTGTAGAGTTTTAGCAGATAGTCGATAAAGTGAACATTGAAACTTCCAAAGGTGAGATCAAATTCTCAGAAACATTTTTATGCAAAAAATTATGAAGTACCTTAATCGCATTTTCTTTCCGTATGTTTCAATGCTTTTTTTCTATCTATTTTATTCTTTATCCTGGGCAGTTAACCTTTTTATATTATTGTACTAAAGTATAAGTATTGAGTATATATGGCTATAATATGGCATGTACATGGTATATGAATATATGTTGTATGAAAGGTTTGAATTTGAAGATCCAAAATGCCTCCGCCACCACCGCTGGAGCCTCCCGTCCCGAAGACGGAGTTGGAGGAGCTACAAATGAGAACAAACCAAGTCACCGATGAAGTAAGCAGTTTGTTTTATCTTTATTAATGCAGAAATGTAAATTGTCCTACTTTTTTATATGTTTCAGTCATTGGCCAGCACCCGTCGTATGCTCGCTCTTTGCGAAGAGGTCAGTCCTTCACTTTCATTTACACACAAAAGCTTACTATAAATAAATTATTCCGACTTGGTCATTGGTTACTTTGAATGAAAAGAAATACTAAACATTCATTATGATTTTGATGGATAATTAGAGTGAAAACAGTTGTGGCAACACTTAAAATGGGCAAAATAAATTTAAATTGTTTTTGATTTGGTATGTTGAATTATGTAGAGCAAAGAGGCTGGAATCAAGTGTCTAGTGGCTCTGGATGATCAAGGAGGTTATTAAATAATTCGTGTTTATAAAAATACTTATAGAAATTTCGCGGATCTATCTACAGGTATCTAATTGCTACTCGTTTTACTGTGTAGAACAACTGGATAACATCGAGAAGGGGATGGGTCAAATCAACGAGGATATGAAGCAAGCTGAAGAGAATCTCAAGGGAATGGAAGCTTGTTGTGGCATTTGTGTACTTCCTTGCAATAAGTAAGCACTCCCTCCCACATTCATACTAATTAATGTTTCCATAATGTACCCCCAAAGCAGTTTACCCGACGTCCACCACACGCAATGTTCCTATGTCGGGTGCCTTCCAAAGTTAGCCGATAAAGGCACGCTGCTAATAGTGGACTTTGGGTAAACTGCTTTGGGGTACATTATTGAAAACATTAATTAGGAATGGGATATTAGTTGATGTGGGACAAAAACATCGAAAGTCGTTTGGTAGTGTTTGGTCAACTGTAAGCAACAAATGATCGAATACCGAATGTAAAATGATAGAATGGAAAACAAATGATCGAATACCGAATGTAAAATGATAGAATGGAAAACAAATGATCGAATACCGAATGTAAAATGATAGAATGGAAAACAAATGATCGAATACCGATTGTAAAATGATAGAATGGAAAACAAATGATCGAATACCGAATGTAAAATGATAGAATGGAAAACAAATGATCGAATACAGAATGTAAAATGATAGAATGGAAAACAAATGATCGAATACCAAATGTAAAATGATAGAATGGAAATCTAATGATCGAATACCGAATGTAAAATGATAGAATGGAAATCAAATGATCGAATACCTAATGTAAAATGATAGAATGGAAAACAAATGTTCGAATACCGAATGTAAAATGATAGAATGGAAAACAAATGTTCGAATACCGAATGCCAGATTTGACCGATACTTTTATTACAAATAATAAATCCTAGTAAGACTTATTGTTTCAGACATTCTTCGTAACATTTTAGTCAGTATAGTCATTGTAAGATATAAAGTAATAATTACAATTTTTTAAATTAATTTTTTACGGATAACCGTTTTGTCGATTGCATCAATCTTTTCCACATATTTGTGCCAACGAACACGAACACTTTAAAAAATCTATTCAAGAAGATCGACCCAATAAAATTCTCAAAATAATCCAAATCTTTTTCCAAGCATAATGACAGCTCCTGAACCTTTCTGTATAGACATTGGCCCATGAAAAAAACACTCGTTAACTAGCCTGATAGCGCTAGTTTATGTTTTGCGATTTCAAAAACTTGATCGACCAAATTAAAAGCCATCATCTTTGAGTGGGGTGCCCCACCAGCCCTACCCTACGAACCTAACCTAATTTATCATTATCTTGCCAAAATTAAGAATGGGGCCTTTTAGTCTTGCCGTGAAATTGATGGTTTAAACTTCCATTATAACAGGATTTAAGTTATCACCAGAACCTACGTCGATTTCAGGGGCGGCCCACGTACCCCGGAGCCCTTCCCCTCGCTGCGGGCTTGGTCACAATCAGAAAGCTAAAAATGTACGCAAGACTTTCTTTTTGTTCATTGTAGAAATCGTTTGTTCAAGTTCAAGTTTAGTTTTATTTAAGTGACAAAATAGGCCTTTCAATTACTTGAATTGAATTCAGTTGATAGCCTTTGGACTACCACTGCTCTTTCCCCAAAGTCACATAAGTACTATAAAAGAGAAGGGGAAAGAAGTACTATAATTACTTTTAAAATTATACCACCCTTCTGTACCAGCCAATTTGTTATTAATATTTTTCCATAAATTTTTGTCAAACTAATTTCCTGTCTCTCCCATACCGTAAATATTTTTAATTTGAACAATAACAAGTTGATTTCCTCTTTTGTAACCTCGAACATTTGAGTTTCTTAGTACGTTTGGTAGAACCCTAGAGCTTACATAACTTTGGAAAGTAAAAATTACAGATAAATCTATTTATCCTGTCTTAAATTTTAATCAATTGTAACTTAGTTTGAATCGCCCATATACTTATAGAGCTATCAGAAATTGAAATTATATAACAATGGAGTAACATACTCACAACTTTTTCTGTAACAAGCCTTTTGATTGAATACAACCTTGCTAATGCAGATTTTGTTCTTGCATCAACGTAATTAAAATGAGTTTTGAATGATAACGATGAGTCAATAATAACACCCAGATAACGGAATTCAAATACTCTTTCAATCACATGGTTATTAAATATTACATTATTGTAGTTAGTTTTACCTATCACACTGTCACCACCTTTGTGGAATGTTAGCCGCTTCGACTCGACACTGTTGCTATAATTATAATATATTATAGGATCTTTGACACTTCTATTACCTTATTCAGCGATCTTTTCAAGCTCATTTTTATCCTAATAATTGGTCTTCTCTTCTTGGCTTGCGAAGCATTGAGTTGTGAAGGAAATGTGTGCGGAAATAAATAGAAGAATAGGATTAAAAATGAGCTGGACAAGATCGTTTAATAGGGTAAACACCAACTAATGTTCGGTAGAGGTCAAGTGCAGGGCCGCAGCAAAAACAAATTTCGGGGGGAGCACTGTTAAAAAATATTTTACCGGTTTTTGGACAAAAATTTCTTTACTTTTCTCGATTTCGGGGAGGTGGTCATGCCCCTGGTGTAACCCCCGCTGCGGCCCTGGTCAAGTGTCAATTGGTCTTGGTCTTGCCTTAGATAGACTCTTTTGTTATTGGATTTCCGTTATGAATTGGTTTATTTATTACTGGGTCACCAGTATACTGCTACTACATTTCAAAAAATTTGCGTGTCAACATACTATTTTGGTTTAATTTCATAATTTAATTTCATAGCTAATACATTAACTCAGATCAGAGTGTAGTTCATTGTTATATTATGCAATATATATTACGTAACAGAGTACTATAATAAAGAAGCTGTAAGAGCTTATTTTGGCAAGCCAATGAAGGATTGCCTGACAACCAAGGACGTTTCTAAAAATTGGATCTAGGGGGTGCTAATTTCTGAAAATGAGTCTTGCATAAATCAAACAAATTAGAACTCCACCATATATTGGTAAAATGACATTACCGCGTGAAAAAATGATTATCGCGTGATTTTAAATTTTCTTTACCAAACAAATCCCCTCTATATCGATATTTAGTGAGATGGGAGCCGTACCCCTTCTAAATACGGGATTTATCTATCATTAAATACATGGTGAAAACACGATAATATCTAGTGTGTTGTCAAAATATGTAGGGGGTGCTTAAACACCCTACCATCTCCCTAAATACGTCCTGCTGACAATGTCCAATAGCATTACGGCTGACACCAACAGTATAAAAAAGTAGATGTGAAGTGTAGTTTATAGGCAAAAAGGAGCTCAGATGAAATATTTACTTGGTTCACGTGTACGGTGTACATATTATGTAGTAGAAGCTTTACTCTTTCTTCTTTCTTTGTAAATAACTCCATTATGGAGCTATTTTATTATGAAACATTATGCAAGCTTATGTTCCATCTTGTAAGTAAAAACATTTATTTACAAACATAAACCATTCATTTTGCATTTGGGATCACCCTATCAAACGTACATATATTATTATATTATATTATGTATCTGTATTGGTAGATTGGTAAATTAATGCATTATATATCCAAGACGGTAATTATTATATTATAAAGATTATGGTGTGGCTGTTTTGTGTGTATAGATCAAATGAATTCAAAGAAGATGCTGGTCTGTGGAAAGGGAAGGAGGATGGGAATAAAGGTGGAAATAACCAGCAACAACCCGGGGCTGGGGCCTTTGATATGTCCGGAGTACCTACATATGGTGGATATATTGGAAAGTGCGTTTTCAGTCCACAATTTACTCACCTCTATATATCTATTTATACATTGTAGTTTACCCCTTTCATAATTTTTATATTTATTTCGTTTAGTTTCTATTTGAAAAGTCTATACATGACGTCATGAGTTAGTTACCGAGAAATATTTTTAGAATCCATTAATTGTGAAAATTATTTGAAATAAGTTGTGGTGAATTTAACGTGAACGAATATGTAGGTATACAAATGACGCGAGGGAGGATGAGATGGAGAATAATATGGAGCAGGTCTCCACTATGGTTGGGAATTTGAGAAATATGGCCATTGACATGGGCTCCGAAGTAGAGAATCAGAACAGACAACTCGATCGTTTGGGTGCTATGGTAAGTCTTTTCCCTCATGACAAACTATGCATTCAGAATTTATATTATACCCCTAAGTAGCTGATGGAAATGCATGGTGAACGTAAAGGCTAACGGATCAAGAAGGCCATGTAAGGGGCATTATGTACAAACCAATTCAAAGTGCAAATTAATATTCGAATTTTTTCGCGGTCAGTTGCGCTTTGCGCTTCAAGAATGTGGCCCATTGCGTCAAGTTCCTAGGAAAAGATTATGCAAAGTGCAAATCGCTATCACAATTTAATAAAGCTTATTGTACCGATGTCGCATGTATCTGTTCTAGCAATGGACTTAGCGGCTTTTGTTGAAATGCGTAATCGTGTATATGCATATAACCCTTACACGGTAGCAGTATTTCGAAATCTTCTCTATATATATTATATAATCATAGACTTGATAAAGCAATAAATTTACCTGCCTATATATGTCTGTACGTGAGGTAGGGAGAAACTAGGAAACCTGCATATATTAAGTTACTCAAAACCCCTCCCCTATGTGTAACACAAGTGCTGACTTCTGCACACTCTGCAGCTCTCGTTTAATATTTTGGACGAGGTAGAAAGAGGGGGCGTATCTTAACTTTTAAAGTACCTAACCTACATATGTTAAATATGCCAATTTCAAATGGCTATAACGGGAGCATCTCTGGAAGTCGCTCCTTGTAACTTACATACCTGGTATATTATTAATTAGAGCAAGACAATGCTACTGATGTATATGTTAGCGGTAATAAGTGAATTCGGGCATTAAGCTTAATGCCTAGGCAATAAGTAAAATTTTTGAAGAATTCCAGTTTTTAGTATTTGAAATTTAGAAGACCATTTATTTAGTCCAATTATATTCTTTTTCCTAAATAAGGACATTGTAAGGAGTTTAAAATGCCGCATATGAATAGCGTGCGACTAAGACTTAAGACATTGTGGAGATTTTTATGCAAAAGTTTGAAGGTCTATAACTCGGTCCTTATTCATGACACCGTAAACATCTTTACCTTTTCGGACTTCTAAAATTGTCCTTATTCACATACAAATACGAAATAATGGTATATGAATGTTCTTTCAAATTTTAAGTACGAAAAACTAAAATGTTTCAAAATTACACTTAATGCCTAGGCATTAAGCTTAATGCCTGAATTCACTTATTGCCGCTAACATATATATCATAGCTCCAGCTTGAACCAGACACCGTCAAAAACCGATTGGAAATATCTAAGTAGGGAATTGCATGGTTAAGCTAAAGCCCCTCCAGATAGCCTCTCAGATTTAACTGTCCTCACAGCCCCTATTCAATACTACTATGTGTGCTGTAACACTTTTTGTGTACCTCCTCCTCCCATTACCTGCACACGTAAAATATGCACGTTCCTTAAAAGCAACAAAGCAAAATGCGCACGCCCACTTCCTTAAAACAAAACCACCGAAATGAGTTGTTTCATGTTATTATAACATCAAATCCATAATAGAAATTTACATAAATGGATTACTGGTGATTGAATGAAAATGATTATTGAAAGGTGACATTTTGTAATAATCGTAATGTCCATATTAATTATCATTTAAAAACTTCCAATACAAGTTGGTTCTGCTATATCTACAAAATTTAGTGAGCATTTTTTTAGTATAGCTGGTGTTACTTTTTATGACAACCTTGATTTCTTTGTACCAGTTTGCACACTTTTTTATGTAGAATTACATAACAGTATTAGATAACAAAATAACCTAAGAGAAATATTGATGATTTATTTGAATTGTTTTTACTACTGAGATGGGTGGCTTGCTGAAATTTTCTTGAGTGCTAGGCAGTACCGTATTTAGAAGTCGATTTCGGAGGGGGCAATGATACCATATAACTATATATATTAGACATATTTGCGCGAATTTTTGGCTTATTTAGTCAAAAATGAGTCAAAATAGTCTAAAAATCACATAAAATCGCGCGAAGCGCTAAATGTTTTAGAGTATTTTGAGAAAAAATTCCCTTTTGCTTGGATTTCAGGGGGGGGGGCATCAGTCCCCTTATAAGTTTTAACAATAAGATTGAAGAACAATAAAACCGATAAGAAAATAAAATAGACAAGTTCGAGCTTCAGTGAGCACGAACAATATACGAGTTCGCGGTTCATTGAGCACCTTATATTTTATTTATTGAAATGACATTTTATTTATTGGAATGACATTTTATTTATTGAAATGACATTTTATTTATTGGAATGACATTTTATTTATTGAAATGACATTTTATTTATTGAAATGACATTTTATTTATTGAAATGACATTTTATTTATTGGAATGACATTTTATTTATTGGAATGACATTTTATTTATTGGAATGACATTTTATTTATTGAAATGACATTTTATTTATTGGAATGACATTTTATTTATTGAAATGACATTTTATTTATTGAAATGACATTTTATTTATTGAAATGACATTTTATTTATTGGAATGACATTTTATTTATTGAAATGACATTTTATTTATTGAAATGACATTTTATTTATTGAAATGACATTTTATTTATTGAAATGACATTTTATTTATTGAAATGACATTTTATTTATTGAAATGACATTTTATTTATTGAAATGACATTTTATTTATTGAAATGACATTTTATTTATTGAAATGACATTTTATTTATTGAAATGACATTTTATTTATTGAAATGACATTTTATTTATTGAAATGACATTTTATTTATTGAAATGACATTTTATTTATTGAAATGACATTTTATTTATTGAAATGACATTTTATTTATTGAAATGACATTTTATTTATTGAAATGACATTTTATTTATTGAAATGACATTTTATTTATTGAAATGACATTTTATTTATTGAAATGACATTTTATTTATTGAAATGACATTTTATTTATTGAAATGACATTTTATTTATTGAAATGACATTTTATTTATTGAAATGACATTTTATTTATTGAAATGACATTTTATTTATTGAAATGACATTTTATTTATTGAAATGACATTTTATTTATTGAAATGACATTTTATTTATTGAAATGACATTTTATTTATTGAAATGACATTTTATTTATTGAAATGACATTTTATTTATTGAAATGACATTTTATTTATTGAAATGACATTTTATTTATTGAAATGACATTTTATTTATTGAAATGACATTTTATTTATTGAAATGACATTTTATTTATTGAAATGACATTTTATTTATTGAAATGACATTTTATTTATTGAAATGACATTTTATTTATTGAAATGACATTTTATTTATTGAAATGACATTTTATTTATTGAAATGACATTTTATTTATTGAAATGACATTTTATTTATTGAAATGACATTTTATTTATTGAAATGACATTTTATTTATTGAAATGACATTTTATTTATTGAAATGACATTTTATTTATTGAAATGACATTTTATTTATTGAAATGACATTTTATTTATTGAAATGACATTTTATTTATTGAAATGACATTTTATTTATTGAAATGACATTTTATTTATTGAAATGACATTTTATTTATTGAAATGACATTTTATTTATTGAAATGACATTTTATTTATTGAAATGACATTTTATTTATTGAAATGACATTTTATTTATTGAAATGACATTTTATTTATTGAAATGACATTTTATTTATTGAAATGACATTTTATTTATTGAAATGACATTTTATTTATTGAAATGACATTTTATTTATTGAAATGACATTTTATTTATTGAAATGACATTTTATTTATTGAAATGACATTTTATTTATTGAAATGACATTTTATTTATTGAAATGACATTTTATTTATTGAAATGACATTTTATTTATTGAAATGACATTTTATTTATTGAAATGACATTTTATTTATTGAAATGACATTTTATTTATTGAAATGACATTTTATTTATTGAAATGACATTTTATTTATTGAAATGACATTTTATTTATTGAAATGACATTTTATTTATTGAAATGACATTTTATTTATTGAAATGACATTTTATTTATTGAAATGACATTTTATTTATTGAAATGACATTTTATTTATTGAAATGACATTTTATTTATTGAAATGACATTTTATTTATTGAAATGACATTTTATTTATTGAAATGACATTTTATTTATTGAAATGACATTTTATTTATTGAAATGACATTTTATTTATTGAAATGACATTTTATTTATTGAAATGACATTTTATTTATTGAAATGACATTTTATTTATTGAAATGACATTTTATTTATTGAAATGACATTTTATTTATTGAAATGACATTTTATTTATTGAAATGACATTTTATTTATTGAAATGACATTTTATTTATTGAAATGACATTTTATTTATTGAAATGACATTTTATTTATTGAAATGACATTTTATTTATTGAAATGACATTTTATTTATTGAAATGACATTTTATTTATTGAAATGACATTTTATTTATTGAAATGACATTTTATTTATTGAAATGACATTTTATTTATTGAAATGACATTTTATTTATTGAAATGACATTTTATTTATTGAAATGACATTTTATTTATTGAAATGACATTTTATTTATTGAAATGACATTTTATTTATTGAAATGACATTTTATTTATTGAAATGACATTTTATTTATTGAAATGACATTTTATTTATTGAAATGACATTTTATTTATTGAAAGGGTATTTTTTATTTATTAGTGACATTTTAGTTATTGAAATGACATTTTATTTATTAAGAAATGACATTTTATTTATTGACAATTTTATTTATTGAAATGACATTTTAGTTATTGAAATGACATTTTATTTATTGAAATGACATTTTATTTATTGAAATGACATTTTAGTTATTGAAATGACATTTTAGTTATTGAAATGACATTTTATTTATTGAAATGACATTTTATTTATTGAAATGACATTTTATTTATTGAAATGACATTTTATTTATTGAAATGACATTTTATTTATTGAAATGACATTTTATTTATTGAAATGATATTTTATTATTGAAAGGGTATTTTTTATTTAAAGGCTATTTTATTTATTGAACGGGTGTGTAATTTATGGGGCTTCAACTAAAAGGGGCGGAGGGGACGCAGCGGCCCCCATAAATCTGAGAAAAAGAATTTTTTTTTTCAAAATGGGTCAAAAGTTTTAAAACATTTTTGCGCTTCGAGCCAAAATTTCCCATTTTTAACATTATTTTTGGTTGCGCTCCCCCTTGACCAAATTTTTTCATACGTGCCTGGGTGTGATAATATGGAATATTTATTTGCAGGGTGCATCAAATGAAGCTAGAATTTCTGTGGCAGTTGAGCGTGCTGGTAAACTTCTGAATGCCTAAAGAGCCGCCCGGTATTGGCTTGTATTACTAAATATATTATACTCAAATCTTTCATGTTATTAATATTACAATAATTACAAATACAAAACTAGATAGATTGATTGATCTGTTAGCTGCTGGAGTCTACCAGCTCCCTTCGACCTAGAATGTACCTATTAACACGTAGTCATCACATCTAGAATAGCCTAAGTAGATCTCTAGAGTAGTTAATATTACACTACTACTTAGTAGAATTCACATTCAACATCATTTACTTTTAATGTCAACGATATCATTTTAGCATTAAATACAATTTTGCTAAATAATTTCACGAGGTATGCACTATAAGCGGTGCGGCACAAAATAAAAACAGTCAAAAGACAATTGTGAATCAGGAGATTGTCGTTTACATCTGCCTATTTTTATTAGTTCTGTAGAGATTCAGTATTTGAACTCTAAAATCTGGCAAGTCAGACAAAACATTTCCAAGGGGAAACTCAGTGTTGTCGTCGTCAAACTTGGAATACTCTCGTGGTTTAACAAAAGTAAACAAATCTAAAATTGATGGCGAGAACAAAGAAAATCAGAGGTAAAATTCAAAATCCTTCCCGATAAAACTATGAACCCGCCTATGATGTCACATTAATAAAGCTGAACTTGAACTTGAACTTGGTCTGTGAGTCAGCGACGAGTCCCCTGAGTTGCCCTAATAAATGCTAGTGCATAGTGCCATGTCAACTATGCTAATGAGATTGAGATTGGAAGCCTGACCCGTTTTAACATTTGTCCTACTCTACCCTTAAACTCAATGAAGAAATTTTAATAACTTTAAATAAAATGGTTAGTTTAAAGACAAATTGTAAATTGTTTGTCTTTTTACGCAATTAGGGCCTGGGAAATCAAAACTATTGATGTACATCAATTAACGAATCCAAACAGTCTAAAGATGTAAAAAGTGGTCAGATTAAGTTGATGACATTATGTATTATTACCCTATTCTTTATTCTTTTCTCGCTTATTTTTAACCCAATTCATCGGTCTTTTGTTCGTGACTTGCAAGCCAATCTCTATATATAATCGTAGACTTGATAAATTTACCTGTCTATATATATTTATATATATATATGTATGTACGTGTGGTAAGGAGAACCTAGGGAACCTGCATATATTACGTGAAGCAAAACCCCCTCCCACATGTGTAACGTCTAAATGCTGACTGCAACACTTTTGAGTACCTCCTCCTCCTCCCATCAACTCCAAACGTAATATATGCATGTTCCCTAAAAGCAAAAAAAGCAAAATGCGCAAGCCCAATTCCTCTAAACCAACGAAATGAGTCGTTTCATGCTATTAAAGCATCAAAACAATAATAGAAATTTACATAAGAAGGTTGAATGGTTAGTAGGGATCGAATGGAAATTATTAGCGAAAGGGAACATTTCGTAATGATCGTAATATGCGTTTTAAATAGCATTTCAAAACTTCTAACCCAAATTGGTTCTGCAATAATATCGAAAAACTTATTCAACATTTTTTAATAGAGTTGGGTTTACTTTTTACTACCCTCTTAATTCCTTTGTGCCAGTTGGGTTATCTTTTTGTAGAATTAAATAACAGTACTGGGAGCCACTAATTTATTCTTAAAAAATATTTATTGTAAGTTGTACTCATGGGATTTGTACGTTTTTCCAAGATCCTAGAGGGAATCTTATTTTTTCGATTGTAAAAAGGAGCTTTTTGGTAACTTTGTGGGAGCTTTTTCGAAAATAGTCTTTCATTGTTCCCTGTATTTGATGCTACGATCTACAGTTATTATTTTGGTGTAGGAAATTCCTTTTTATCAGGAAGTTGGGGCTGCAGCTAATTTTTCCAACCATTGTAGAAAATAAAAATGTATTAATTTAAATGTACTTTGTATTTACGAAGTTAACATAACATTGTTTTTATTACTGTGATGGGTGGCCTGCTGAATTTCTCTTGAGTGCTAGATTTGCCCCCCTTAGCTGGGTTCACTAGTAATCTATAAATAAATCGTGTGAGGAAATCAATAGACCAGCTACCAGGCCAATGGTCTATTGTTCTCCAGTTATGATGCCTTCACAGCTCACCGCTTCGCTAGCCACGATCAAAAGACCAGATAATAGGATTAAAAAGAGCTGGAAAAGATAGCTGAATAGGATAATACTTGTATTTGACACTTAGCGTGTTAATGTAAACGTGACATTAATTCCCGTAACGAAACTCCATGTTGGAGTCCTCCCTTAACGTAGCTACAGGAATAAATTTATGAAAAATGGAGGCCTGGACTTATGCTTTTATTATTATTATTATGTATTCATACAAGAAATTACAGACCAACATATTATCGGTCATTTATCAAATACAAATAACTAAAACTATTAAGTACCACCATTTTATTTATCAGCCGGAAATTTAATCCTAAGCACAATCGCTATGAAAATTTGTAAACGTGAACTTGAGTGAAGAACTTGCATTTAGAGGAAGCTGGGTGTTACGTTACGGGAAAATGCTGAATGTCAATTCTCTACTATAATCTGGTGGTCTTATGGTGATTGTGAGGTTGTAGCTAAATTTATTGTTTTAAGATGAATATATTTATGTATATCTAAAATAGTGGCCTTAATAAGGTTGTAGGGTAACACCTATGTGATATATTATCTGTAATTCTATATACTCATTTATTCATACACATTTCCAATTAAGTTCCTATACATAAGTTGATCAGGGTAGGCTAACCGAAATTGTTTCTATACTTCTGTCGTGTCGTGTTTTGTATCAACTATAAATGTTAGGGTCAGTGACGATAAATGTCATGCTCTCTCAACTAAATGTGAAAATGAATGAATTGTCAAAACTGAAAAATTTGTTGTATTTACAATCTGTATGACATTGTACGAAATATCCAAAAGTGTGACAACGAATAAAAATATCAGCAATAACCTATAATTACCTCACCATCAGCAATAAATAAAAATAGAGAAAATTGTCACAATAACACCAATAATTGACAGTTTTCTTAATGTCAGCAATAAAACAGGAAATTTAACAATAGTAGCAACAGCTGAAATTTGTATGAAAAGTAGCAACAGCTGAAAATTGTATGAAAAGTAGCAACAGCTGAAAATTGTATGAAAAGTAGCAATAATTGAAAATCGAAACAATATTAATAATACCTGAAAATTCTTCTAGTATGCATCTTGCGTTTTAGGGTGAACTACCTTAAAATCAAAAATTGTCAGATTCTGCTGCAAACAGCGTCGCTTTTTGCAGATTTTAAAAGGTTTTAATGTGGCACTAAAATTTAATTTTAACGTCTGACATTATTATGAACAAGATTTAAGGTTTTTTCTGTTCACACTAAAACGCTAAGTACTTAATATATAAAATAAACGTTGCCATTGAAACTGCAGCAGTTAGTGTGGCAAATTGGCAGTACCGATAATGTCATGAAGGTGATACCCGGTCCCAAAGGTCGCCTGTCATTAAATATGAATGATACCGATAAAAATAACAATGAATAAAGGATGCAAGGGCAGCTAACAGACCAATCCCCCAAGAGCCGGGATGTGATGTCCTGTACTCTGTACTACCGGCCCTTGGGGCATCGTTATAATTATATCTTAAATTATAAAATGATTGCATGTGCCGCATCAATCTAGCTATAAAAATGTGTCATTCTGCTCAAGATATAGTGCACAAATAAAAGTCATTCCGTTAAAATATCAACCATCTACTTTTCACACAATTAAATATTTACCCTGCCTTCTTATCCATATTCTGTATAAATCAGTGGGTCCATACAGCAATCGCTTATACCCTGATTTGCATAACCTAACCTATCCATGTTAACACAAACTAATTCTTTCTTCGACCCTGCTGGAAGCGGGGACCCTATTTTACATCAACACTTATTTTGATTTATTGGTCATCCAGAAGTATACATTTTAATTCTTCCTGGATTTGGAATAATTTCACACATTATTACATTTGAAAGAGGTAAAAAACAAACTTTTGGTCAACTAGGTATAATTTGTGCTATAATAGCAATTGAATTATTAGGATTTATTGTGTGAGCTCACCATATATTTACAGTTGGAATAGATGTAGACACACGAGCTTATTTTACGGCAGCTACAATAATTATTGCTGTTCCAACTGGTGTAATTGTTTTAGATGAATTGCTACACTTCAAGGATCAAATTTAACTATAACACAATAACACCTTCCCTAATATCAGCTATAGGATATGTATTTTTATTTACTATAGGGGATTAACTGATATTGTATTAGCAAATTCATCAATTGATATTGTTCTTCATGATACATACTATGTAGTAGCTCACTTTCATTATGTTTTATCTATAGGAGTATTTGCTATTATAGCAGGGTTAATTCATTGATCCCTCTTTTTACAGGAACTTCAATAAACCCTCAATGATTAAAAATTCAAGTTTACTTCAAGTAAATGTGTTACTACCATAAATTGTCCTAAAAATTCTAAAAAAGGTGGTAATCCTGCGAGAGAAAAAATATTTATTGAAAAAATAATTTTAACAAATAATTTAGATTTTATATTTATGGCTGATTTAATATATTTTTAAAATGTTTGATTAATTATTCAAATAATTCTAAAAGAAATTACTGAATAAATTTAAAAAAATTTACTCAAATTTTTATATTATTTATAATAATTGCTATCATTCAGCCTGAGTGAATAATTCAATTAACATTTAGCATCTATCCGTACTAGGCGAGGCAAATTAGGGGATTAGCGATTACTGGACATAATATCGTTTTGTGACCGAGTGGAATTGCTGCTGTGCTGGGAATACGAACTTACATGGGTAAGATTATTTTAGATTAGTTTTTATTAGTTTAAGTTCTTTAGGCTCAGCCACAAGTAATGTAATTTAAAGGGCGCTTTTTGTATGTACATTAATAGCCAACTCTGATTGCTATTTTACGATTGAAAAATACTACAATAATGCAATTAATGCCAGCCGCCAGATACATAAAAGAAATTTTCATTTTAAGCTGTTTTCTACATTGGATACATGCTCAGGAATTATACCAATAAGGTGCCGTATATTATTGAGAATATTTATTTCATTTGCTAGACCAATAAGGTAATAAATTTAAAAATTTTTGTGTCGAATTTATAGGACTTCCAAAACTAGATGGATGGAACACAGGATGAACTTGATTGCTGGATAGATGGACGCTGCTCGATGTCCTTAGTACCCTGTCATCTCAGAATAAGTTGTATCCAACTCATTCGTGATAGCCCTGAATTTGTCCTGTTCGTTTGTCAGATCGACTAAAATCCAAAAAACATCCCATGCTAATAATTTTTAACTTCCAACTCAAATTCATTAAGTTGATGATTGGATTGCAAATTGCAAGCTATTTAGACGATATCCGACCTAATTCCCAATGCAAAACCGACCCAAAGATTTTTTCCAAAACTCAATTAAACTTTAAATTTTCGCACTATTCACCTAAGGATTTCGACAATATTTGGTGCACTTTTGCATTGGACAAAATTTAAAAAAAATTCTAGTCTCATTAGCTGCGATACAACATACTAGATACTTACATTCAACTCTGTCCACTTCCTTCTGTAATTTCTGAACACTCCTGTCTGCAAACTCAGCTCGAGCCTCCGCCTGCACAAATAATTATAAACTTTTATAATATATCATTCTCGCCCAAGCATACAAAGTCCAACACTATTAGGCCTAACCTAACTCAAAATTTTTAATTCGCTTGTGTACTCTGTAGATGGAAACAGCGTGGCTGCTTGCGCAGCGTTGGGAGGTTCCTTCGCTGTACAAATAGCCACGCTGTTTCCATCTACAGCGTACACAGGCGAATTAAAAATTTAGAGTTAAGGCTAGTGTTAGGCAAACTTGTTCGCGCCCGGTTGGTAAAATAACATTGCTATTTTACACTGTATTTCGCAGGATGCGAAATGCGAATGCGATGGAATCGCTCATATAAGGAAAAATTTTTCGGGGATCGGCTTTGCCGACCACCCTCGGGAGCATGGAAGCCTTGCCGTAAAATTGACTATTTTGTGTGGCATGGATCGACCCGAAGTGCCAGTCAGCTAAGAGTTTAGTATTTATTATTATACGAGCACCAGAGGCCGTGTCAAAAATTATTAGTGTACATTGACAAGTGGCAAGACTAAAAGCAGGCTCCCTTCTAGGGTGGGGCGCCCCACCCTTAGATTAGGCTAGATTATGATAATTGATAAATTAGGTTAGGTTTTGTGGGGTGGGGCCTAAAAAGCCACACCCCAAAGAGGGGCTTTTTGGTCTAGCCTGTATACATTGCTGGCACGGCCGGGTGTGAAGTATAATTTAAAGCATTATATAGTAGAAATGGTTTGCGTGAACTGAATCGATCTTGATTTGATACTCACTTCCTTAAGTTTGGTCGAAAGCAGCTTTATCTGTCTTTTATACTCCGTCTCCCTCTCGATGGCCTAAATAAATGTAATAACTGTTAAAATGTTAAACAATTTAAAAAACGTGACTGTAAGGTTCGGACCTTCTCTTCGGATACTTCCAGGGATTTCAAATTGTTACCGACGACCTTAAGTTCTTCCTCAAGCTCAAGAATTTTGCTGCAAACAAATTATTGTTAATTAACATATTTGTTTTGAATGGGAATATCTAATTTGCCTGTATGTTAACACTTTAATACGATAACTTTTGAACGAAATGGGATAATCCGTTCAAAATATAAAATGAACCAAATCGAACACCCCCGACCAGAAAAGGGGTTTAAAACTTTTGGTCTTCACATTGTCGAGCGTCATGATCGTTCAAGGTTATAGCGATATTTATTAGCTCGCCTGAGTAAAGGTTACCGTGTACACGTTTTGGCAGACGAAATGTACTCGCACGTAATACAAAACCGAGCGTACGGATTTTTATCAAACTTTCAGAATTGGGTCTTTATAAATGTAGCTACGACATTTTAAAATCCCTATTAAAATAACTTAGCTAAGCTGCAGCTGCTTATAGTTTCATTGCTATTTTATTGTGCAAGAAAAATCGATGTAATTCCCAGTACTGGTAATTATTTCGATTCGGGGAATTATTGTTTCAAAGCCAATTATTTATTAGATTAGCAATGCATTATTTAAAAAATTTAATTAATTTTCTTTGTCAGAGGGGAGTAATGCTTCCATAGATTCTCTTCTCTTATTTTTCGCAAATATAAAAAAATTTAACCATTTTTGGTATGTACAGGCTTGACAACTTCTGGCACACAGTACGGTTGTTCTTCGACGTGGCAAAGGCACTAATCATTTTCGATTTAAAAAACATTGAAGCCATGTTAGATTAGGAAATGTGGTGGAACCTTCACACAGTTTCATTGCTTTACGTAGAATCAATGCCCTTTAAACAGTTTAAGCACAAAAGTTTTTAACTCTTTGCTCCATTCCATTCGTCCATTCCCTTATGCTTTTTCGGTCAACTTGTACTGGCGCTGATAATCGAGGTTTCCTCACTTAGTAGATTGACAGCTTTCAGTTTAAAACTAAATTTCGAGATAAATATACGCTAGGTATATTTGGAGTCAAATAATTGTTCTCAAGGTCGTATTGAGGGGGGTCATTGGGGTCAAATGCCCCCCGAAATCCAAGAAAAAGGGAATTTTTTTCTGAAAATACTAAAAAAAATTTATGATTTCGCGATTTTATGGGATTTTTAGACTTTATTTTGACTCATTTAAGGCAAAATAAGTCAAAATTTTTCGCATTATCATTGCCCCCTCTGAAATCGATTTCTAAATACGGTACTGATTGTTCTCCTCTTTCTGCTATTTCAAAGTTACTGTAAACTGGAACTATTCTACCTTTCAATGCCAATGTTCTCGCTTCCTTTCGCTTTTATTACACACGTACCAAAACCAAATGCCCTTAGTTTAACGGGGATTTGTTTCAATACGAGGAATTATAGATTCAAAGGCCTCTTTTTAGGGTGTAAAATCGATATAGTTCCCCGTCCGGGAATTATATCTATTATTACTGTAAAAAATCATAAATGAGATAAAGTCTAATGCCTAGTTTATAGTTCAGGTTTCGCGAAGTTATCGTGAAGTTACCGTGAAAATTTTCACTTTCAAAATTTACAATAATTAATAATGTTAAAATGGCTCAGATTTAGATTGAATCAGCTATAACAGAAACATATTATTTCAATTAGGGAGGAGGATAGAGTTTTATACATTCTGGATTTGGGTCATGGTACATCCGGGGTAGCGTGTCCTGAACACGGTTTGAGAAGTGACGTATTCAGGAGGAATAAAATCTTACCTCTCTCCAGCACAGGTAGGCACAGGGTATCCCCTTGCCTGTTTAAGCTACAGAGAGGCACGTTTTGATTCCTTCTCAATACGTCGTTTCCCCAACTGTGTTCAGGACTCGCTGATCTGGAATGTTTAGATACAACGAAGGGCAACTAGAGTACCTGGAGATCGCTGGATTTCGTTTTATGTGAGTTTTCGCCTCACAACCTTGCTTTCAGAGTTTTATTAGCCACCGGCTAGTGGGCGGGTGGCTAGGGGGTAAAAGTGGCTAGTGGGCGGGCAAAATGTCAGGTGGCTAGTGGGCAAAAGGGGCAAAAGTAAAATTAAGGTTTTAAAAATAGCACAAAAAAATTGCAAACATAACTCACGCAAGTAAACTAACTGTTTGTCATTGAAAATCGGAGTTAATAATATTCTAGGAAGCCTGTTTTTAGGTACGTATTAACGAAGAGACATCGATGCGACATCTATTTTGGTAGATGAACTACGATTTAGACTTTTTGCCCCTTTTACCCCTTTTGCCCCTTTTACCCCTTTTGCCCGGGTGGGTGGGCAAAATGTAAAAAAGCCGGCGCAGAAGCGGTTAGAACAGAAGACTATTGAGGTACATGCCAATTACGGGCAATTTTTTTATCTGGCAAATCAGTTAGTTATTGGGAAGTGGGGAAAACCATTGCTTATCAGTAATGTGACTACTAATAGTTGTGGGGATAAACCCACCCCGTGTACCAATGCCCCAAGCCACTGATAGGATTCGAACCCTTGACCGCCGGTATCAAATGTCCACACCAACAGAGCAAGCTACCTTGGTTTGTTGGTGTGAACATTTTTCGATTAAAATAGCATAAACGAGATAAAGTCTAACTAAATAATAGAGAATAGAAAAGCACAATGAAGCAAATCAAATCAGTCACGAACTATAATCAATTAATAATGTTAAAATGGCTCAGATTTAGATTAAATCAGCTATACCAAAAATATATTTTAATTATAGTATGTGGATAGTTTCCAAATAATGTAGACTATTTTAATTTTTTGTCAGCTCACGTGTCACCAGAGTCGGCTCTATCTTCTGCCATTTCTGTGTCCGTCTCAACTACCGCCAGTTTACGGGCGACCTAATCATCCCACACTCCAATGCTTAATCAATCGTCAAATTGCGGCAGAACATGAATTGTACAAGAGAAGGTGACTGACCTCGTCGTACTTACGATCGGCTTCTTCAGCCAGACCTGTAGCCTCCTTCAACAAAGCCTCGAGGTTCTTCATCCTCTCCTCATCCGTCACTGCACGATTCTCGAAAACTTTACGCATACTGCAATTTCATATCAGTTCAGTTTCACAATTTTCACAAGAATCACTTATCCGCACCTTAATCTAAGTTTTAGATTTACGTTATTTGAGAAACACTTCACTGCAACGTTATAGGTACCGTCCTAAAACTGCTGTAAGACAGTTATCAAAGTTCAATTAAGAGGTCAGCGCCCTCGCACTGACCCAGCAAAGTAGAACTATCGAAAGGGGTCAAAAAATAACTTTGTGGGGATATCTCCCGGCAGCACACTGGGATTTCCGTAGGTATAAAATATTTATTACCGGCATAGTAAAATTCAGTTAATGCAAATGTGAAGTGACTCTAAATGTTGCAATGCGTGTCACTCATGTGGGAGTTGGTAATGAAGGGAGAAAATCTTCATGCTGGATTGGGAATTTCAAAAGGTGCACGAGGTAGGAGGTGAGGTGTGGACGGGACGTGAGAGCAGAATTCCGATTGGTCGATCTACGGAGAGTTATGAGCCAACAGCGAGTCAACAGCAAGTCAGAGAGTGCGATCAACACCTGACGACCGAAGAGGTCCTTTTGTATTCGTATTGGGTAAAGCAAAACCCTCTCCCACATGCGTAACGTCTAAGTGCTGACTGCAACACTTTTGAGTACCTCCTCCTCACATCAACTCCAAATGTAATATATGCATGTTCCCTAAAAGCAAAAAAGCAAAATGCGCAAGCCCAATTCCTCTAAACCAACGAAATGAGTCGTTTCATGCTATTAAAACAATAATAGAAATTTGCATAAGAAGGTTGAATGGTTAGTGGGGTCGAATGGAAATTATTAGCGAATGGGAACATTTCGTAATGATCGTAATGTGCGCATTAAATAGCATTTCAAAACTTCTAACCCAAATTGGTTCTGCTATAATATTGAAAAACTTATTCAACATTTTTTAATAGAGCTGGGTTTACTTTTTACTACCCTCTTAATTCCTTTGTGCCAGTTGGGATATCTTTTTGTAGAATTAAATAACAGTACTGGGAGCCACTAATTTATTCTTAAAAAATATTTATTGTAAGTTGTACTCATGGGATTTGTACGTTTTACCAAAATCCTAGAGGGAATCTTATTTTTTCGATTTTAAAAAGGAGCTTTTTGTTAACTTTGTGGGAGTTTTTTCGAAAATAGTCTTTTATTGTTCCCTGTATTTGATGCTACGATCTATAGTTATTATTTTGGTGTAGGAAATTCCTTTTTATCAGGAAGTTGGGGCTGCAGCTAATTTTTCCAATCACTGTAGGAAATAATAGTGTATTATTTTAAATGTACTTTGTATTTACAAAGTTAACATAACTTATTACTGTGATGGGTGGCCTACTGAATTTCTCTTGAGTGCTAGATTTGCCCCTTAGCTGGGTTCACTAGTTATCTTTATAATTTCAATCATCTACTAACAATCTAATATCTGAGTCATTCCTTTCTCTATGTTCAGTGTGTTCATTATAATAGCTATTAAGTATGAATAAAACTAAATATTAAGGCTGCCTCGATAATACGGCTGCCAAAATGAGTAATTTTACTACGGGGTGCTTGGTAATAAACAAACCCAAGCTGTAGAATGTGGCTTAGTTTTAGATTGACACCTTAAAAAATGGGTAAAAAGGTAAAAAATGGCAGTCTAGTGGTAGGAAGATTGTAGGAAAAACGGAAAACATTGGTAAACAAAATTTGCGGCAACGGATTTCAAAATGTAATACCTCAAAAGGGGGACTTTTTTGAAAAAAGGGCCACAATAAGCTCTCAGAAAATATGTGGGACATGTTTTAAAAATATTACAACTTTTTATTCCCCACGGGAGACGTGTTATCATTGTTCTGCGCATCGCCGAGATAGCCTTTATGAAATCGAAAATTCCTTTACTGAATTAACGAACCTGCATATCCGATAGCTTTAAACCACAAGCAACCCACGTTACACAAACCAAAAGCATGTGAAAAAAAGAATATTTGGTGCAATTCATGGAAATAACTTTTCCTTTAGACGTAATTCCTTTTTGGGGATAATTCCGTCCCTTTTGTGACGAAGTGTCGGTTGCCCACATCAAACATTCCTTTTAAGTAGTTGACTTTAAATACCAAGTTGCACTGAGAAATTCCAAGTACTTTTGGAGTTATTTCACTTCATAACTTCAATGTTATCGTTATCTTATCGTATTTGATCTACTTTCAACCATGATATCATCGAAAGGGGCGACTGTTTCACTCATTTTATAGTTTTGAAAAATAGTAGATGTATGAGACTTTCTAAGGGAAAATCCACCATCGGCTACCAAACCACTTATTGAGAAAAAGCCAAGATGAAGCAAGCCTACTCAATTTAACCTTTCATATTATTCAACACCATGAAATACACATTTCACCCAATAGCTTATAACGACCAAAATTTATGAATAATTTGATTTCCGCCATAATAAATTTTAATATTCATCCCTACGGGGTAAAAGAATATGGCGAATTCAAAAATGGACACAGCTATAGTGTGAAAATAATATCCCGTTATATAGGGGGTTTACCCCCACATAGGGGAAATGTAAATATTGGATTTGGATGTTGAAATTCATCCCTGCGGGGTAAAAGAATATGGCGAATTTAAATATGGACACCGCTATAATGTGGAAACAATAGGGAGATTAACCATATTCACACTATAGCGGTGTCCATATTGGGTAGTATTCTGGCTCGGTGAAGTTCAGGAACAGTACGGGAGTACTATCCATGGATATTATGGAAATGGGTGGATTAAGTTCCCTAAGTGCAGTATAAAGCTACCTAAATCCTTATCCTAAAATTAACCTGGGTGATACAGATGCCAATGCCACTTGGCTGGACATTAGTCTTAGGGAAATGAATGCCCGCCGGCACTTGCTTTGGGCTATCTTCATTTCCAATGCTCTTATCACCCGTCCGTGTACAGTACAGTCTCTATTTAACGACTAACAACGTCAGGTACACAAGTCGTGGGTCGGAAGAGAGCATACCACACATTACCTGAATGGGCTAGATCTATAAGACTGCTAATTTTACTCCTAATTTACTCCTAATTTAAATTTGCCATGTTCTTTTAGCCTGTAGGGATGAATTTCAATATCTATATCCAATATTTACATTCCCCCGATATGGGGTTAAACCCCCTATATAGCGGGGTATTATTTTCACACCATAGCGGTGTCCATATTTCAATAAACATTTTTTTTACCCCGTAGGGATGAATTCCAGTTTTTAATTCTGCCATTTTCAAAGTTTTTGTCTGCTAAGTGTGTAACATGAATGATCAAGTGTTCTTTTTTTTGGAATTTGGGTGATTCGTGTCATTGAAGTGACTAAGTAATATTGACTCTGTATCTGATATGCTCATTAAAAATGGAAGGAATGACAAAATTCGAATTTTTTTTAAAAGATAGAGAATGTTTCAGGCTTTTTTTGATAAAGCTAAGTCATTTAAAATAAATTTAGCCAATGGTGTAAATTCCTGTAGAAGGTCACATATGAGTACTTCGTTCTCTACTGGTTAAAAACAGCTAACAAGTCGAACTTCTGAGAGACACTGGTTTAAAGTTACGGTGCTAATGGGAACTATTTTTTAAGCCGAAACCATTTATAAAATCAATAATCCTATGCCTGGCTTCAGACTTCGTCTTAAAAATATTACCCATGTCACATGTGTTTGGACTGTATTCACTGAATTTTACTGTTTCCATATTAATTATTATCATTAATTATTATACTAGCCGGCCACATGACATAGGTCCTGTTATAACAAAGCTAGTGAGTATTCTAATTCTGGTGCAATTTTCAATGTAGATGCCCAAATTTTAAATTTTCCCGCACATGAAATAATAAAAACCTTAAGCACACTACTGAAAGCAGGAAATATTTGCATACAGAATGAGTTATGAAATATTCGGACTTGTTGAGATTTGCCACATTTAGGTATAGTTTAAGACTGGGTGCTGCTTAGCTGCGTTATCAGAGCGTCAAATTAACAACACGTACCTTACCTACATACTGACATACCGAACTTCACCTCGCAACTGGAACAACACGATTATATAAATGATGATAAATCCCACGGTGTTAGAGACCTTTGTCGATATTCCTACTCTGTGACGTCAGAGCAAGGATCTCTGACTGATTATACGGTGAACTGGCTTGCCTGAGAAACTGTTCTAATACTACTTTTGAAAATTATACTCTATATTTTAATTAATTTCAGGTCTTGTATACATTATGTATTTCCATTGTTAAGGTTTACTATCAGTAATGTTAATTTCCTATCTCAGTCAGGAAACCAAAGTGGAAATATCTGAAGTAATATTGCACGTACAAGATTTTGGTGACTATTGTTGGAAAGATTGAAAATTTCCCTGGAACTTGTGGCCCTCCGAATTCCGAATTTCCATAAACGTACCAAATGGGTCATAATTAGCGTTTCAAAAAACCTTTATAGAAAAAGGGCGCGGAAATTTTCTTCGAAAATATTGTGTTGTAGTTTAATTACAATCAAATAATTTAAAAATCTGAGAGCCACGTTCCAGACATATCCTGGAGGATCAACACAAAATTTACCAAAATGAAATCGGTTGATTATTTTTTGATTTATGTCCAATATTCTAAAGATCAAAGATCTGTAATTTGTAAAAATGTATAAGCAAAACCATCAAAGTAACGACCCACTAACTAATCTAGAGTTGCAGAATACACAAAAAAAGTTATGGAACCCAGAGTTACATTACAGGTTACAGTGCACAATCAAAACAAACCATATTTGTTTTCTGTTCTAGTTCCGTCTTTCTTACAGATTTTTGATCCATTTGAAAATATATCCGGATTTTATAAAAATATGAATTGTCATCTATCTAATCTGTTGTTTGTGTGCGAAGGTAAATGTAATTTTGTGTTGGCGGAATTTGGAGTGCAAAAGGGACTACTTTATATCACGGAATTAAGGATTTAATTTTTAGTGCAATGCAGTGTGCAATTAGCTTTGCTTTTGCTAGCATTGATGTACTTGTGGGAGGAGCTAAACCTCCACTATTAGTCACCCTTAATTTACATGGAAGAAAACAAGTTGTATTTATCACCGAAGGCCAGAACCTGTCACTTTGTCTATGGAACAGATCACATCTGTCATTGGAACAATTCACCTCTGTCATTAGAATATAATTAATTCCACACTAATGTGAGATGTAAACGAACATTCAACGTTATTTAAATTAATGATGCAAGCACCCACCGGTCAGCTTCGTCCCCCATGTGGTAGGCCAAGGCCAATTTGAGATCTGTTTGCTTCATCCTCTCCTCAGTTTGTTCAAACGTCTCTTCAATCCCTTGCAGTTTTCGTCCCAAGTGTGCCAACTCTGAACCGGCCTACATACATAAATTCACATTTTACCAATAATAATACCAATCAATAGCAACCGAATCGGTGATGTTTCCGTACTTTCAAAATCGCGCCTTAACGTAAAAACCTTGTTTCTTCCAGAGAGTTGGCAACCTGCAGGTTGTAAAGTAGAGCCAAAACCGTAATGCCTTTCAATGGTACAAAAATCAATCCCTATTGTCTTCGATTATGCATCAGTAGGTATGGTAAAAATTTCGCGCCGTTTTACGGCGGAAGTTGTCGGATGTATTAGTAGGTATCGGTAAATTTTCGCGCCGTTTAACGGCGGAGCTATTCATCAATGTTAAAAAAAAAATTCTCCACTTTTGCTCTATTTCCCTGTGTATTATTAGAAGCTCTTTGGTTTCTTCTAATCTATTCTAAATGAGGATTGCGTTTGTCCAGATAGAAAGGTATACAAACAAAAGTAAACAAAGCTATTTATATCCAGGATGAAACTAATTTTGTTCTGAAATAAACTAGTTTTGTCCCATTTTGTCCTAGATAAAAGTGGATTTCATCCTGAACAATATACAACCCTGTGAACTTATTCTGAGTTTCGAGAAAGTTGTAGTCAATTCGTTGTGCAAAACTGGTTTTAATGAAGGTTGCTGTGTTCCAATTTTACAATTCTTAATAAATAATTACTGGAGAGGTTGTATAAATGATGTTTCTGACAACATCGCATACATTCTGATCTATGTCGTATACAATTTCTGATATTTTCCAACAGTTGTGTAATAGTTTAGTCAACCCATGTGCGTAAAACTTTTTCAACGTTGTGTACTTTATTTCTGGACGGAAAGCATTCTTATATTATGGCATTAGATTATAGCCATTTAAGCATTGGAACGATGGCCTATAGGTATGCACATCCGTAACTAAGCAGGGGGTAGTTGGTTCGCAGCATACTTGGTTAAAAATATATGCCCAACAGTTACGAAAATCGTACATAACATTCATTAATTTATTTTTCAAATTTGAGTTAATTTTACTGAAAATTGTGCAAAAATTAATCAACGTTGATCTGTATTTCCACAGATATAGAGCAAAAGGGGAATTGACGTTTTCACGGTTTCCCGTTTGGTGGGCAGGAAGTAGGAGTTATACATTGATTTAGTAGGGAATCTTGCGGAAAATGTTAATAACTTTTTAACCAGAGGAGGTAATTACCATGTGTCAGCAAGAAAGATGTCACAAATTTAATGCAGATTTCAGCGGTATAAGTCTTATTCTTCTACGATAAGTAAAACGAACGTTATTGCAATTTTTCTGAGACAACCTCTTTGTATGAGGGGAGATCGCTCTTTGTATAGTAATCTTAGGTTTCCGTTTCTACTGTTTTACACACAACAAGTACACAGGCATTCAATCAAAACTCGCGATCTCCCCTCATACAAAGAGGTTGTCTCAGAAAAATTGCAATAACGCTCGTTTTGCTTATCGTAGAAGAATAAGACTTATACCGCTGAAATCTGCATTAAATTTGTGACATCTTTCTCGCTGACACATGGTAATTACCTCCTCTGGTTAAAAAGTTATTAACACTTTCCGCAAGATTCCCTACTAAATCAATGTATAACTCCTACCTCCTGCCCACCAAACGGGAAACCGTGAAAACGTCAATTCAACTATCTTGTGTTAATTGAAAAACTCAAAGTTGCGAATAACAAAATGAAATGTATAAAATGCTTATGTTTTACTCAACAGTTGTAGGTATTAAAAGCAACTATTGAGTGAAAGAAATACTTAACTAAGCTGTACAAATCTTATACAGAATCCGAGTCGGGTGGTTTTTTGCACTACAGTTCACAGTTCGAAGTATTTCATACAAAGTTGTGCAAAAAAAAGTCTACCTTTTTATTGTGGATATGGAATTAGTTATGCTGTCAGGGACCGATTCTTACGAGGGAATCACTCCTAAAAAATTTACTCTTAAAGGATTCCCTAAACCTAACCTAAAGGGGACCCGGCTCGCCGGCTCCGTCAGAGCGCAAAAAAGTCAATTCCCAAACTGGTTATTTTTCTTAGTAAAATTAGTACTAACGGCGGTGAGAGCCTTCTCCTTGGTCTCTATATTGGCGAGAGCGGTTGCCAGGGCTGCTTGTGACACAGTCAACTCCGTCTCGATCTGGGTGATCCTCTTCTGCAAACCCTGAACCTCTTCCGCAGCCCGTTCTGCTCTGGTGTTAGCGTCGCGGGCTGTTTGCTCCATTTGGTCCGACCGGTCCATCGCCGCATCCTTCTCGACCTTCAAGGCCTGCATCTTTTTCTTGATGGCGTCCATCCTGACTGCTTGATTCCCTTATCAATCAATAATCTGCAAAAAATATTGAGGATGAAATATTCTCCGCCAAAGTATTACAAAATAGTTTACACACAACCATATTTCCCTAAACTGGTAAAACTAATCAAAAATTAAAATAATCCATTCCCTGCCAAAATGGAACTACCAACGAGCGGTAAGAGTTGACTAATTTATGGCCACCGATCACTTAAGTTTACTTGATATTGATCTAATCTTAAAGCGAATAGCTGACTGAGATATAAAAATCAATTACATGAAATATAACCTTAATATAATACTACTACTCACGTGACATTACACACTTAGAAAGCTTAAGCTGATTGTGTGTTGTTGATATTTAGCGTTGAATTAACATTATGTCTACACTCCACACTGTTAATATTTTAACAGTATTTGGGGTTAAATTTATCACGGGATCATAGCAAAAGGTAACATTCCCTTATGTTAGGAATAATGTCGCTACAACATTATTTAATTCAGATGGTGCAAAAAGTAAAATCAGGGAACGATTTAATGTTAAATTTAACATTAAATGAACGTGTAACAACTTTGACAGGGGTTTCTAAGTGTGTAGTTGTCCGACACAATCTTCCTGAGACTCTTTGGAAATTAGAAACTCTAATATTTTTGTTCCGTTTAAAAGAAATTTAAAACTACTTTCTTAAGCAACAAGAAATTAAATTGACTCTCTCCCAATTAAAACAAATACTGGACCGATGAGGTTTTAATGCTGCCCGGGCAAACGCTATTTTGATGCCCCAAGTTTAATGTCATTCCAGATTTTAAGAATGGAAAAATTTTTTTGAAGCACAAAATTATGCTAAAATAGGGTAGTAATAGATTGCAAATATTAAAACTGATAACATGAGTTGGAGACATTTGAGGTGAGACTGTTCGGGTGGATACAGTTTAGATTAGGTAGGTACTGGTTGTGTTGAGACGGTTTGAAAATTGAATATACGACTGTTTGGGTTAGGTTATTTGAGACGGCCTTTAGTGAGGCAGTTTAGATTGAGATGGTTTGGATGGAGACGGTTTGGATTGAGACTGCTTGTATTGAGTCGGTTTTAGATTGAGACGGTTTGGTTTGGGACAGTTTTGTTTAAGACAGTTTGGTTTGAGATGGTTTGAGACAGTTTTGGATTGAGACAGTTTGGAAATTTTGAAATTAATTCCAAATTTTAAAGAAAAATTCAATGCCAAAAATATTGTACCGTATTTCTCCTTTAATTTTTATTAATTAAAGAAAAGGAAGCAGATATATTTGATCAATTCTCGCGAAAATTTTGAAAATAAACATTTTTTAATTAACAAAATCAGTGGTGGTTTCAATGGTGAACAGATACCTTAGGCACATTTCAAATGCTTTTAAAAATGCAAAAACATTTAATTCCTCAGTTTAACGAAAATGCTATATTGTGCTAATTATTTATTGGCAAATACCGATAAATTATTGGTTTATAATATAGAAATATTTTAGGATTGTTATAAGAGTTGTATTTTATGTACGCAACTGTCTCACTCTTTCTATAGCATTGCATGTTATTAGTACCACAAAGAAATAAATAGAAAGTGATAGTAAATATCAACATCAAATAATGATTATTGTTCAAAAACAAATTAAAATCCGATTATCTGATTGCTAACACAATGGAAAGAAACCAGTTAGTGGTATCTACATTGTTCTTGAGAAATATTTTATTATTTTTTCTATAGGCAACTAATATATTTTACAAATGGCAAAAAAAAAATTTCCTTCATTTTGCTGCCCCCTAAGCTTGATGTCCGGTGCCGTTGCCCCGGTTGCCCCCTCCCCAATTCCCTGACCCTGAACATATAATTCAGATTTGGACTAAATTTCTTTAATTTACAACCACTACATTATATTATGCATTCCAATTTCTATTGAAAGTATAGGAATTATTTTGGTATAGTATCTAAATTACGTTTATAAGATACTAGCCGGTCACAGGGCCCAGGACCTGCTATAAATAAAGCTAGTGTGTATTCCGGGGCAATATTGTAAGATGGATAGAATGTATTTCAGAAACTTCTTCCCCTCACCCACCTAGTGCGAGCATAGTTGTAAGTTGTAGTTGTAGGTAAACATCCCATCCAATGAAAAAGATGGAACATCCAACCCCATCCATCCCATCATCACCAAACATCCAAGAAAAGATCAACATCATATCCAGCCCATCATCACCAAACATCCAAGAAAAGATCAACATCATATCAAGCCCATCACCAGTCACTACCAAAGATAATCGTCTTGTTCGAGTTGCGCGGTGAAATTCGGTATATCGGTATGTATGTCAGTATGTATGTACTATCGTAGATGAAATTAATGTGTTCAATAATGAAAGAGTCTAAGGGGTATTTGTAGTTGTAAGCTGTATTATATATTATAGTTATAGTCTTGTAGTTGTATAGAGAGATTCATGCGCACACCAGTTCGTACGGTCAGAGATCCATCCCTTCCTTCCTCGTTGAGTTTGTCTTATAACGACCAGATCTGCAGTCTTGTCGCCATTAGACCTGGAAAGTTTGAGTGCCTCACAACTCATCCTACATTCTCTTCACTTCTGTCCCTGCCATGCCGCCCAGAACCTAGAACTGACGACGACATGACGACGCTGACTCTCATCCTCTTGTTGACCTCATCATTGATCCTATTGTATTTGGTAGCGTAAGTGAATTGTGTCGAATATTTACTATATTATTATGTTGCTAATTGATCATTATTATTATTTTATTTGAAGGGTTATACTTTTTTGCCCATTTATTTGATGTGCCTATTATGTAATTATTATTGATGAGAGGGCCTAATTAAATGTATTACTTGAACCTATCCTAATGTCGTACATCATGTGTAAGTAGAGCATCCTGTCATCTTTATTGGAGAATAGGAAGACTCAGGTGCATCTACTTGGGGCATATAATGTTTGGGGCATAAAACTAACAGACTTCCCGGTATTTACTAATCTAACAACTTAACCCTAGCGCATACCTCCATGTACTAAATATAACACATGAAGGTATGCGTTAGGGTACGTTATTGAAATGGTTAACACGCACGCGTTCTGTGTGCAGTTTCTTTCTCGCTTTCATCACAACTAAATATTATGTGGTCTGTTCAATGCTGTGAGATGTGATTGGTGAGGTTTTTGTCCTTTTAGGTGCTTTCAGGCATTTAATGTTTTTATATTTTGATCCGCTTTTGTTTCTTGATGACATTGTAAATGGGAAAACTGAAACTGCTTCTAAATTTTGTGTTTTTATATGCCAACTGGTATTGGCACCCATCACTCTTTGAGTTCATCACTACTATAAGCAAGGACTCGACGGTAAGTTGAATTTAGAAAAGTGAAGCGGTAATGGAACAAATTCAATTTCAAAAAATGAAATGAGCCTTTACCTCCACATTCAACATTAAAACTCTAAGTAGAAAATTGAGGGAAAAGTACCTCCGAACACATTTAAAAATTTTCAATAAAAGTCCCCTCCGAAAATGCCCCCAACATGACCAACGACTTTCTAGGATCCAACCGGCAGCACTTATCTTTATCGTTATTTTATATATCAGCGTTAAGATCAGAAAAGAGGCAAAAATAGTGAAGGGTGGCTAAGTGGCTAACAGTTCCGTTTGATATATATGGTATATAGATAATTAGACGATTCGCCTTTGGTTCACATACTCACTAATCCATCTAATACAGCCCATCACCAGTATTCAAATGAAGTAAACCATCCAATACAGCCATGACCATGACCAACACATCCCTTCCAGCCCATCAAAACACCTTAATGGGGATGTTGCAACATACAATTCCAGCACAAAAATATTGGCCCTTGGTCGTAATAAGCTGAAGTTTTAGAAAATGTTTTAACTCCGGGTTTGGAATAACTAATTACATATACTACCATTAATGTATAGTGTCAGTGCAAGGAAAATGCCAACTTCCATGACACTCATGACTATGACCAACGTGGCATCACATTAAAGAAATATTCTATACTCATAAATATCCACCCACCTAAACTTGTTAAGGTACTTCCTCGCATCGTTCGGGACACTCCAATTCCGCTGTGGCCGACTATGAGCCACTGTAGACTTTAATTCAGGTTTAAGCAAAACAAGTATCCTCTGAGTTCTCCAATGGCTCACGGTCAATACCACTTACGTTCGTGTCGCACTGATCGCTTATCATTTGCTATCAAACATTTCAATTTTCAATTCAGCTGGAGTTGGAAATGATAGAATGGGAATGGAATTGGTGTGTAGTGTGAGTTGTTGTGATAATCAGTGTTTCATTTTAGCTGGCTAAAAATGATTTTGACCAGCCAGCCGGCTAAAGTGGCTGAAATGGCTATAGGCCAAAATAGCCAAAAATCATGGTTTTTTTAATTTACCGCCAAACCAGGAATGATTTTCACATAGCCCCATTTGACTATTTTGGCCTTTTTAGCCACTGGCTAACAAAGAATTTCAACCAGCCGGCTGGTCACCGAACACTTGTGTATTCTAGTGTCTGGGGCAATATTGTTCGATGGAAAGAATAAAATTGAAAAATATAATTTCAAAATGTCAATGTCATTTGTCTAATTCCGTTTCCAGCTTTAAGCTAGGTTTTGAGTTTCACTTCCTTTTCACTTCACGCGCAAAGGAACTTTCATGAATAAAACATTGCCGTTGCCCCAGGTGAGGGGATTTGGAATTTTAGACAATAAATAACTAAATGGTCCTTTTTCCGCGTTTTTTACCTAGCTTTACTGTCCGAATTATCCCAAGGAGATAATTTTCAAATCGAAACGGAAATAAATCTCGCTTCTCATTAGTCGATGCATTTTTGAAATATGAATTTCATAAAGCATTCACAGGGGAAATATTTATTGAAATACTGAACTTTGTATTACAGACTATGCGGACTAACTTTTTTAGCATGTATGAATACTATTATTACTACCATCGTAAATTGAAAAAAAATTAAATTTTAGCATAACATCATCCTCATCCTAAAAGCTTTAATACAATTGCATTGCGTACTCAATCCTATGAAATAATACAATTAACTTTCTATTCGAATTGTAATAAAAACACCATAAATAGATTAGACTAGCTGTCAAAGTAGCGTAACAGTCAAAGTTGTAACCAAGTTGTAACAATAATTTAGCTATAGTCTCCTCTATTGTAACTTTCTCGTAGTTTAAAGTTAATCCAATAGCGTGTTTTAATTACATAATAGAGTTTCGATTTACGATGGTGGTAATGGTATTCATACAATCATACATGCTAAGTTAGTCCGCATTTCTTTATATCACCACAAGTCACGTCACAAGTCGGTAATGCAAGCAGTGTTGTGGATAAAATGGTTTTATCCAGGCTAAAATGACTTTTGGCCAGTGGATAAAATGAAAACACGTGTAAATTTCGAGAAGTCGAGTCGAGTCGTAGCCTTGAGTGGAGTGAGTACGTGTGTGAGGGAGCTCCAACAATATCGTCAATTCGCAGCGTAAAACTGGATCTGTCCGACTGAAATTGGTCTCAAAAATTGCCCCTTAAGAAGACCTACCTGGAAATTCCATCAAGTTGAGAAGGTCAGTAATTTTTGAAAAAAACACACCTTTACCAAAATTGGCCTGCCTTGGAGTAGTGAGAAAAATGGCTGTTCAGACAGACGAAGCGACAACGAAGACCGTCAAAAATGTAAACAATATGCAAATCCTTTATTTGGTTATCAACGATTAACTTGGAAGTTATCCTGGCCTACTCCACGCCACACTCGTACTCACATCCACATCGTATAACAGCCTAAAGCACGACTCGATTCCCCCAACTTCTCTAGGTTGGGTGTAGGTAGTCATAATATAGCTAATAAGATACAATTCGGTATATCTATTGTAATTGCATTACAGTACAAAATTTTTAAACACCATTGTTTTACATATCTAAATATTCTTCGAGAGATTTAGTAAGGTGAATGTATAAGTCCAGCGCGGGTTGTTCTGCTGCATAGGCGGCATTCCTTATGTTAATGTCTTTCCCTAATTCTTGTATTGGATACCTGATTGCGACTGCAATAATTATAGTTAGAATATATACCAGTGATTACCATTATATGCCTATAACCTTTCCTATGATAATTGTACTTCAGGTGATAATTTCAGTGGCATGATAAAGTATATACTTGTATGTATGATATTGTAAAACTGCCTATTACCTTTCAGAATAAATACACCAATACCAATACCAAAAAATTTGACTATGGCCATTTTAGCCACTATCCATTTTATCCGGATAAAATGGCCTCCTGGCTGGCTAAAATGTAAAAAGGCCGGATAAAATAAAACACTGAATGCAAGGTTCAGTATTTCAATAAATATTTACCCTGGGAATGCTTTATGAAAATCATATAAAATTTTGAAATGAAATGCTGTGCTCTGATTAATAAAAGAATCAAGAGTGAAAGTCAAATTTTTGAAAATCACCTTATCTACTAGCTAATTTTAATCTAAAATCCCTCTTGACTCTTGATTCTCTTTTGAAATAATAAGAATAATATAGGAAGTATTGATTATGTATTGCTACAAAAATATTGACTAAATTTAAGTGTCAAAATTTAAATTTTCCTCCCAAGAAATGACCTTTGGCCTGGTTGTGGTTTGTGTGTTATTTTAGGAATGGGAGTTGTAATGTAAATGACGGCTGAGTGAGGATGAGTATAGACAACAAACTTCAATAATGAAACACATTTTCATAATGTTCCACTCACAATCCTACGTTATTGTAACGGTTACACTAGTGTGGCACCTATGTACGGATGGTCCAACTGGCAGGGGTAGTCAGTTGTACTAAATTACATGCAAAATTTTTCGAAATTTATTTGCAGTGGTTCTCCAGTTCTACCATAACCACAGTCTTAATGAAGGGCTCAAAAAAAAGAGAATATCTTAACATGGTTACTCATCGAGGAAAAATTTCAATTTTTTTGTGGTAGCCGTACTGACAGCCATTGCAAATACATTCATAATTTTTTATAGAAATAAAATTTTGAATTTTTTCCTCGATGAGTAACCAAGTTAGAAAGTCCTCTTTTTTTAAGCCATTACATGTCTTCGTAGCTATCGTAGAATTTTGTATCCATCGACACAAAGTTGAGCACAATATTTATATGCTTGTGGAACGTTCTTAAGGGCTACTTATGCTCTTTCTATTCCTATCATCATCACGATTTGTGACGTCATATCAGTTGATTTTAAATCTACTAAAAATTGTTTCCAATGAGACATGACGTCATTTTGACGTCAGAAGGAATAGGATGAGTCTAAAGTGGCCTTTAGTCACCTGCAAAAATTAGGAAAACTGGGAAATGTATGGAAATCAAAAGGTGTTATATTAGAAGTCATAATTTTCTGATAATAAATCTCTTTAACACATAGGTGGCACATTCAAAACGTACACATTTGAAATAAAAAAACATTGTTTAACACTTCATCCCGCTCTGAATATTTTCTATTTAAAGCCTGGTAAACAGATTGAAATTTTGCCATCATGAATTCCGAGTCAAAATTTTAACTGCGCCATGGTGACAGAAAATTTTCTCTGACTCGGAATATCAAACCGGAAATCAGTTGTCCATCACCTAGTACACAGATCATGGCAGCTTATTTGAACGAACAGAGTTTGGGTTAAGAAATTCACAGCTTTCAAGTCACCTTATTAGTACCACAATGCCGGAGTAGACACGTGCAAAGGAACCTGAACTAATATGACATAATCTAGGCATTTTTACGTGTCATCTCCGATAATTATTTGCCAAAATCAAATACATTTTTATCACACTTCTTTTGCTGGGATAGGTTATCATACTTCGCAATCGCAACATGCAATATTGAAAAGGATTGAAAAGCATGACATGTAACACTTTGATCCCATAGTTACTCCCAGCGATCAAATTACATATTTCACGTCGAAAAAATAGATCCCTTTTCACGCTACCGACCTGGCGAAATTCATGATTTTCACTTCGGTGAAATGAACATTTTGATTTCACAGGCAAAAATTTATCAAGTGTGTACCGACAAAATGAAATCACGGCGGAATTTTAATTTTTTTCCCCTCGGAGAAAATTTGCCTTAGAAACTGCATTTCGCTCACTATCTGTGTACTAGGCTTAAGACGTAAAACATTTTAAACCTCCTCTTAAAACCATTTGCGAAATGAAAAAATATAGTTTC
Source organism: Tomocerus qinae (assembly GCA_020055645.1). Classification (NCBI taxonomy): domain Eukaryota; kingdom Metazoa; phylum Arthropoda; class Collembola; order Entomobryomorpha; family Tomoceridae; genus Tomocerus; species Tomocerus qinae. The sequence continues at coordinate 139,275,776 of CM034546.1, read as the reverse complement.
AATATGAATAGCCAAGTTAAAAGCCTGCGTATAAAATAAGGTCAGGTATATTAAATTGAAAGGAGTTTCAATTTCAACTACCACTTACCACGTCGCACAACAGTAACACAACGCGCAAGCGTGTATGCATAAAACCAAGTTCCATCTGGATGGAATTTAGTATCTTTAGCAACATACAAACATCCGTGTGCATACAAATCTTCCGATTACGTTTATATTATAGACATGATGATCATAGTCTGTAAATTTGGTTTGTATTAATGTAATGTAAATCAAATACACTGGTATTCTAATTGCCTCTATATAACGAGTTCGATATTTTGTAATAAAATAATAATAACTTGAACCGTGGTTCATCATAGAAAACCGAACTCGAAATGGCCCGTCATAGTGTCGGTCCATGTAGATGACCACTGCTGACTGCTGATAAAGTGATAAAACGTGTCAAGTAAATGCCGCTAAAAGTCTTAAGAAGGTTGTGTTGCCTTATATTATGATGAAAATTTTACGTAAAGTCGTTTTCGGTAAACTGCCCACCAAAACTAATTTAATTTCTTGCAGAAACCTTTTTCAACATTCTTAACTTGTTTGGTGGAGACCTATATACACGATAACAAACCTTTTCGGAACAATTATCATATTATTTACGCCTTAACTTATGATTATTTGCAGAGAAGACTGACACGCAACCTCCTGGATATATCGTCCCTTAAGGAACCATTTAGCATAAATCCACTTTTGGTTTGTGTACAAAATAGCCTTAATCCTTTTTTGTTTTGTGTACGGAATAGCCTAAGCGATATATACGAACATAGCCCTTAGATTATTTTATACACAAAACAAAAAATGAACTATGAGTTTAGGTTAAATGGTTCCTTAAGGGACGATATACATGCAGGGTTGGGTCGTGGTTAAAACCGTTTTGACCACTTTCGGTCAAAACGGCCCGGTCAAAACATACCCAAAAAGCGGTCAAACTGGTCAAAATGGACAAAATACCCGTTTGGGGTACATTGAGACCCCAAGGTAGCTATTACTGCAACAGTAAACAACAAATATAACTTTCTAAAGATTGCAGTTAAAAATGATTAGAGTGTGCCATTTTGTATTTGTATGTTAGTAGATTAGTGTTTCATTGGTTTTAGGTAATATTTCATTCTCTAAATATTTTAAATATGCTTTGCTAGCCTAAGTAACTGTATACTGATATTTTGACCGTTTTGACCGTTTTGACCGTTTTGACCACCCGGCCCGGTCAAAATGCAAAAAAGTGGTCAATTTCCCAACACTGTATACATGTGTCATATTGATGTGTATATTGATAGTCCAACGTCTGGTGCCGAAAGTCTATCCATCCCTTCTAAATCACCACGATGAGACTACATATAATATTATTGATTCAAGTTGTTGGACAAATGATTCTTCTACTTCATTAACGGTATGCGATGAGCTGAATTGAGAACAGGTCTAAAAAAGGAGAGGTGATTTGTTCCAATTACAGAAGTCAGCTATCCCAATAAAAGAGCAGAGGTCAACTGTTTCAATGACGAAGGTGATTTGTTCGGTTGGATTGGACCAAACGGGCCGCGGACATGACCTGGAGGGTATACACGTTTATTGTGAACTTTTACATGGGAGAAATCAAGTTGTACTTTAAACCGAAGACCAGAACCTATATCGTTTTGTATTTGCAACAGATTACATTTGACATTGGAGCAGTTCACCTTTGTCAGTAGAACAAATCACCTCTACCATTTTCTGTAGTGGTATCAGGCCTATTCACCTGTATCCAATTAATGTTATCTTTTTAATTTGTGGCTCATGAAATATGGGATTCCTGATTAGAAGGCCAGCCAAACTAAATGCCTGAGTATTATGTCTATTTTTGAGTTTTTATGAATGAAAGAGTTGCGAGACAACAAATTCTAAATTGATTTAAACTGCGTACTAGCTGAGCAAAAAATTTAAAATTTGCTTTTAATTATTTTAAACTTCTCTTAAGTGGCCACTTTCTAAACATTCATTCTTTAATTACTACACAACACTTTGAATTTGTCCAGTGACTTAATTTTCTATTACAAAAACTTTAAAATTAAATGTTCACCCGAAATTTGGAGCGAAGATTGAAGACACCGAATTTCCAAGGTACGGATTCCTAATGAGCTCATTTCTCACTCTTCCAGCACACTCACTCGATTCAGTTAAATTTAGACAATGGACTGAGCCAAACTCTTCCCTTTACTCACTCACAAAACTCATAAATCATCTTCATGTATTTCATAATATTGATATTGGGCCTTGTAATTCATATGCTAGCAAGGCTCTAAGTGGCAGTATATATTCAGCAATTCCTATATGATGCAAACAATGTATCAGAAAACACTTTTGACACACATTTGTTTAAAGACTACTGAACCCCAAATTACAATATCTGTGATTTCTAGTAAACGATCCGCTCTCTCTATTTATAGAACCCACCAGGCTAAACTTTTTATAGTCATAAGCAAATTTTAATAAACCATTTCAGAATGGAATGTAGAAGCAGAGGAGTTTATCTAAACCAAAACAATTAATAATGTCGACTTATTTAAATTTTCAGTTTCATAGACCCTACATTGTCAGTTACTAAGCTAGCTGTCCTAGCGGTTATAGTGGTTAATACTAATCCTTTCTGCTGCCAAATGAGCTCATCACTTAACTTTGCATGATGAGTTTAACCAAATTATATCAATATTCAGCTAACGATTAAAATTATGAAAAATGTATTATTTATATTTAGGAAATTACATTTGTGGCATAAAGCTATAAAAAATTTTTAAGAGGGCTCGACAAGCCGGGCGAAAAAATTTTGGGTTTTAGGGCAAAAATTCCTTTCTTTCTTTTTCGGGTGGCTCCGGCCCCCTGGCTGTGGCCTTGGTTTGTATGCATGACAAAGATTACAATCTCGTGATCAAAATCAGCCAGTGTTGGCAAGTGGTTAAATCCACTATAATACTACGGTTATATCCCGGGTTCCTTTGCTTCGGATAGATTAGATGCAGCATGGAGAAATACTAAGTATTCTCTTATGCTCTACCAAAATCTAGGGAGGTGATTGGCCAATCAGCAAGCGAAGAACATTTCTAACATTCCATGGAACATTCAGAATGTTCCAAACATCTAGAAAATGTCCGTTGCTGTTTCCACCGTAACATCATCCCACCTCAAAATGTGGGAGTTCTTTCCTCAAAAAAGACCAAATTGCAATTTTATTTACAACTAGTGAACCCAGCTAAGGGGCGAACCTGGCACTCAAGAGAAATTAAGCAGGCCACCCATCACAGTAATAAAAACAATTACGGGTCATATGGAAAAATTCCTAGACCAAAATAATAACTGTATTTCGCAGTGTCAAATACAGGGAATAATAAAATACTCTATTTTTAATAAACACCCCAGAATGTTTTCCTTTAAAATCAGAAAAATATGTTTCCGGGATTTTGGAAAACAGATTGTCTTCTTTAGCAAATTATTTCCAATCAATCACCAATAATCATCTTGTGTGAATTTGTATTATTGTTCTGATGTTATAATAATATGAAACAACTCATTTCGTTGGTTTAGAGGGAGGGGGCATGCGTATTTTGCTTTCGTGCTTTCAAGGAACGTGCATATTACGTTTATAGTTGAAGGGAGGAGGCGATGTCCAAAAGAGTTACAGCTAGCACTTGCGCTACACTTGGGAGAGGGGGTTTTAGGTTACGTAATATATACAGGTTTCCTACGCTCTCCTACCAAGACATAGATAGTCAGGTATTAGTGCCATTATATTATAAAATTTCAAGAAAATCAGTTAGCAATTAACATATTACAACCCATAATGACAAATTGAAGATATATAAAAGGTAAGTAATAAATGATAAAAGTGTAGTACAATAAAGAACCATGTGTCTGGTGTATAAATTGTAATTTTAAAAATTGACATCACACTAATTGATCCACAGTTAAATATCTGATGAGGTGAATGGGACACCCAGTCCTCCAAAGACAGTATCCTACAGTTGCATATGCTGTGTCAATCAAGTCTTTGCAAAATTCCAAACGAATTGTTGCCATCAGTTCAATTGGAAATACAAATTAATTTTTCCTATGAATCTCACCCCCTTCTCCAAAATGATTTCCTGGGTAGTTCCATAGGGTTTTAATCGGCGGCAGAGCCAAGGATTTGCCCGCTCGTTTATGGCCTCCTTGACACATACGCAACTCAAGCTAGCAGATTTTTTAATATGCGCTTTGGTAATGCTATGCGGCTTAAAAACTAGATTTGCTTGTGTGCATGGCCTGCTTCCCTCTACTTCAGCGGAGAGGGAGATAGCCATTTGATTGATTGATTGATTGAGATGATTTATTTAAGTGACCAATTGAAAACTATTACAAATACAAAGTATAGCAATGTGTTATCTCCCCGTCATGGTCACTCTAGACTAAATGAAAATTAAAAAGTTGCATAGTAGTAATAACAATAGATACATGGTCAATTTTGTATAAATATAATAATGATATAGATATCTTATTAACAGATTCTTTTACTCAGAAAATATTCTCGAATTTTTTTGTCGAAAAGTGAATAAGAATCAATTTCTTGTATGGTTGGGGGAAGAGAGTTCCATAGCTTTGCACTTCGATATGCATAAGAGGATCTGGCAAAAGAGCTTTGTATTTTTGGTAGTATGAGATCTCGTTGCCTTCGCATAGATCTTTCTCCTGGGGTTTTTACATAATAATCTTTTATGATAGCATGTTCTTTCATATCATTACGTGTGTTTATAACATGCAGATATATAAATAGGAGTGAAGATACATCTCTTCTCTCTTCTACAGTTAAAATATTAGATTTTTCTAAGTTTTCATATATTTTAGATTGCTTTGACATTCTTTTGTTCCATAATATTTTTTCACACATTCTTATTATTAGTTTATCTAGCTTACTTAGTTTTGTTTGACAAATGTTTCCCCAAATGGCTAGGCAGTAATCTAATTTAGACAAAATCAGGGAGTTACATATTATCCAGAGCTTATCCTTACTAAAAAATCGACGGTATTTGTTGATCATTGCCGTCCTAGCCCTCATGTCACTAATAACTTTGTCTGCGTGTAAATACCATTTTAAGTTTTCATCTAATATAACTCCTAGGTATACAAAATGAGTCACTTGTTCTAGTATTTCATGATTGACACTTATGGCGATGTTCACTTTTTTCATGTTTACTGGTCGAAATACCATCACTTTTGTTTTAGCACCGTTCAATTCCAGTCCATTTTCGATGCCCCATTTATTCAATGCTAGTAGGTCTAATTGTAGGAATGCTTCTGCTTTTTTGAGGTCCGTGGAGGAATAGAAGAGACAATAGTCGTCGGCATAAAGAACACTGTTGCAGAATATGGGAATTGTGGGGGCGTCGTTGATATAAATAGTGAACAATAGGGCGCTGAGCGAACTTCCTTGAGCTGTTCCACGATGTAGAAATTGTAGTTCTGACATTGTATCTGTACGTGGTAATTTTACTTTGATAGTCCGATGCATCATAAATGAGATCAGCCATGACTTCACATCACTTGTTATTCCTACACTTTCGAACTTTTCATCGAATTTGTCCCAGATAATTGTTTCGAATGCACGTTTATAGTCAATAAATGCAGCTACAGTGTACTGCCTATTTTCTCCTGCATGGTAGATATCGTTGGTCAGTCTTACTATGGCGGTGAAAGTGGAGAATCCGGAACGAAATCCGTGTTGGGACGGCGTTAGTTGTTTTTCATTGTGTAGATGTTTTTTGAGTTTAGTGTAGACAAGATATTCGAATATCTTAGATGTGGCACACAGAATGGAGATGGGCCGGTAATTTAATGGGTCAGTTTTTTCACCTTTCTTTTTATAGATTGGTATGACAGTAGCTTGTTTATACATATTTGGAAACACTTTATGTGTTAATGATAAGTTGAAAAGTTTAGTGAGTACTGGAGAAATTTCAGGTCCAATTAATTTGAGGTATTTTGCTGAGAGCCCGTCTATTCCTGCAGGTTTGTCGGTAGGATTTTTTTGTATTGCTAGAAGAACTTCCTCTGTAGTAAGTTTTATTTTTTCTAGATTCGCAGAATTGGTAGTAGTAAAGTAATTGTCTTTACTACTAAGAACCGTTGGTAATGCTTTCGGTATCACAAATGATCTGCATAGTTCATTAGCAATGTCTAATTGGGTCGTGAGTGTATTTCCGTTTGCTGTCAGCTTTTCGATTGTAGTTGTTTGTTTAACTCTGCCACTTTCGTCATTAAAATTTACCTTTACATTTACCAGCCTATAATATTATGTGAAACGGTCTTGCAAAGTGATTCTATTGAGCTAGATCTAGTAATCGAGATAAAAGGCTGTAAAGCCATTACCTACAATTTAACCTCTCATTCCGATAACGAAATACACACACAAACACCCATTGGCCAGCTATAATACACCCAATGGTTGTGAGTTTCAAATTCAAAATTGCAGTTAACTAACTGAACCTAATTGACAAATTAAGACTTCAATTTTAAACCGTTGTCACCAAATTGACCCCACTCGATATAAGGGGTATATCCCCATATCGGATATTACAAAACCAAAGAAACAAATGAATTCACCAAACCTTAAGAGGTAATAAAATACGCAGAATTCAAGTATAGAGACGGTTTAACTATCAAAACTAACCCCCACTAAACTAACTATGGGGGTTAACCCCCATATCGGTAAATACAAAACCTTGGAATTAAATGAATTCCCTCAACCCTACGGGGTAATTAATGCGCAGAATTCAAATATGGAAGGGGTTTATTCATCAAACTAACTCCCAACGATATAAGGGGTTCACCCCCATATAGGCCAAGATAAATACCTAGGAGATTAGGCGTCAGGTAGCCTGGTAGTTAAAGCAAGACATTTAAATTCCCTTTTTTTTCATTTTGGGTCAAAATTCGACAATTTTGTGCCAAAGTAAATGCTAATATCGAGATAGTGGCACTATCAGTACAACTGTATTCGGAAACAAATAATTTGGTAATAGCCAAAGTATTTCTAAAGATTTTTTTAGTAAATCAAATATTAGGTTGCAAATAAAATTTTGCAATGCCATACTGTTGCGTGAAAGGATGTTCTGTTTATAAAACAAGGGAAAAACCCGTTCAAACTCTACATAGATTTTCAGTAAATCTGTTTATACGACAAGAATGGTTAGAGCAATGTGGCACAAGTGAATCGGACAACTGGAAGTCAAAAAGACTATGCCTCCATTTTAAAAACGAGGATTACAAACAAAATGATGCAAATAAAAAAAGATTATTCTCAACAGCTATTTCAAGTGTCAATACTCCAGGTATATAAATAGTCTACGAATTATATGTGTTGAGAATTGTATTTGGGGAATACGATTTATGTTTTACGTTGTGAATGCCATAGATTTAGTTACTCTATGTATGATGCTAAAAATATTATTATTTTGCTATGTTTGAGCACCACACAAGAATCAAAATGATTGTTTAGTATGTTTGATGTTGTATTTTGTAAGACAAGACCCGATTAGACTGTAATAAGACCAGTACGTTATTCGATTAGAGATTTGTCTAGATTTTGCGTGCTGTGTTCACAATTGAATTTAATTCTAGTTAGGAAATAAACTCGTTGGGTAAGGATCGAGGATAACAGCTGAGTTGGCATTGTCAATGTCAACTCAACTGTCAATTATTATTGGGTTTTCAACAAAACTCTCATCCTGGAATATAAAGTGAAAAGCAGACGAGGTGGGACGTCATACTGAGTCAGACGTAGGACTACTCTAATAATATCACCATATCTATAAAACCATACCGTGCATTTATTGAAGGGTCTCAAAATGGTTATAGGTTAAAACATCGAAAGCCATTTGTTCGAATGACGTTTTATGGGAAAAATAAGATAGAATACATAAAGATAGAATGCAAAAACAAATGTTCGAATACCGAATGCACAAAGATAGAATGCAAAAACAAATGTTCGAATACCGAATACAAATTGGTAGAATTAATACAATCTAGGCTATGTGGACTGGGAATGGTAGATGTTTATGGTTGGAAGGTTAATCTGTCCACTGATGTTGCTGTGAATGTTCTTATAATTTAGATTCTCTTAAAATGGAAGTTTGTGTAATTATATTAGCTATAAAGTTTGGAAAATCGCAAAAAGGTAAAGATACATTAGCGTTGTGTAAATGTGGCCAGCTTGGGATACGGTAAAGCCAAAGAGGAAGCAATGGTTTTTGGAGGGGTATCATTTACAGTAGGTCTACATATCAAAGTGCATGTACGGCCATACAGTAATTTAAAAAACATTCTTTGAACCCCATTCTTCAGTAGTTATATTGAAAATTCCACATTTTGGGCTTTGACTTGAAGATATAAGTTCGTAATATATAATGCACAAAAAACACATTTTTCGGTTTCAAACGATATCTTCAAGTCGAAGACGAACATTTAGATGTCACATTCTATCATTTGGTATTCGGTATTCGATATTTTGTTTTTGCATTCCATCATTTGGTATTCGGTATTCGATCTTTTGTTTTTGCATTCTATCATTTGGTATTCGGTATTCGATCTTTTGTTTTTGCATTCTACCAATCATTCTACCAAATGACTTTCGATATTTTGGTTCCACACCCTCAAAATACGAGTAAAAACACTGATCAAATTAAATAACACACAAATTACCCGCCCGCAACAATATGTATAATAAAAATAACTTTATTATGACTGGAAACAACTGTAAAAATGGAACCTGATTGTAGGATCACTTCCAAACCCTACACATGAAACAATTCTCCCTCCGCTGGCTGCAAATACTCATTTTATAGTCAGAGTAGAAGACATCATTCTTAAAATAAAGTATGAATAATTTTTGCAATGCTGTGTTATCACAATTTGTTTGCATAAACGTTCGAAAAATTCAAAAATCAATGAAATTGTTTCCTTTAGAAATAGTGGGGAACAAGAAACTTTCCCATACTCAGGGATTATCAATTGTAAAAAAATTACGGATTATGAATTACCCCCCTCCAAAGCCCCAAGAATTACAAGAGCGCAGAATCAAAAGCACTATAAATCAAAAATCTCAGCTTTGCAGAAAACTGTTCAGAATTGTAGGCAGTTTAAAAAATCACAGGCAGGGAAAATAAAAAACTAAATCAAAAGCACAAAACGTTGCGTTATTGTCGTCACAAACTCTCTCTTCCAATTTCCAAACAATTGGAAACCATTTCCAAACAATTGGAAACCATTTCCAAACAATTGGAAACCATTTCCAAACAATTGGAAACCATTTCCAAACAATTGGAAACCATTTCCAAACAATTGGAAACCATTTTCAAACAATTGGAAACCATTTTCAAACAATTGGAAACCATTTTCAAACAATTGGAAACCATTTTCAAACAATTGGAAACCATTTCCAAACAATTGGAAACCATTTCCAAACAATTGGAAACCATTTCCAAACAATTGGAAACCATTTCCAAACAATTGGAAACCATTTCCAAACAATTGGAAACCATTTCCAAACAATTGGAAACCATTTCCAAACAATTGGAAACCATTTCCAAACAATTGGAAACCATTTCCAAACAATTGGAAACCATTTCCAAACAATTGGAAACCATTTCCAAACAATTGGAAACCATTTCCAAACAATTGGAAACCATTTCCAAACAATTGGAAACCATTTCCAAACAATTGGAAACCATTTCCAAACAATTGGAAACCATTTCCAAACAATTGGAAACCATTTCCAAACAATTGGAAACCATTTCCAAACAATTGGAAACCATTTCCAAACAATTGGAAACCATTTCCAAACAATTGGAAACCATTTCCAAACAATTGGAAACCATTTCCAAACAATTGGAAACCATTTCCATTGAAACCATTTCCAAACAATTGGAAACCATTTCCAAACAATTGGAAACCATTTCCAAACAATTGGAAACCATTTCCAAACAATTGGAAACCATTTCCAAACAATTGGAAACCATTTCCAAACAATTGGAAACCATTTCCAAACAATTGGAAACCATTTCCAAACAATTGGAAACCATTTCCAAACAATTGGAAACCATTTCCAAACAATTGGAAACCATTTCCAAACAATTGGAAACCATTTCCAAACAATTGGAAACCATTTCCAAACAATTGGAAACCATTTCCAAACAATTGGAAACCATTTCCAAACAATTGGAAACCATTTCCAAACAATTGGAAACCATTTCCAAACAATTGGAAACCATTTCCAAACAATTGGAAACCATTTCCAAACAATTGGAAACCATTTCCAAACAATTGGAAACCATTTCCAAACAATTGGAAACCATTTCCAAACAATTGGAAACCATTTCCAAACAATTGGAAACCATTTCCACAAAACTGAAAACCGTTTCCAAACAATTGGAAACCATTTCCACAAAACTGAAAACCGTTTCCACAAAACTGATAACCGTTTCCACAAAACTAGAAACCATTTCCACAAAATTGGAATGCATTTTTACTTATTTATTTTTATTTTTTGGAACACTTGGATTTCCAAGTCATGTTAGAGGAGTCGTGGTCCATGGCAGTGTAACTTCCAGTCGTGCGCCGTAAGTTGAAAGTAATGTACGACTTTATAATGCTATGCTTTTTAGCGACGGAGTTTCGTTGGCTCGAATCTTGATAGATGCATGAATAGCCTACTTGTCATCCACTGTGTTAAGGGGAGCCACCCCTCCGTCGAGGTATCTACCGGAATTTGGCATGAACTCGATCTATTTACATTGAGTTGAGTACAAAACCATTCAAATTTTATTTTTTTAGGAAATCAAGGAAAACTCAAAAACTCTTCCGTTTTCAATTTTGATTTTTTTACCTAAAATTCTTACAGGGTCGTGGAGGGTCACAAGTTTGCGTTTTGTTCAAAAAGACTTTTGGTTATTTTATAAAAAATTCATAAACCTATCCCGCCAAAAAAAATAAAAAACTTTTTGGTAGAATGGCCAGTGTGACCTTTACAGGTCAAATTTGTAACATATCTGAAACTTGTGACCCTCCAGGATCTTCATCCTAAATTTTGAGATCAACTACGCCCAGATTGCTTGAAAATTAGGCGACTTATCCATGATTTCCTGGAGTAGGAAATTACATTGAAAACCAAGTACTACTGCCTGACCTTAAAATGATCCGACGTGAGCGATGAAAAATATCTTATCAACTGAAAATTTTTTGTTGGTGGTTCTCGGTTGATAAATATGTATCGCATTCTGTACTATTCTGTTGTTTCGAACCAGTTGAGTTAATTCGTCACCAAAATTTTAGACGGATATCTCACTAGTATTTAAACTGCAGAAATCTGGCGGTTTCTGGGGAAAATGTTAGGTTGATAAAATTTTCAATTGAATCCTGTTCATCTTTTCTGCCCTGGTTGGCATTCGGCTACTAGTTAATTTAAAATGAAGGTATAAAATAATTGTCCCATTTTCAATGACTTTAATAAATAGTAGGCATTCGTTTAAAATTATGAAGTTTTTGTTTTGTAGAGAATTTTCTGCTTTATTTTATATAATAGGAAACCAAATTGTTTTGTCATCACATGAAGGATTGAAGTGCTGAAAGGAGGTTGTGGGCGTGGGTCGGGTTTTTTATGAGTCGGGGTTTTTGGGTTTTTTGGCAAAAAACCAACCCCGCTTCATTTAAAAAACCTTGGGTTTATTGGGTTTTTTGGATTTTTTTACAAAACATACATAATGTGCACTAAAGCTCCATCTAGATAAGCAAAAACGTACTAATTTTCTCATATTTCTATTCAAAAATGTAAACAAATGTGCAATCAGGTGGAAACAAATTGTAGCTACTACACTTTTACCTGCAAAATATGCATCACGTATTGAAATTACTAGGTTAGCTATATCGTCTGCTTAATATTACAACGTAACAAGCCATTTTATCATGGCTGCGACAATGTACCAAACCACTGTTTACTTTGTAGCAGCCATGATAAAATGGCTTGTTACCTTGTAATATTAAGCAGACGATATATTAGTTTTAAGTTTTTAAGTTTTAATCGTTGTGGAAGATTATATTGTTGTATACATAATTATGCTCAATTTTAATTAGCTCCTTACATTTTCAATTCATTGCTGTACTGCTTCACAATTAAAGCTCCAAATTAATGAAGGAATTTTGTGAAGTCAATTTAATCAGTAAAATGTTATAATGAATAGTTATTCATTAGTTGTTATTAAAGAGTAATATAGTATAGATGCTCAAAAAATTGCACGTTTGGTGTGTTAAAATATGTTAACAATAAAAATTTTCGTTTTAATTTTTGTTATTATATGCGTAAGTAATAAATAGCAATTGCAAGATTACACAGATGTTGTTATTGTCAGCTGTAGTTTTTTATATGGTATAGTATAGGCTTGCATTTATGCCTATAGTTATTTAAAAAAAACCTTGAACCCAAAAAACCCTAAAAAAACCCAAAAAACCCGGGGTCGTAGGTTTTTTCCTAAAAAACCCGGGTTTTTCGATACTTTGTGAGAGGCCACATATTGTCAATAGATAACAATAATAGGTAGAATATAATGAGTAAAATCAATCGAAATAGGAAACTAAAATGAATTGTTGAATTACTATGTATGGGAAGCTCTGTAAGTCAGCCATGCCCATGCCTATGGGAACATTTTCCAACATCGAATTCTTGAGAGCTCATTAATGCCATTCAAACTTGGCTTCAATTCCAATTGGCACCCACCTACAAGATTATTAGTGTGTCACTTATAGCCACAATCGCAGTACTTGGCTCACTGCCATGACCATAATACATTATATAACATGCAATATAAAGGAGTATGTTACACTATTGCATTGCTTGCTGTAAAACCAGATAATACTCTGTTCAACAAAAGTTGGTTAAATATACAGTACTGCACCAATTAATTAAGCAGTGAATTATAGAATGTTCATATACAGTTATAATTTTGTATGGTCAATGATAGTTTTAATATTGTTAACATTATTTCAATCTGAGTTTGACCATCGCAATTCCATTAATGACAGTTTAAAATACCTTTAAAGTCTTCATATTATACATACTACATCCAAACAACAAGTGAAATAGGTCATTTGGTTTGTTCAAAATACAAAACGAGCAGTGAATATTACAATCGTACTAAAATATATTTTGCTTATAGCATAAAACCTATAGTAAGCCGTAACAGAAACTCGCCTAAGTAAAGGGGATCGTATGTGGCTTCTAAAAGGGTTATATTGAAAGTGGGTGTACAACAAAATAATTTGGCAGTTCGTACAAAGGCTTTGGCAGTTAGGTCATAAAGGAATTTAGCATTAATTTAAAGAATTAGTATTATAAGAAAGGAAAGTTGTTTTTTCGCGTAAAAGAATTGGTTTTTTATAAAAGATATAACAGTGGTCAACCAAGGAAAGTGTACATTAAAGAGTACATGTAGTCGAGTGGCTCGAGTGGTATTTTTGACATAATTATTTTCCACAGGAAAGATGTGTTCAAACATGTTACATATTCTTGGAATAGCCTTTTATTTTCGTAGTCAATATTAATCTACTGCTTTTAGGTTTTGCATTTTTATCACTTCTCAATATTTTTTTCTTAAAAAGTGAAAATAATGAAAAATGGGAAATGGTGTTATATTCAATGAAGAAAAGTGGGTATTAACAACAACTAAGTGTGACAATAGGTCGCATGTATGTAGCGGTCAAGCACAGAGTCGAAAAATGAGTGTCAGTCTCTCTCTCTCTGATATTAGTTGGTCTGTTGAACTTGAAAGGTGAAAATCTTAATATGCTGCAAAGTAAGATTAGTGATAAGCTAGTAAATCTATCTGCAATATCTGAGTTCGAACAAATCAAAGATGTTATAACTCCGGTGGCACAGGAGAATGGAATGTTTAAAAGCAGAATATTGCAGCAAAATTACACGATACGATATCCGAAATATTTTAACAGTATAGCCCGATTGAAGAAAAAAGAAACAAGAACTGCCAATAAAAATTATGCAAAATCACAACCGCTGAATGAAAACCTAAAACTCCGTTGCATAGAAACTAAAAATGACTTCTACAAATATAGAAATTCCTGCAAAAAAGACTACTACGACAAAGTAACGCAAGATTTGATAAACTCGAGGAAGCCAGCTTTCTGGGCGGATCTGTCAAACTATAGAAGGAAGACCAATTACAATTACTCCAAATTGCCGCAACCATAAATATTCAAAAACTACTTTGAAAGGATCTACCACTTCAGAGACAACGGACCACAAAATCCTACACAATAAAAAGTCAAAATTTTTAGAACTGGATAAGGAGATTAATTTAACCGAGTTGAACCCAGGAGTCAAGTGTCTGGCGACTGGAAAATCCCCAGGAGAAGATAACCTACAAAATTCAAATTTGGAAAAACGCCTCCATACAATTAGAACTTCATGTCCTTAACTGCTTCAACAACTACTGGAGACAAGAAAAAGTTCCAGACTCATGGACACAGATAGTTATCCCAGTTATCACTACTATCTAAAAAAAGGAGGCTAGAGAGGATCCAAAGAACTATAGGCCAATAAGCTTAGCTAACAACATTTTAAAACTGTTCACATGAGTAAATGTGTGGAAATCTCCAGCATAATAGTATGTAAAGTTATGTGCTAGAATTTACAGGATCATACGATGTCTCCTATCATCTTTTCTTGAACTTTTGTCCTACTTTTTCTGTGAATGTATGAACAGAAGTCCACTTCCAGACACCAAATTGCATAATTGGTACCTGGAAGCGGACTGTCATTTCCAATGTATGGACTAAGGTCGAACCCTATTTAGATACCGATAGCTAAGTATGTCAATGCTAGGTTATTTAAACCTGCGACTTACCTGTAATTTCAATTCAGTCGACTCTGGTCTCTATCTATATACACACCTCTCTAATTCTCTGTAAATAAAATTACCTTTAGAGTTACACGTTTCAGCCACGACTAGTCTCATTTCGCCCTTCTTTAAAGTAGGCTCATCTTTGACTTAGACTTTTTTACTCTCACATCTTCAAGAAATTCACCTCCTACCGATTCTCAAGAACTTGTGTTCTCAATCACCCAGCAAAGGTTTTGCAAAATTGAGATCTGGCGCCCCTGGTTAGGCAGAAGAATCTACAATTTTTTGAAGAAAAAGTGACAAGTGGAATACTACGAAGATGGCTCCTACTTTGGCGGACATCGAGCAACATCTTCTGATGCTGAGGATGAAGCGAAATCCTATCCGGCTGGACTTCGAGAAGAACTGCACCGACTTTGAAGAAGAACTCCTTAAATCAGAGCCTGACAAAATCGTGGCAGATGGTCTCATCAGGAATCTCAGCCGAAAAGGAGCCGCCCTCTTGGAACTCGACGAGCGGATCATGGCTACCATCCTGGACAAGGTGCTCCTTCCGGAAGCTGTAGATACAGCCCAAAAAGTCGCCGCTGAACATGCAAATGCCGAAAAATTTCAGGACAGGTTGGGTCTTCTTCGAGCAGCTGCCGAAACACTCCAGGCGAAAGACGACAGTCAATACGACAGTTGCAGCAGCCATTCAGCAGCCAACCATCGAGGAAGTACAGACCGGAGGATGAAACTTCCCAAGATAGAGTGGAAGAAGTTCTCCGGCGACCCAAAGGACTGGCTCGGTTTCTGGGGGCATTTCGAGAAGATAGACTCCGACTCCACCATGAATGCAGCCGACAAGTTCCAGTATCTCCTGCAAGCTGTGGAGAAAAAATCCAGAGCAGGAGAACTCGTCGCAAGTTTCCCCCCGAGTGCAAGCTGCTACCCAAAGGCCATCGAGAGCCTAAGGAGCCGGTTCGGGAGAGAAGACATTCTGGTGGAAGTGTACGTGCGTGAGCTGCTACAACTCGTCCTTCAGAGAGCAGCCCACCAGCAGAAAATCGTCCTGTCAAGCCTCTACGACAGACTGGAAACGTCCCTCCGGGCTCTGGAGACTTTGGGACTCACCTCGGACAAGTACGCTGCCATGTTGTACCCGCTGGTTGAATCCTGCCTACCCGAGGACGTGCTGAGAACATGGGAAAGGAGAAGAATCCACGCAATCCCACTGGAAGCGCCGAGCGACTCTGCAACCGCCGCCGCTGCCGATGGAAGCCAGGTTGGTGTATCTCCTCCATCCACAACTCAGCCAAACCAACTCACTCTCCTGATGACCTTTCTTCGCAACGAAGTGGAAGGAGAGGAACGTATCGCCATGGCCAGAAAAGGATTTGCCGTGGACGAAAAGGCCAAAAAAGAGCAGCAGTCGAAGCAGCCCAAAGGAGAAAATTCTCGGGATGCCCCGACGGCAGCTGGACTCTTCAATGGTGAGCCCACTAAATCCACGGAGAAAAAGAAAAAAGATCCCTGCATCTTCTGTGGAAAACGACACGAAGGCAAGGACTGTTTTTCGGCTTCTAAAATGTCCCTGGACGAGAAAAAGAAAATTATCGCCGAAAAAAATGCCTGCTCCTGCTGCTTCCTGCCGAGTCACTCTGGAAAATGCCGAGTTTTTGTTGCCTGCACGTTGTGCTCGAAGAAACATTACGTTGTAATGTGCCCAGATCTGCAATCGATGAGGACAACCACTACAGCTAAGATGACGGAGACAACAGCGACCAGCAACAAAACCGCCGATCCTAGCAATACTCTTGCCAATCAGACCTGCACGGAGGAAGTCTTTCTGCAAACTCTCTTGGTGAGGATCTACAACGGCTCGGAGGAAAGGATCGTCCGTGCTCTGATCGACACCGGTTCCCAGCGATCCTACCTGGACAAATTCGCAGCTGACACTTTGGGCTACTCCAGCATAGGTGAGGAGAAAATCCGCAACAGTCTTTTCGGAGGACATGTCACCGAGGAGAAGACCCGCAAGAAATTTCGTGTCTGGCTGAGTAGTATGGACCGAAGCTATCACTGCAACTTCGTCACTCTGGACCAGGAGAAGATCTGTGGGACTATCCCTCGAGTTCGAAATGGCCCGTGGATGAAGGAGTTGAGCAGAACGGGGATCACGCTGACTGATGTTGGAGCTGAGCTACCCGAGATTCGTCTGCTGATTGGAGGAGACGTCGCTGGCAAACTTTTTACCGGGAGAAAACAGGATCTTGCCAGTGGACCAGTCGCTATTGAGACTTTCCTGGGATGGACTCTGTTAGGAAAAACTGGAAACAGCCCACAACCCTTAGCTGCCGCCACCATTGTCACCTCCGCTCATATTTCCGATGTCGACCTCCAAAATCTCTGGAAACTGGATGCGATCGGTATCACGGATACGGCGGAAAAGCAGACGCGGGAGGAACTTCAACAATCTGCCATGAACTACTTCAAGGAGACGGTGACTAGACAGCCCGACGGCCGCTACGAAGTCTCCCTGCCTTGGATCTCTGACCACGGCCACCTGAGGAGCAATCGACAGATCGCGGAGAACAGACTGCTGAATTCGACGAAGAAATTAAAAGCCGAAGGACTGATGACAGCCTACGATAATATCTTCAAAGAGTGGCTCTCCGACGACGTCATTGAGAAGGTCCCTCCGAAGGAAATCTCACTTTTCGGGCACTTTCTTCCGCATCGAGCAGTTGTGAAGCAGACGAGTGAAACAACTCCAATTCGCCCCGTCTTCGATGCCTCGGCCCATGAGAAATTTTCTCCATCCCTCAACGACTGTTTGGAGAAGGGCCCAAATCTCCTAGAGCTGGTGCCAGACGTTATCATCCGATTCCGATTGCACCGATTTGGACTGGTGTCAGACATCAAACGTGCGTTTCTCCAAATGGGGATCAAGAAAGAGGACCGAGATTTTCTTCGGTTCCTGTGGTGGGAGGACCCTCTTGAAAATTGCGAAAAGATGGTGGAGCACAGACACAAGCGAGTTCTCTTTGGCGTCTTATCTAGCCCCTTCCTGTTAGGGGCCACCATCAACCATCATTTGGACTCCGCTCCGCCACACCTACAGCAAACTGGGCAGCTACTAAAGACGTCCTTCTATGTGGACAACTCTATCGCCAGCTTTGCCACCCAAAAAGAGATGGATGCTTTTCGGGAGGAGTCTACTGCTCTCATGGCCTCGGCAAAGTTTGACTTACGAGGATGGACATCCAACTCGAAAACTGCAGGAGAGGACAAAAATTTACTCGTGCTTGGATTATCCTGGGGACTCCAAAAGGACACATTATCCTGCCCATTGAGTGGAAATAGTCTGGAGCCCATGGAAATCGTCACAAAGAGGAAAATCCTGTCCGCTGCACATCGTGTCTTCGATCCTGTCGGGTTCACCTGCCCTGTCACACTTCTGCCGAAGTTACTACTACAGCGCATCTGGGAGCTCAAAGCTGGATGGGATGAAGAGCTGCCCGAGGAAATCACCCGTTGCTTCAGAAAATGGTACCGTTCTCTACCTCGCCTCTCTGAAGTACAGATTCCCCGATGGTTGTTTGGGACGGACTGTCCTAGAATTTCCTGGGAACTACATGTCTTCGTTGACGCCAGCAAATCCGCCTACAGCACCTGCATCTTTATCAGAGGCGAAGGAGCGGAGGACGTCGTTGTACAACTGGTCTCCGCCAAGACGAGAGTGGCCCCAGTGAAGACTGTCTCAATTCCTCGACTGGAGCTGATGGCCTGTTGCATCGGAGCGCGCCTAGCTGACTCCATCAAGAAATCCATCACCTACCCTGAAATACAAACTACATTCTGGACTGACTCCGCCAACGCCCTTTCCTGGATCCGTAAGAGCGAGCAGTGGGCAACGTTTGTGGCTAACAGAGTTAAGGAGATACGAGAGCTGAGTGACCATGAAGCTTGGAGACATATCCCTGGCCAACTCAACCCCGCTGATCTTCCTTCTCGAGGCTGCACCACTGACCAGCTTCTGGAGTCCACATGGTGGGAGGGACAAGATTGGCTACGAAAGTCAGAAGATTCCTGGCCCAAGCACTCTTTCTGCCCAGACGAAGAAATCGTTAATTCGGAGCGGAGGAGAACAGTTGCGGCCCACACCACGACTACAGATGCTGAGAAATTCTCCCAAATTCTGATGTACTACATGTCGGAGTACGACAGCATCGTTCGTGTCGTGGCCTACCTACGTCGATTCGGAGCGAGACGAGACAACCCCGCCGACCAACCAACGGTCATTCTGACTGTCGACGAGTTGGAAAAAGCTGAGAGGTCTCTCGTCTATCTGATACAAAAAGAAGCCCTGGCAGACAACCCGGACATCTTCAAATGCGTCCGAACTTTTCAAAATGCAGATGGGATTTTGCGGCTGAAAACAAAGATTCTACAAAGAGAGGACGAGCGCAATTTTAGGAGCCCAGCAGTTCTACCGCCCAAACATCCTCTCGTGAAACTACTCATCACAGCAACCCATTTAAAGATGAGCCATGCTGGTGCACAGTTCGTGCAGTCTGCCCTGAGAGAAAAATACTGGATTCTCCGCTCTCGGAGAACAATTACGGAGGTCATCCATTCCTGCGTGCGATGCCGAAGATTCAGCGCCAAACATCTTGACTCAGAGCCCACGGCCCTACCTCTTGATAGAGTTCGAGATGCAGCTGTATTTGAGGTCACCGGAGTTGACTTGACCGGCCCACTTTACCTGAAAGGAGGGAAGAAAGTCTGGATTGTACTCTACACGTGTGCGGTCTATCGGGCAGTCCACCTGGAGCTGACCAAATCTCTCTCCACTGAGGCTTTTCTGCAGACTCTCCGCCGGTTCATCGCTAGAAGGGGCCGTCCCGCCACCATATACAGTGACAACGGCACCAACTTCGTCGGAGCTGACAATCTTTTCTCCAGCCTCAACTGGGACGTTGTTACAAAGCAGGCGGCGGTCTTGAAAATCCAGTGGCGGTTCATTCCAGCTACCGGGGCGTGGCACGGCGGTTGGTGGGAGCGGCTGGTCCAAATGGTGAAGCGGATTCTTCGGCCGGTGTTGGGGAAAGCGTCTCTACTCTACGAGGAACTCTCGACAATCCTGTGCGATGTGGAAAGTATCCTTAATGCGAGACCTCTCACCTACATCTCAGAAGACCCGGAGGACCTAACTCCACTAACTCCATCCATGTTCCTGCAAGACGTGAGGGAGACCGGAGTCGCCGACATGGATGTCCTGGACAGTCATGGTCTCAACAGACGCCTCAGATACTGCCACAAGTTGAGGAAGGATTTGCGAAGCAGATTCCGGAGCGAGTACCTGGGCATGCTAATCCAACCTCAATCAACCAAAGGAAAGTTGGACACTATTGCTCCGGGGAACGTCGTCCTCGTCGGCGACGACCTACACAAACGTCTCGATTGGATCATGGGGAAGGTGGTCGACGTGTACCCAGGATCTGACGGCAAAGTTCGAGTAGTGAGACTTAAGACTGCAAAAGGTGAACTCATCCGCCCCATCCAACGACTCTATCCCTTAGAAGTTTCATCGGAGGAGCGTTCAACTCTGCAGCCTCTCCACTCAACTCCATCGAAATCCGACGAACACAACTCTCCTGAAGTATCTCAGCCGAAGAATGTCAGAAGAAGTGGACGCCTCCCTAAAATCCCTGACCGACTCACCTATTATCACAAGTGAATAGTGTTGTGCCAAATGTATTTATAGATATTATGAAGGAATTTTTGAATTCTATTTCAATTATAATATGATTTGATTATTGTTATAATTTTCATTGTCAATACCTATATGCTGTATCTTTATAATTAAGCCGTAAATCTATTAGACTTAATTAGTGGGAGAATGTGGAAATCTCCAGCATAATAGTATGTAAAGTTATGTGCTAGAATTTACAGGATCATACGATGTCTCCTATCATCTTTTCTTGAACTTTTGTCCTACTTTTTCTGTGAATGTATGAACAGAAGTCCACTTCCAGACACCAAATTGCATAATTGGTACCTGGAAGCGGACTGTCATTTCCAATGTATGGACTAAGGTCGAACCCTATTTAGATACCGATAGCTAAGTATGTCAATGCTAGGTTATTTAAACCTGCGACTTACCTGTAATTTCAATTCAGTCGACTCTGGTCTCTATCTATATACACACCTCTCTTATTCTCTGTAAATAAAATTACCTTTAGAGTTACACGTTTCAGCCACGACTAGTCTCATTTCGCCCTTCTTTAAAGTAGGCTCATCTTTGACTTAGACTTTTTTACTCTCACATCTTCAAGAAATTCACCTCCTACCGATTCTCAAGAACTTGTGTTCTCAATCACCCAGCAAAGGTTTTGCAAAATTGAGAAAATGAGTAAAAGGTTGAACTATTGGTGTGAGAAAAACAAGTTTGGTTAGGTTAGGTTAGAGTTTCAGGCTGCATACAGGCCAGGGAGAGGTTGTGAAACCCAAGTTTTTGCCTTGAATTCAATTATTCAAACTTCTCTTAGCAAGAAAAGAAAACTTTTTGCATTATATGTGGACCTTTCATCTGCCTTTGACTCCGTACGAAGAGAAAAGCTGTGGAAGAAGCTAGAGAACGCTGGTTTAAGTGCAAAATTCATCTCAATGGTAAAACACATCTATTCTAACGCCCAAGCTAAAATTAGGACATCGAATAGTGAAAGTGAGTATTTTCCTATCTTAAAGGGTTTATTGCAGGGAGAAACATTGTCAAGTAAGTTATTTACTCTCTATATAAATGATATTGAAAAATTTGAAAATTCCAATACATTTGGTATAACCATGGGTAAACTTATTGTGCATGCACTGCTATACAGTGATGATATTGTTCTTCTGGCAACAAATGCTGTTCACCTACTAGAAAAAATAGAAATTCTGTTAAAATATCTTATTGAAAATGGGGTGATTGTTAACTTAACCAAAACTAAAATTGTAGTATACAGGAAACAAAGAAAACTAAAGGTTGTTCCAAAATTATTATGGGAAAATGTAATTATTGAAGTTGTTGATTCTTACATATATTTGAGTGTACCTTTTCATGGACAGTATAACAAAGAAAAAATATACCAATACTTTAAAGAAAAGGCAGAAAACTCAATATCATCTCTATTTGTAGTCTTCTATAAATCAAGACTAACCACACTAAATAATCATAGCCATTTATTTGATTCCCTTGTCCACTCTGCAATGTCTATGTAATATCCATTTGGGATCTAAAATTCTTTGAAAAATTTGAAATTTTTCAAATGAACTTTTTAAGACGGCTTTTCAATGTTCCAAAGTGGACACCCAAATGGGTACTCAGATTAAAAACCCTGATTCGTCCAATACAATTATCTCATGTCAAAAATGTACTAATTTTTTGGTCAAAACTTATTAGCCTGCCTAAAGATAACTTAATATATCAATGTTATGTAATTCTCAAAGAAAATTGTAATAATTAAAGTGAAAGGTATAACTGGTACAGTAAAATTAAGTCCATGGTAATTAAATATGATATAACTGAATACAAAGATGTAGATGTAGATTGTGTGGAAAAATCTGAGTTTAATTTCAATGTTAAGAGAGCAATTTGTAAAATTAAAAGCAATATACAAACCAAGATATTATTAGAATGAAAATGACAAATAAATTTAAAATAATTTGCGGTTGACTGTTGCATACTGAACATATGGTTCTCAGTATTGGATTCGGTGACTGATGTTTCACTGAACGCAACTTTCAACCTGGAACTGGCCACTGGCCTAAACATAAACAGGCAAGTAAAATTTCTAACAACAATATGAATTAAATATCTGCAACATTTAGTCAAGACAATTTAATCAAGTCGTCGTCAATTAAACCTAACTGAAACCAAAATTAAATGCGAATAATTTACACAAGGAAAGTCTTATGAAATCTGAGGGGCAAAGCTGGACAATCAACAAATGAGAAAATAGTATGGGCATTGAAGAACACCGGAGTTTTAAAGTACAGAAGTTCGAGGGCGGGCAGACTAAACAAAATCCAAAAAATCAACCGATGGGCTCACCGTGCAATAGTTCAATCCCAACGTCAATCAACTCTGATACCGATACCACTAGAAAAGATTGAAAATAATTTTCCAACAATTTTTCTTTCGAATGCTACATCTTTAAACAATAAGAAGGATGAGTTTGTTATAACCGAAACATGGGAAAATGACAATTCCAGTTTAGACGTTTCTGGATTCTGTAGATTTGAAAACCGAAGAACTAAAAAGAAAGGTGGAGGAGTATCAATCTATGTAAATGAACAAATAGCAATTAAAGTGATCTGCGATTTTGAAGTTCCTATAAATATCGAAGCTGTATGAATCTACATAAGGCCTAAATTATTACCCCGTGAAGTATCTGGCATAGCAGTTTGTGGCATTTACTATCCGACCCCAACTAAGAAGACCTTGGAGTATGACGACCATCAAGTGGAACGAGCTACATTTAATGAAATTTTTGATTTTCTGCAACATTCTATCGACCATCTAAGAACACGTAATGAAAATATTGGAATAGTAATTGCTGGCAGAGTTCTATTTTAGCCGGCTTTTTTACATTTTGCCCACCCACCCGGGCAAAAGGGGCAAATGGGGCAAAACGGGTAAAAGGGGCAAAAAGTCAAAATCGTAGTTCATCTACCAAAATAGATGTCGCATCGATGTCTCTTCGTTTTTACGTACCTAAAAACAGGCTTACTAGAATATTATTAACTCCGATTTTCAATGACAAACAGTTAGTTTACTTGCGTGAGTTATGTTTGCAATTTTTTTGTGCTATTTTTAAAACCTTAATTTTACTTTTGCCCCTTTTGCCCCTTTTGCCCACTAGCCACCTGACATTTTGCCCGCCCACTAGCCACTTTTACCCCCTAGCCACCCGCCCACTAGCCGGTGGCTAATAAAACTCTGATTGCTGGAGACTTCAATGATTTTGATGTAAAACAATTAAGTAAGGCTAACTCCTTGTGTCAGGTAATAAAATTTCCAACATTTCATAAGAATGATGGTAAAATGTCAGCCCTTAATAAAATATAAGAGCTCTGTCTAATGTTAGAAAACGAGCTCTATCAATTGTATTAGGGTGCCCCATACCTCAATCTGCGTATGAAGGAGTATGCAAAGCAACTGGCGTAGAAACCTTAGAGGTGCGTAGAAGTATGCTACTAATAAAATTTGGTATACAATTATTCAATTCAGATTTGTTTAGAACTGTACTACCACCCTATTATATCAATGAAAGGAGAATTACAAGACAAACCCAAAATATATTATGGCAGCCAAATAGTACAAAAATTAAAAAGATGTATGGAAATTCTACAGTGCCAAAAATTACTAGTACTTATTAACATCATGTATAAACACAACGAAATAAAATGTAACAATGACATAATTTTTAGGTAAGACTAATTAAACTATTATATATTACTTGAAATCTTTAATCTGTTAACGTCATGTATTTATGGTTGTAAAATTCAGTTTTTTAACTGCCTTGTAACCGTTCAGATAAATAAAACCTAATACCTAATACCTAATATATGCTAATCAAAACACTCATGTAAAATTTCAAGAATATCTAGAATGCACAAAATCTTGGTCTATTACACAAATCATTTTTCAATTAAGAACTAATGCAAACCAACTAACTGTGTCTAAAAAATCATTGAAATTAAATGTGCTTGAAAATTTCTATAACGAAGATATAAGTGATAAGTGTTAAAATAGCTGTCTAGAAATAGAAGAATATTTAAATCACATCATGCTTGAATGCCCTTATTATAGTGAACTGCAAGAGAACCTTACACTAAATAACGTATAATGATATCTATTGTAAAATGTCAAATGAACAAATTAAAACTTTATACGTGTTCTGGCTGCAAATAGATAAAATAAGAATCTAAAAATATTATGAATATTTACATCTCAGACAAGCATTATATGACTAATATAACTATACCTATTTACTGATGTAAAGGCTTTGTCCAAAATCATCGAATAAATAAACTAAACTAAACTAGTAGTTGGTTTGTTTAATTAACTGTATTTTTTGAACAGAAAAAAATGGTAAAAGATAAAATTAAATGACAAACCGCTAATGATTTCCAATTATTTCCCTTTTCAACAAAATTGAATGTGAAATATTTCGCAAAATAAAGTTATAAAATATTACACTTGCCATCCCTCGCTGTTCTATGTGACATCCAATATCAATCGAATCTAATTTCTTATCATTGTGACAATTGTGACGGTCAAACCACTGTGAATGTTCAAATAACTCAAAGTTTATATCATTGATCAGTTACAGTTTAACCTAATTCTACAATTCTCTTATAAAACAAGTTAACACTGTACCCAGTACCGTATTTAGAAGTCGATTTCTGAGTGGGCAATGGCGTCATGCGCATATATGCATATGCATATTCACGCGAAGCGCGACATATTAGGTTAGGTCAGGTCATTGCGTTCAAAAGTTATGTTGTTAAAGGAGTTAACCTAAACTAACCAATTTCCTATAGTCAACGTAGTGTGATATCAGTGTCAGAGTACTTATCAGAGTAAAAATTTTATCAATTTCGAATCATTGGCTTAGCAGTTATAAGCAGTTAAATGTAAATTAATTTGATAATATTGGGATACAAATAGTAATACTAAATCCCGCCAACATTTTCCTAGACAGTATTTGATATTGAATTGGTCAGCGACATTGTCAGAGTACGGTAAAACATATTTAATCAATTTCGGATCACTGGCTTAGCAGTAATAAGCAGTAAAATCTAAATTAATGGTATAATATTGAAATTCTTCATAATATTAGCATGTAGAATGACAGTGATGGAAGAGAACCATAGTTTCGGATATTCCCATTTCCCAGCAAATTTTGCTTGGACACTGGGAATTCCCACCAATTTGGGAAATAGTGGGAAATAGTGGGAAATGGGTGTCGCCATCTTGCGGAATTAGGGTCTATTTCCCACTTGATTTTTCTATTTCCCATTTTCCCACCCACTTGGCCTTTTTGTTTCCCACTTTGCCTACTGGGAAATGGGAAATGTCCAACTTCTTTCATTTCCCACTCGAAACCATGAAGAGAACTTGTTGTAACCAGTTAATTAAGTTTAAGTTTAAGTTTAAGTTTAGCTTTATTAAAGTGACAAAATAGGCCCCTCAATTACACGAATTGAAATCAGTAAATAACAGTTAAGCTACCACTGCTCTTCCCCCAAAGTCACATATAAAATTAAATTAAACATAATATAACCAAATCATATTAAATACCATTAATGGATACAGCCAATAGGATTAAGATTAATATTGTCAAGTTAAGGTTGGGACTGGGGATGATGCGACCTCAGATAGTAGAGCTGGCACGGTTGCCTTTGGTATGCTCTCACGGACTGTTCATGCGCCTACCCGGGTACTTGTTAGCCAGTAAACCATTTCCCGAAAACCGCCGCCAGTCAAGAATAAGAGATGACTTTATTCGTAGCTTCTCACTCCAACTCCAATGGTACAATGTTCATGGCATGCTCATGCCTCAATGTCTCTCAACTGAATCACCACAACTGAATGACCACATGGCGGCTTGTTCTTCGCCTTTTTCTGGTCGTCTCTGCTCTATCTTGAGCAATCCCATCAACCACTCGCGTGGATGTCTGTGATTGGTCAAGGAACAGCAGAGCCGCCAGTTACAATACCTTTAAATGATATTTCCACATGACATCTCCCTGTTCAAAGACAGTCTGTTCCACCAGACTTAAACTTAAATAACATCAAGAAAAAGCTTTAAATTTCCCAAAGAGTAATTTACAAAATAACAAAAATTCCCAAAGAAAACTCAAATGATAATTACTTAGAATTATAAATCCTCACACATTCTAATCACAATACAAAATACATTTCACATAATATCCTCAATTTTCAATAAATTCCAATAAACAAAATCATCAAACTAAAATTCAAACTCCATCAAAATTATCAATAAATAAATTAATGTATTGAGATGCGTTGGCTGACTGTTGTTTCCATTGCTGGTCCGTTTGACATACTGAAGTATACACACAGATGTTTCCGGTTTCCAGTACTGCCTTGCCCGATATACGGCAACGTGGCACAAAAATGATGATCTAGGACTCCATCACTGCCTTGCCCGATAGTACGGCAACGAGGCACAAAATAAGATGATCTCTGTATCATATCCATCGCTTAAAACATCACTCGTTAGAATACTACAACGCAACAGCTCAAAAGACTAAAACTCAACAAACTCATGATTAGAACCTTTCTTACAAATCAAATTAACTTTTCTTTTCATTTTAATCGCTTTAAAACATTACATTAATCTTTCACTTTACGCACTTCATACAAGTAATGATAATTTTATTAACTTTATTATACCTACTGTTTCTTCATCCATGGGCTTACACTTTTCATCACAAAATCAAAATCATCATTATATTTTCTTTATATTTCACTCACAAAATAATATTTCATTTTAATCAACAAATATCAAATAAACTTTTACTTTTCATAATCAAACTTTCATTTCAGTTTGTTTTAACGCACTTCACTCAACTCAACACATTTACTATAATTAATTCTCTATTCTTATTTATACTAGCCTGGGATAACTCACTCGTATTTTCCTTCAGGTCAAACTCTTTAACACTATTTATTATTAGCCTGGGATAACTCACTCGTATTTTCCTTCAGGTCTATTTCTCACACTATGCTCTCATATTTCCTAAATATAGCAAGTAAACACAATATTTTTTAGCAAATCCACAAACAATTATCATCGCAAAACCCGGATCGAAACCCTTGTACATCAGTTTATTCCTTACGTGTATAACTTTATGATGACCCTTTCTGTTTCTCCTAAAAATATTTGTGCTTCCAAACCTCAACCTCTGGATAATTTCTGACTCAAAATTATACCTAGGGTCCCTTCAATAACTAATGATTCTCATTGATTCCTGACTCAGAATCTATTTTCCATTCTTAAAACTAAATATTCTTTTCCCCCTACCGGTTTCCTACTAGCACGAATAATTCTTATTATCGCGAATATTACCAAAGGCTTATTTCGGAACCGACAGACAGAATAAACTCACTAACCTATAATGACTTACTCCCTCTCGGTATCCTTAGCACGAATGATTCACCATATCATGAACATTTCCTAGGCTATTTAAGACTCCCGACAGGCAGTAGTTTCTCTTAAAAACTATATGAACTTCACCTTTCAAAAACAACAAAAACACATAAATCCTTCATTAAACTCGTCAGTTAATTAGGATTTCATATTAACCATAGCAGATACTTACTTCTATTTTCCACACATTTCATTCCTATTGGCATTTTCTAGAACCAAATCAACTTTTTAAAACAAAAACAATTCTTTTAATTATATCTGGTGGTTAATTAGTCACACTGCGAGTCAAGCTAATTTCATTAACAGGGAATTATGCGACTGTACAACTCAACGAAGATTGTTAGTATTATTTATTCAAAAAGGAAAGATGTTAGTCAGATCCCCTGGTCGGTGGTAACCTAATACCGAATTTTTCGACCGGACCGTATCAGTACAGCCTTCGCCCAATGGCAATTGCCACGGCAACAGGGCTAAAAGATTCCAACGGGCGTGATGAATTAACACCGAATTTTACCCGAGGGTCTCCCATCTTAGAAGGTACTATTGAAATATACAATTACTACATAATGAGTTATCGCCCCTTTTGATATCGTGGTGACCCGTATTCAATGTTCACACCATTATAAATTCAAAAATATTTTAATGCCAACACGACTTTTATGCTTCAAACTTACTTTCTGCATCGTTAGGTTATTTTAGGAAATCAATAAGAAAGTAGAGTACTAAAAAGGATTTATTATTTGTTAGTGCAACTGACTTCTGTCGCTTTTCTATCTAGCTTGAAATAATAAAACTCAGTTAGTCCACCCTCTATTCTATTCCCTTTCCTATGAATTTTAACTCAAATTGTCCAATTATTAATCTATTTTATCTCAACAAATCAAAACTAATGAAAATCAACCTCAACCCAATATAACACTAAAATTCATACTATAACTCAATTATAAATACATTTTCTCAATATGTTCACAAAATTCAAAATCAACTTTACCAAAAATCAGTATTACTCAGTATTTGCCCATTATTCGAAACAGTAGTTATCTCTCCTTCTCTATTCAACAAAATCAAAATAACAAATTAAATTAAACTTTTCCACAATTAACTCAAAATTGAACTTTTAAATAATTATAAACCAATACTCGAATTAATTAATTGGATATCGTACTTGTATGTGTATTCTCCCAACATTCAAACAAATATTATTTTATACCAACAAAACACCATATTATACACCATGCTACCAACCATCATAAAATATTGCCCAATAATTTTTAATTTCATTTTAACTTCCAATTCAATTTAAATCAAATTCAAACAAAATCAAAAGATAAACTCAAAATATTTCCAAAATCAATATTTCAACTTCCCACTTCAATTTAACTCCAAATTCAAAATTCCAAATCAAACTAATCATTTTACCAAAATTAATAATTCAAAATCAAAAAAGAAATAAATGAAAACCCAATATCCCAATGAGTAGTTAAACCATTTGCCCAAAGACAAGTTCTTCCTCGTCGTCACTCTCCATGGCTCTCCGTTCTCCTTTTCTATGAGATGTCGTCGTCTCGAGGAGCACCATCATTCCCCGTGTGTTCACTCTTGCTCTGTCTCTTGACGACCCCCTTTCCTCATTAAGAGTCGCGCCATCGTTATCATGGCCATCACCACGATTGTCGTCTCCATGGCAACGAGAATTATCCTCAATGTCATACATCTTGTCGCAAACAAAAGGTTAGCTCACAAAAAAAAACAAATTAGGATTAATTTATGTACACAAATTTAATGCTTATCTACTAGTTTCAACTCCCTCTAAAATTATCATATCATAAACATAGGTATTATTTAAACATGCATCATACTCAACCTTCAACTTTTAGTATGATTATAGGCTCATTCTTATTTCTAATCTCAAATCAATTTAAATATAACCAGTCATTGCCACTAATTAAGATTCATAGGCGTCCTTTTTGGCTCATTAGAGATTCATTTCCTTCTTTTTGACTTAAAACCAAAGTCAAAAGGAAGATAAGACAGGAAAGTTCAAGTCTCAGACTGTCGCCATGAATTATAATATAAACATCGCTTAGCATACAAGAGTTAGAACAACGTCCCGTATCTACCACCGAGTAATAGAAAGTACTTTTACTATGCATGGGGCGAAATAAGAAAATTTAGAAAATTTAGCCAGAGTTTTGTCTTAGCAATGTACTTTTAGTGTACTGAAAAATGCCAAAAACAATCAATAATAGTCGCGCAACACGTTAGAAAAATGTGCAGAATTTTCCTCAGCCGTTTGCTTTGACACTAGAAAATATTTGAAACCTTTTAGAACTGAGCCAATATAAAAAATTAGAAACCGAGCTGTTTGTGCACTTCCCCAATAACGACCATTAAAGTAGGTTTCAATAATAGAACAGATTTTATAAGTCTCAAAGTTACACGGCAATTCGTTCGATAATACTTGAATGTAGCAATTATAACGAAAAGCTTCATCTAAAACACATAATGGATTAAATGGAAACATTGCATATTCATTGCACATATACTTCAACAATTTTCATTGGAAGTACCGTACTCACTGCGGCTCACGCATGAACTCAGTGCTGGTACGAAATAGAATTCAATTTTCCACAAAAATATGCGCGCATAATAATTTTTAGTACAATTTTACTTTGAAAAACACAAAAATCGGTATTCTAACAGAAGTACCTATACAGTGTCGTATACGCAAAATGTATCACGACTCACCGTGCACTCGATGCAATGTACATGTCTATGTTGCAACCAACAAAAATGCTGTGAAATACACCCCTTGATTTTTAATAAAAATTCAACTCCCCTTAATTTATGATTTTATGCTCCCATAAATGATTTTATACCATAACTAAATTATTTTAACCAAAATAACCGAAGTTGTAGTCAGTTACGCACGTCTCCCCTTACAAAAAACACATTTCGACCTCAAAATGCCCAATATTTCTTTTAATTCGGTACACACATCGGTCATATGTATATGCAGAAAGCCCATAAACAATGACAGAATGAAAATAACCCCTTTTAAAATTTACGATTCGATTTTAACCCCATTAAATCAAAATGGCAAGAATCAAAAATTAACGACACTGACTATACTCCGCCCATTCAACAATCAAACCCGTTCAAAAACCCCAAAAAACTGCTTCATGCATAATTTGTTCCCATTCTTATCATATTTGATATTAACTCAAAAAAATTTTTTTTAAAATTGATTTCTGTGACTTACGTGTCCCGTGTGACGAACGATGATCCGAAAAGCAGTCCCCAAAGACGAAAACGAATCCGAATCTTGTCAAGTTAAGGTTGGGACTGGGGATGATGCGACCTCAGATAGTAGAGCTGGCACGGTTGCCTTTGGTATGCTCTCACGGACTGTTCATGCGCCTACCCTAGTACCAGTAAACCATTTCCCGAAAACCGCCGCCAGTCAAGAATAAGAGATGACTTTATTCGTAGCTTCTCACTCCAACTCCAATGGTACAATGTTCATGGCATGCTCATGCCTCAATGTCTCTCAACTGAATCACCACAACTGAATGACCACATGGCGGCTTGTTCTTCGCCTTATTCTGGTCGTCTCTGCTCTATCTTGAGCAATCCCATCAACCACTCGCGTGGATGTCTGTGATTGGTCAAGGAACAGCAGAGCCGCCAGTTACAATACCTTTAAATGATATTTCCACATGACAATATTCATGAAATAAATCATTACGTTTACAAATCATTAATTGTTTTACACTATCCGTCAGCATTTTTAATGAAAGATCTTTATAAACCCAGTTTCTGGGAAGCCTATTCCAGGCCATTGCTGCTGCATGTTTCACGGATGTACCCCTCGAACTTTGATACTTGACCTTAGGGAAGGAGTGATTATAATTATTGTTAACAGTGTACCATCCTTCAGTGCCAACTAATTTATTATTGAGGTTTTTCCATACTACTTTAATTAAGCTAATTTCACGCCTTTCCCAAATACTAAATATGTTTAGCTTACATAGTAATGGGTTGATTAACACATTGCTTAGCTTCTTTGAGCTTTTGATTTTCTTACATCTATTATTTAGACCCTTAAACTTACATAATTTTGGATACAAGAAATTCGTTATAAATCTATTTATTCTATTCTGAATTACAGATAATTGTAGCCTTGTATGAATTGCCCATATCCCAATAGCAAAATCTGATATTGAAATGACATAACATTGAATCAATATACTCATACACTTTTCATTAACAAGACGTTTTATAGAATACAGTCGGGCTAAGGCAAATTTTGTTTTGGAATCTACAATCTGCAGATGGAATTTAAATGTCAAAGTAGAATCTAGGGTTACTCCCAAATACCGAAACTGATATACACGTTCCAAAACACAATTATTATACATAATGTTGTTATATGTAGTTCTTTCTACCTTACTGTCACCACCTTTATGAAAAATCATGTATTTTGTTTTATCAATATTTACTTCAATTTTATTTTTTTGACACCAATTTTGAAGATTTAAAAGATTTTGATTTAGTGAATTTATAGCTAAGTTTATATCATTATTTTCAATCCAGCAGACTAAATCGTCTGCATAAAGGGCGTAATTTATATTGAGACATTTTCCAACATCATTTATAAAACAGCTAAAGAGTAACGGTCCTAAAGCAGAACCAGCACCCGTGCCCGATTCAATACTATGATACTTGGAGTAGTAACTACCATTCCTTAATCTTACTATTCTACCATTTAAATAATTATTTAATAGTTTTAACATATTAGGTTTTAACTGAAATTTTTCAATTAGCTTAATAATTAGAAGATCCTTTTGAACGACATTGAATGCAGTTTTAAAATCTATGAAAACTGCCACCACCCTACCATTCACTTTATCTATACTGTCATATACACTTTGAGTGAGCATAAGTATCGCATTTTCACATCCACGATTGGCTCTAAAACCAAACTGGTTTGTATCTAGGTCACAATCAACCATAGTTGTCAACCTTTTAAAAATAACATGTTCAAATATTTTGCACATATATGTGAGGCCTGCAATGGATCTGTAGCTTCGGGCCCCAAAATAGGAACCTTTACCTTTGTATAACGGTGTGATACTAGCCATTTTAAATTGGACTGGCAGAATACAAGTATCAAGCATCACTGTTAACATAATAGCAAGTGGACGTGCAATTGCTTCAGGAATTTGCTTAAAGATGCGTTTTGGAATATGGTATTCTACATTAGAGCCTTTGTTTACAGATCCAATAGCAGTTACAATTTCATCATTAGATATTTCCACATCACTACTTTTTAATGAGCCACTATGTATATCACAGTACTCATTAATTTTGTCATTTAACTCATTATCAGTATAAGTATTGTCTTTTTCCACAAAAAATACCTCGTATAATTCACTACATATATCCTCATCCACACATGTTCCAGTCAATATTATTAAGCCTCGAGCTGACGCTTTAAAATATAGAGTGCAACATGTAGCAACTCAAACTCCAATGGCGGAGTATGTCAAACAAGTTGCCCGTTTTGGTCGTATATCTGGACTTCAACGTGAACGACTTTTGGAGGAAGCTAAGAAAAGAGGTCTAAAACATCCCAGGGTTGTCGTCGATCAGGGAGTTATAGCAAGTGAAAGTGACTTGAGCATTTGTCCTGGTGATGAAGACATGCCTTATGCACCAAAAAGCATAATTGTGTCAAAACATAGAGATTCCAACAGAAGAATTGTCACTCACCATGCTAGTGTTAAACCTCCTGTTGAAAGAGAATATCCTAAATTTATCCCCTATGGTCCCCCAGCTTCTATCCCAATGACCCAGACCCACATTTTAAAAATCATACGAGATCTACGAGGAAAGAAGGATGATAGACCAAAAGTTAGTCTCAAAACAAAACAATTGAGATTAACTGCACAGATCCGAAAGACCAAGCAAGACCTACTCCAAGTCATTAAAAGAACCAAAAACATTAATGTTAAGAAGAAGAATGAGGCTACTCCACCTAGTTCTAGTTCTTCATTTATCCCCACCATTCCAGTTGTCAATTACTCTCCCATCCAACCTACATACTCACCAATTTCTAATTTTGATGAAAGTGAGAAAATGAATGTTGATGCAAAAACAACTGAAGACATCACAACCTTGTCAGTAGAAGCCTACTCCCCAACTAAACCCAATTACTCACCTGTTCCAACTCCTGAAGACAGTGAGGCAATTTTATTGGGTGGAGATACGACAGATGAAGACATTCCTGCTACTACTGAGCAAATGCACCTTGAATCACCTTAAGTGACTTTATCTTTCATTTCAATTTCTTTCGTAAACTCAGATTATCTAAGTTGAAATAATGTGATGTATATACAATACTTCACACAATCTTCCTTTTGCTGATATAATACTATCATTCATTAGTTTAATCAAACTTTCAAGTTAATTCATTCTGTATTATATGATGACGTTTCCTTAATAAAATTAATACAACGTCATGATAAGGAGGAGAGAGTTGTAAGGTATAAATCCCTTACTGATACACACTATTGTATTGAGTGTGGAATATTATGCTTTACGCAGAGATATTCAACATTCAATACAATTTGCCTACGATACTCTGGCTCTGCAGCATAGAAGGCTCATTAGGTTACTCATAATATTGATAATGATAATGCACATCTAATCTTTAAGTAACTCCTATCCTAGAATTAAGGCATACGCATACATAAAATTGCATAAATTAGGTAAAATCTAAGATTAGTATGTAAGTTCTAGTATCCTGGACTAACCGATGACCGGAGTTTGAACCCGAAAGCTCATCGACAGATCATAAAGACTAGTAGCACTAATCATTGGACAGTCAGTATTCTTTTCAACTTTGTTCAGTAATTGTCTCCACAATTTCACATTACCCCAAATAGTAATTTACTTTTGTTTTTACACAAGACTACACTTATTTTGTCTAGTCTTCTGAATTTCTCCCTTTCAACTGCTCAAGCAGGCAAAGGCAGAAATATTATTTTTAAAAGTTTAGACTTTTCAACAAAAGTCGAGTTATACCTCTACTTAAAGGTACTGTGCTACGAAGATTCTCCAGTGTGTCCTGAGAACACTCCACACAGAAGAATTCCCGTACGGATCCGAGCACCCAGAAAACAGGTTCCATTCCAACATTTTGCTTTGCTACTAAAGCCAAGCTCAAAATATCTCAATAATATTATTATTGGGATATTCATTTGCTTTGCTTTGTGCTAAGCTGATATTTATATAATTTAGTTGCATATGCACTGATTTCCGTGCACATACAGTAAATAGGTATATTATTATTTAATTGGTATTATTGAATTGATATATTATATTATATTTTGTGCTAAATTAATCTTCCTAAATTAAGTTTCTGTCTACTACAGACAACCATCTACGAGCGAAAATTAAACATTGGTTACTTACACTTGTAAGCCCAATAGGTTGCATAGTTCAGCGGTAATTGCATACTTAGATTGTGTCTCCTAACCGGAATTGGTCTATTTATATGATACTAATTAATATTATGTCATAGTGTACCTAACTTACGGGAAATCAAGTGTACTACGTAACTGAGCCAATTCATACATCACGGTACGAGCCATACCGAAAGAGTATCACTCTCTCTCTTGTCTTGACTTATTTCTAAATCTTAAATCCGTTGTGTACTCTCATACTTAATTAGTACAAGAACTGGAATCACATACACTCATACCCGCATTTTTGTTAGGATATTACAAGGAATAAGGCCACATCATCCTCATAATCGTAGAGTACTACCTACTCATATGTAAGCTTGTAATATTCTTTACACACTACCATCGTCTTTAATTAATTTTGCAATGGGAGTGGTACATTTATTTCGATAACCAGTAATATCATTAACTATATCCCATATGTTGCCATCATTAACATTTTCGAACTTCTTTACATAATATTTACGTTTAGCGATATATATCATATTACTAGCTTTATTCTTAAGTATTTTATATTTTTTCCAATTATCCTTCAAATTACATTTAATTGCTACTTTCTTTTGCCTATCCCTTTCCTTAATTACTTCTCTTATTTCACTATTAAACCATGGCGCATTTCTGCTTTTGCACATCTTCCTTGGAACTGGTGCAAATCTATCTAATATCGCTATTATTTCTGACTCGAATCTAAATACAGTCTGATCTATAACACCATCAGCTAGATACATAAAGTCCATACAATTGATCTCATTTTCAAAGTCCTCCCAATCCATTTTCCCGAAATTGCGACTTTCTATTAACATTCCAAAGCCTTTGAGCTTTATATCCTTTCTAACGATATACGTTAGGTTATGATCTGAGCCAGCGAATGGAAATTAATATGTCAATAAAGCCATAACATAACATAACATAATACAAATAGCAATGCTACATCCGCCAACATATTCTAAGCTAGTATCTGATATTGAATTGATCAGTGACACTGAACAAATCGTTACCCGTCGCTACAAACCGGGGATATTTCAATATCGAGTGAAAATGGACATGGAGTATCTGGGTGTGTGGTCCAATGTAGCCGGCTCTCCTGTAATCGGGCGTTGGTTTTTGTGTTGGTGAGTGTGGGGTCCTTTGTAACCGTCTCTCCTGCAGTCGAACGTCGGGTTTTGTGTTGGGTCCCGTGTAGTCAGCTATGCTCTAGTCGGGCGTCGGGTCTTGTATTGGGTCCCGTGTAGTCCGCTTTGGGTACTGGTTTGGTGGGTGTTTTGTACCATGTAGTCGGTTCTCATTTAGTCGGGTCTTGTGCTGGTGAGCTTTGAGTCCCATGTAGTTGGCTGTAGTGTTTGTGGGAGTCGGGTCGGGCTTGATAGAAAGTGTGCAAGGCTTAAACAGCTGTTTCTTTGCGTTGGAGTGGAAGACGAAAACAGTACGCAAAAAAAGTAAGTAAAAAAGCGACGGCTGGTGGTAACGGCAGGCTTATATTCACAGCATTAAGACACAGACATCAGAACTCGATTTTATCGTATCGAGTATTATACGTATGGGGTTTAATTTATGTTTAAATTATAACTGGTAACCCTGCGGGTCACACTACCGATGCTCAAAGTATAAATACGTATGGGACCCAATTTAGATATAAAGTATATCTGGCAACCCTGTTGGACTACACCACCGGCGCTTAAAAGATAAATTCGATTCATTGCTCCTTAATTTTTAGTTAACAACATGTGTGATAAAGTCGCACCCCTGTATCGAAACCTTAACTTTGTGACTTGTCGCAGATTGGTAACTAACATAATGCATTTTTGACCTATAAAACTAAATAGTAAACTTCCAATCCAGAAAAAATATCATTTATTACATTCCCCTCAATACAGGATAGATAACTATAGAAATGTTACTCCCCCGAGTCTAAAAATACCACACATGACCTGTGTGACCTATATTTTTGTTGACAAAGTTTATTTCCTTATTACCATTGTGTTGTATTCCATTGCAGCAATTTTTAACTACAATGTGTACTTCTACTACCTCTGGAAGTTTCTGAATATTTTTAATGTTGAAAAATTGAAGTGATTGCTCTCATACCTTAAGGTTTAATGTAAAATCTTAAACGACAGTAAAATTTGAGACTGACTGATTTAAGTGATTGAGCGTATTTTGTAATACTAGTGATCCAACAATTACTTTAGATGTTATGTGTAGAATGCTGAAAAGAATTTTATTAGAGTGGAAAATAAAAGTGGGAACAATCAGGCCAGTTTTATTTAAGCGAGTAGTTTTTGTGCCAATAGTTTGTGAATTCATGTTTTCTTACTCAATATTTATATCCTATTTTTCTAAATTCGATAACAGATTTCATCATCTGCTGAGAAAACTACTTGGTAGTGACAGTCGTGAAGTTCATTTAACAGCCGAAGGTAAAACCAGTATTACATATTACATTTTAATTACATATTCAATCCATATTATTATGAACAGAAACTTATGTTTTTATTACAGTCGATGAAAAGTGTCAAATGGCTAACTTGGATATAAATGAGCGTAGGTTAGCGCTTATTAACTTCCCTTACTAACCCTGGATAACAGGCAGAGAGGCTACACCACAATGTTAACCATCTTCATGGAAGCTCTTTAATCTTGATTATCACTCAAAACTAGTACGATCAAAACAGAAGAAAGTTTTTTAAGTACAGCATCCTGTTGCTACAAAACATTTGAACGAAAATCTGATATTGACATCCTGTAAGTTGTAAAATAAATTGCGTAATTTGAGTATCAATTTGGCTGTGTGGTGGTGAAATTAGCTGCGTAGAATTTTTGACGCATATCGAGGCTGATATTGTGGAATCGGTAATATTTGTAAAAAGTGCTCTCCACCTCAACGCGTCGCACAGTGTGCTA
Organism: Tomocerus qinae; assembly: GCA_020055645.1. NCBI lineage: Eukaryota > Metazoa > Arthropoda > Collembola > Entomobryomorpha > Tomoceridae > Tomocerus > Tomocerus qinae. Next base: position 139,237,178 of record CM034546.1, on the reverse strand, counting down.
GTGACCATGTATTTTTGGCATTTTGTGTAATATTCTTTTATTCGTTTTAAAAACCAGTTTTATTAACAAAGTAGTTTTGCAAAACAGTGTGTTTGAAATTTGAAAACATTATTTTCATAATATTGAAAAAATTCACCGCTCAAGCAGTTACAAAATCCTGCCCAAGTAAAGGGGCAGCCTAAAGTCAATAACCGGCCAACCGATTTAGCCCAAAATCACTGAGCTTCATCAATGGCTTATAAACGTCTTTGTAAAGTTTAGTCAAAATCCGTCAATGAGTTTGAGAGCTATCTCCATAAGACTGACCATACAGTTTTATAAGCTTGCTTTTTCGGGTAAGCTGTATTTCGCAATGGAGCAGCTATGTGCAGCTGGAAATGATTCCAAAACATTCTTCATAAAATTAGAAAATTTTCGAGGTTAGAATGAATGGTGAGAAGTTATGAGAACAATATTTATAAGAACATATACAATTTACTTAAGAGTGCATGCTAAGGAGAAAATTAAATATGCAAATATATACAGTTTTAATGGTCACAAATTTTTTTTTGTGCTTAGTAAATTTTTTACCCGATGTCTAAAGCAACTTCCAACTTCAAAATGTTTAAAATTCGTTTTACGTTTTCACTATAAAAATATACTGATTGCCAAAACCTCCAGGCTACTGGAACATAGTGCGTCGATATTTAAACAGTTGTATTTGCTAATGTTTTAAATGTTAAAATGACCCTTTTTAATGTGTACTTTTATAAATGTCTCGTGTGCAGAAAACCGGAGCTCTTTAGGGTCAAAACACAAGGAGTTATAGCAATTTTGATTTTTTTGAAATTAAAAAAAGCGTTTCCGAAAAACTAATTCTAGAAATTAAAGCATTTACAGCATAATAGGGTTACATAGTTATATACATAAAAATTTACATGTAAATTGGTATTTAAAAAAACCTTTCATAATATTCACGGTTTTTCGAAAAAAATGAAAACTATTGAAACCTTAATATTTCAAATGTGGTCGGTCTCCCATGAACCCAATCAAGGCAGTAAAATACTACAAAACTTTGGCTATCATTCCTATAGGCTTTCGTTTTTTTGAAACCGAGCACTTTTGAAATTAAATTTTTTAAATATATGGCAAAATTTAACACAATAAGAGATTGTACATTAACAATGTTGCACACTTTAGGGGGAAAGAGAACATGCTTAAACCTATATTAAACTAAACTATATTTTTATACATGGTATAAAAATATGGATATGAATTAAAGTGGGGGTAAAATAAAGGAAAGTGGCAGTTTGTGGCATTTGAATGAAGGAGACGGCAGTTGAGCATCAAAGGATTCAGCAGTAGGCAAAAAGGCTCGTAGCAGTAGGCCGAAGAGGAATTATCAGTTTTTCAGTTTCATTAAAATAGGGGAATAAAGATATGAGAAATATAGACACCATATACCAGAAATGAAATCTTGAATGTATTTCAATGAAACTTAGCACTTAAACATAATAGCAATCAGTAACAGAAATCTCGCCTTAATAAAGTGTACAGTCATTTCTCACCCATTTGAGGCAAAATAAGCAACAGTTTGGGACAGGGAGGTGGAAACTACAATGCGTTGTATGAAACAATTATGTTATTTGGGAAGGGGCGGGGAGTAGGAGATTACACGTTGATGAAATAATTATGTGGTTTTGGAGGGAGCTGGGAGGTAGAGACTACATGTCAATGAAACAATTATGCTATTTGGGATAGGAATTTTTATCGACTACATGGGGTTTATATCGACAACATGGGGTTTATAACGACAACATGGGGTTTATATCGACAACATGTCAATAAAAACTGAGCCAAAAATTTAAAAAAAGTTTGAATGGAAAAAATTCTGAAAAATGTTTGGTTAGGTTATCTCAGTCTATCTTGATACTCCTTTTTCCAGTGTAAAATGGGAAATTTCCTATTACTGGTATTTCCCGATCCACCTTGGTACTCCTCTGTATGTAATGAACATAGTCAATATAATTGAGTCTTTTATACGATCAACTTGCTATCTCGTATACACGGGGTATCCAAGCATTTTTAAAGAATTGTTACTCAGGTCGACGAAATGTTTAAAACAGCCGAATCCCCTGGTGGAAATATCTCTTGCCTGATTCAAATTATCAGTTCAATAGGAGATTTATTATAAAAGAACGGAGTCCGACAGTTTATTAATGAGAACTACCCACAGCAATCTGTTTTTCATACCGTACCCCATTCTAACAAAATATTGAAACTAGAATATGAACTTAAACTCTTTTTCTTTATGCAAATCCAGCGGGTTAATGTTTTTAAACATACTTGTAAAAGATTTAAAAACCTTTACCCACTGGGTTCCAATCCAATGGAATTCAGAGCGGATTGGGTATTTTTAGATGAGTATACGTTGTAACTGTACCTTATAAAAATATGTTTGTATTGATGTATCTAAAATTAAGTGAATCAATATAAATATTTTAATTACATAAATAAACGGAATTTAAGTTCATATTTTAGTTTCAATAGTTTGTTAGAATGGGGTATGGTATGAGAAAAAGGTTGCTGGGGGTAGTTCTCATTAATAAACTTTCGTTCTTCGATTCTTTCTTTACAAATCTCCTATTGAACTGATAATTTGAATCACGCAAGAGGTATTTCCACCATGGGATTCGGCTGTTTTAAATTTCATAACCTTTCGTCGGCCTGAGTAACAACGCTTTAAAAATACCTGGATACTACCTGGTTACGAGATAGCAAGTTGATCGTATAAAAGGAAGGCTCAATTAATCTACCCACTGATTTCGTTATCAGTAATGGTTCTGTAAATTATATCCATCGTAATTCAGCCTCAAATCTCATTCCATCCCCTCTCCACAGGGATCCTCTGATCTGTCGTCAAGTGCCTGATCTGTCTGTCTGTCCGTTAGCACGATAACTCAAAAACGGTTTCTGTACGCATAGTTTCGCCAATTTATTCATCCACTACCAATCATCTGATGTTATTTATTTGGAATGAACACTACCGACAGCTGACTTTATGTTAACAGTTATTAAATTACGGCGATCGGGTCCTACAAGCAGTTTCAATTGGCAGAGGTCGAAAGCGTACACATTGATAGTGCCTTCCTAAGCCCTACTCTGATTATTTGCATTTAGACAATCTCAAACATGTCATACGATTGTTTCCGAAAAGATGGCCCTACCACACCAAGATCAGTGTACGCCTTTTCCCACTTTTTGTGCTTAATTCACACCCACCTGTGAGAAATGGGAGAAACGGGAGGGTGTGAGAAATGGGAGAAATGGGAGAAGCTCCCACTTATTTGAATTTAGCGGGCGATTTTAGGTGCCCACATTACCCCAAATAACCCTTTCTCCCGTTTCTCCCATTTCTCCCACTCCCACCTTCCTTAATTCACACCCACCTCCCATTTCTAACAGTGCATTTCTCCCACCCTCACAGTGGGAGGGCGTACACTGACCAAGATGAGTTCATCAATTTGTATGCAAAAAAGGAAAAAAAATTACTCGTTGGGGCTGTTGCAATAAAACCTAGTGTTGAAAAGCGGACATCAAACCTTTGACAATTTGGGGTGTGGATTCCTCATAGGAATGACAAAAAAGGAAATCACAGACGGGTTGGCTAAACAAAGAAACGTTTTTTGACACTTGTCCACTGATATGGAAAGAATTTGCTGCTAAAGGATTCAAATCATCATACGCCGAAGATACTGAGCATTTTACAACTTTCTGGTACAAAGACGTATATAAAGGGTTTGAAAAACAACCCACGGAATATGACTTCAGAACTTAGGCGTATGGAATTCTTTCCTGGGTTTCAAGAAGAACCAACTAAACCTGTTTGTTACGGCGATACATTTTGCCATCAGGTTATTCTAGACAATATTTTACGGACAGCAATAACTTTAGAAAATAGGCTTTATTTTCAGTTAGCATGGATATGTGCCATGACACACTGGTCTCCAGGTATGACCAAAAATATTGGCAATTTCATAATTGAAATGTTTGAAGAACTACGAAAAATCTAATGAATATCACAATTTTCATATTCACTACGGACCACGGCAGAAATTACGGGTATTCAATAAAAATTGTACAAGGTACACTTGAAAATAATATTTCATTTTTCTACATGATCTTCCCAAAGTGGTTTTCATCAAAATATCCTACAGCAATGAACAATCTGAAAAGAAATTCCAACTTTTAACTTCCCATTTCGATTCTCAATCTACTCTAAAGGACACTTTTGACTTAAGCTCGACAGACGAGGCATTAAGAGTGCAGGACCAAACATACTTAACCAAACGGCGAATCAGCTTACGAATCAGCTTACCTAACCTAACCTACTTACAGACTGCCATTCTGCTGGAGTTACGTCAGAATTTTGTTCTTGTTGGACCCTACGTGATGTTCCAGCTGACCATTACAATATCAATGAAGCAAAAGCAGAATTATTTCAGCATTTAAAAACGATACTTGGTGACAAGTGACTGGATATGTTAACAAATCCAAATGCAGCCTCCTCACCTCAAAATATGTAGCCGATCGTGTCACACCAGATGATATGATCAGTTTAAGAATGGACATTGTACTCTGATGTACGCTGCTGATGCAGATGACGAAGGACTGTAGTTTTAACGCAACACATTTATTTAAACTCTGAAACTAGTGACAAATCATGGACATTGACGAGAGGACAAATGTGACGTGTGATTCATTGACAGATCATAACATGAATGAATATTTTATTACAACTATAAATCTATGAAATAACAACTTTGTTTGATTACAATATATGGTGTTTATGCAGCCTAGCTACTAGTACACTTATCCCCAAACATACATACAATGCCAATTTCAACTTCAACTATTTCAGTGGAATACCACCGCCCAAGCCTCTCTGAAAAAATCAAATGGAACATGGAGAGTATTGGATACTCGTTTTTCTAGCGGTTCCGATAAAAAAGATGTGACGATGCATCTACAAACGTAAATATTCTGTGCGATTGTCTCTTAACCAGTAGTAAGCAGGGTATGAGTTTACTCTCAATCCTTGATAGGTATGCCCCTACTTCTTATTCATGGAAAGGTATGCATCTCCCTGAGTGCCGAGTTTTAGGGTATGAACTTACTCTCAAACGTAGATAGGTGTGCTTCCTACTCGTTATACATGGAACGCATGTAAATACCTTTGAGTACTGAGTTATAGGGTGTGAATTATGCCTCACGTTATGTATGTCCCCCATCTAATACATTAAAACTATGCTATAGTATATGAACTTACTTAGATGTGCCCCCTACACATAATACATGGAAAATATGTAAATACATGAGTTTTGAGTCGTCAATTAGTAAACAATTAATGAAGGGTAAATATTGAAAAACTTATTTAACGATTAATTTTGTTTAATCACTAAACACACTTTATTTCAATAAACGCAATTTATATAAAAAATAAAATTAATATGGCGCTATTTGCTTTTTTGCTCTATGACTTTTCCGCAAAGTCAAATCATCTGTAGATCGTCCGCGTAAGTTGTTGTTTTAGGTTCGTACTTCCTGCCTCGAATTATGTTATATGATGTTTTACCATACTTTTGCTTCTTCTCGATCATAATTTTTGACGTATTTTGCCTTTTATGATCTCTGTTACTTATCAGATCATCCCTTTCGTGTAAAGGAGCCAACTTCAAGTTCTTTTTTTCTGTTTGATTTAAAGTTTCGACATAATCTATCTATCATAATCACCCTCTTTTTGTCAACACTAAAGGCGATGGCACAGACCTTATGGGAAATTGGTGGCCGACAGATTTGGCTATAATTTTTATATGTTGTAGCCCTATTTATGTGGACCAAAACTCCCTCTAGCCAAAACCCCAGATGGCGCTTCGTTCTCGAGATATCTGGGGTCAAAAATTGACCCAACGACATGTCATATATCTTATAATATCAACACTTTAACAACAAATGACCCATCATTCGAAAGGTATTAATAAAGCCATTCCAATGAGTGCAATATTATACTTCCACGATACATAGGTCAAAGGGTAATAGCCTCAAAAGGGTATTAGGTGATTTGGTCCTTTCACAATATATATTAAATGGAGTCGAGTGACATATCATTCGACAGCATTTTGAAAGGAGACCAAAATGAGCACAGTATTGTACTTCTATAACGCAAAGGTCAAAGGTTAGCAGCTTATACAATCAACTAGGTGATTTGGTCATTTCGCTTTTAGCACTAAACAACGTTGAATGACACATCATTCGAAAGGATATTGTAAACTGATTTAAATAAAGTAAAAAATATGCTTCCAAAACGTAAAGGTCAAAGGTTAAAAGCTTTTACATGGCATCAGACGATGTAATCACTTCACGTTATATATTAAATGCAGTGGAGTGTTATATCATTCGACAGCATTTTGAAAGGCAATCAAAATGACACAGTAATGTACTTCCATAACCCAAACGTCAAAGGTTATCAGCTCATACAAGCAACTAGGTGATTTGGTCATTTCACATTTAGCACTGAACAACAAATCCCCATGCTAAGTCCCATGTTAAGTCCCCATGCTAAGTCACATGTTAAATCCCCATGCTAAGTCCCATGTTAAGTCCCCATGCTAAGTCCCATGTTAAATCCCATGCTAAGTCCTAACCTAACCTAACCTAACCTAACCTATCCTAACCACTGGACTGTGATGCCATGTAAAAGCTTTTAACCTTTGACCTTTACGTTTTGGAAGCATATTTTTTACTTTATTTAAATCAGTTTACAATATCCTTTCGAATGATGTGTCATTCAACGTTGTTTAGTGCTAAAAGCGAAATGACCAAATCACCTAGTTGATTGTATAAGCTGCTAACCTTTGACCTTTGCGTTATAGAAGTACAATACTGTGCTCATTTTGGTCTCCTTTCAAAATGCTGTCGAATGATATATCACTCGACTCCATTTAATATATATTGTGAAAGGACCAAATCACCTAATACCCTTTTGAGGCTATTACCCTTTGACCTATGTATCGTGGAAGTATAATATTGCACTCATTGGAATGGCTTTATTAATACCTTTCGAATGATGGGTCATTTGTTGTTGAAGTGTTGATATTATAAGATATATGACATGTCGTTGGGTCAATTTTTGACCCCAGATATCTCGAGAACGAAGCGCCATGTGGGGTTTTGGCTAGAGGGAGTTTTGGTCCACATAAATAGGGCTACAACATATAAAAATTATAGCCAAATCTGTCGGCCACCAATTTCCCATAAGGTCTGTGCCATCGCCTTTGCGACTAATAAAATATATATTGAGTAACAAGCGTAATTTACCAATATTGTTTCGATTTCTTCTAGATATTTTGAATGCAATAATTAATAATTTTATTTGGTTATATTACTTAAGTAAGTATATAATTTTCAAATCGAATCATAGCTTTATTGTCAAGTTCTTCAGCACAAGTGTACACAGGTACTACTGTTCTCCCAGATCAGACATACAATGTTGTACATACATGGTATGCACAGTGTACAAAATTTACCACGTTTTAGCCTTTTTTACCATCACAGTGGTAAAAATGAACTTAATGGTAAAAATGCATTTAATGGTAAAAATTGTAAATTTTAGTGATTGATTAGACAACTGAGTTCAGATACACCAGACTTCCTAAAATATAAGCTTTAAAACTTTATTTTCTATGAAATATTTCCAATTAGCCCCTTAATCAATTAAATTAATCATATTTATTTGATTGTAACCTAACAGTTATAAAAAATGAAGAAAGATTGTATTTGGTATCGCCCATTTAAATTTGATGCTAATTTAATTGCAATTAATTTCTCAATAGGCAAAAAACGGCTATTAGTGAATCCAATTCTGATTGTTGAACACTTATCAATTTGTGACAACAATGATCATCTGCTAAGCTATTTCATACTTTGGCACCGAATTTTATTCAAAATTCAAACACGAAATTTAAATGAAACTATATTTTACTATTTATACCACTTATACCACTTACCACTACTCTTCAGGTAGTGGTATTTAACGTTAAATACCATTAAAAACCACTTACCACTGGAAAGTGGTAAATGGTATTTTGTAAACTGGGTATGCAGGCTGGTTTGCTTACTGAACAATTGATTTTGTTTCAAGGTAAAAGTCGTATCAATGTCTCCTTCTGTCAGTCAGTGTCATCTTCGCCTCAGCTTAGATTGCCCGGAAAGGTCAAAGACGACAGAATATTAAGTCTGGTCCTCGAATCGATGCCTGAGAACTTTAGAAGATGTGTATGAATGATTATTTGCGAATGATTTATTATTATTTCGGGTGTATGATTGTATATTGTTGAGGAATAAAGGAGGATTTCCGGATAACGGCACTTCACTTGGCTATTTTCGCTTGACCATTTTTCATAGAGCACACAACTTTGGAAACTTCAAACTGTCAGAACTCATAAATGATATTGTTGTGAAGATCCTTTTTGATTTTTGAGTTTGAGGTATCTTTAGTTTCTGAGATATACCCGTCTTTGTGAAGGTCCTTTACCCTATCTAAATACAGGGGAAAAGATTTTGAATGCCAAAAAAATTGTGAGCACACAACTCTACAAATCTGAAACTTTATCATAAGTTCTTCAAACTGGTTAAAAATTATGATGTAAATTTGGAGCTTGAGGTATTTTTTGTTTTTGAACAAAATTGATTCAAAAATTAAAAATTACCTCAATCCCTTTGAAAAAGGATTTTTCAGATATGAATGCATCTAAAATTGACGCTATACCGGTTATCATGTGTTTCTACTGTTTGTATTGAGGATTGATCATTTTTTGTTAGATCAAACTCACTACCCAAGGTCAACCAAACTAGGTATCTAAGAATACATAACCAAAGGTCAACTATACAAGGTATCTCAAAATACTTAATCAAGATCAACTCAAGGTATCTCAAAATATTTAACCAAGGCCAACTCAAGGTATCTCAAAATACTTAACCAAGGTCAACTCAAGGTATCTCAAAATACTTAACCAAGGTCAACTCAAGGTATCTCAAAATACTTAACCAAGGTCAACTCAAGGTATCTCAAAATACTTAATCAAGGCCAACACAAGGTCAACACAACACAAAACCCCGTATATTTCATAGCGCGATTTTTAAAATGTGCAACCACTACTGCTTTACTTCAACCATCCCGAAATTTCGGTAACTGGGAAATCTTGGTGGCTCAAAAAATTTCCTTCCACTCTGACAGTAAAACGCAAGATTTTAAGCCAATAGATTATCATGCTACAGAAGGGAGCATATGGCCAAGTCAAAACTTGGAAATCGGGAAGTCGTTCCAGTCCAAAAACTATTTAATTTTGAAAAATGCAGGGGCTTTATGGGAAAATAGGATACAATAAGCCCTCAAAAAACACGTGGTACATTTTTTTAAATTACTTTTTGTTCCCCACAGGGATGTATTATCAATGTTCTGCGCATCGACAAAATTGCCTTAATTCACCCACTCGTGATTAGAGAGTTACACTGGCAGACATTTTAATGCCCTACGAGTACTGTTTTCCTGTGAACTCTCTGAGATAGTTGCACGGGCAGGCGTACCAAAACTTGGGACAGGCAGCTCTCTAATCCTGATCCACATGGCTAACCGGACTACTTTGTTGTCACCTGGTGTTGCTCGTTGTGGTGTTGGTGTCATTTCGAATCACCTTGGTTGAAATGGTTACACGACTGAATATGAACTGTACACTAACAACTATTGGCAATTTATTTGGTGTATCTTAGGAACAAAATTCTACGATATATTGAAAAATGGCCAGCCCAACATTTTTGCCTCAATTTCAGTGGTTTATAGCCAACATTGCCCATCTTATCAGATACTCTCCTTTGCTGTGTGGTTGCCAGAATGAAAGATGTTTTTTATTAGACAGGAAGAATAGTATGTTTCAGTCACACCGAAAGTAAGAATGAGCGGAATGGCCACAGTATAATATTATAAGTTGGGAAGGACTGCGGACGGGGAATATGGATTGCATGGTCCAACAATGTGTTTAGTGATTTTCTTATGCTGATGTGTTTATGTGTGAGAGTAACCACTAAGGTGTAAGAATATAATTTAGATTATTTAAAGAGTGAGAATCAGGTGTATTTAGTAAAGATAAAAAAAATTTTGATGGTCATTTCAGGAATCGAACCTGAGTACTTTCGATATCCAGTTTACTCATATCACCAAGTCGCCATCCGACCAAACTATTGTACGGTCAATTTTTTATTTTACTTTAGTAATTTTTTACAAAATACACCTGACTGCTTAAATACTAACTTCTTAAAAAATAACACGTGTGCAAGTACTTTAATACAAAGAGTGAGAATTAGTTGAATATGTATGTATGCCTTTCCATATTACCGCTTTCTAACGTAGCGGCTCTGTACTTGATGAATAATTTAAATTTTTTCGGTGGGAACATTGTCTCTGGTGTAGTTTTCTACTAGGGTCTCGGATAAACTGCCTCCGAGACACATTCCCACCAAAATAATTTAAATTATTCATCAAGTACAGAGCCATTGCGTTATAATGCAGTTATATGGAAGACGCCTACTAATTGAGGTTATTAACTGAAGATCATAGCAATCACATATAGATACTTTCTAATTAAGTAGGAATAGAAATGACTTAGGATTAACACAAATTATTAGCTCTAGATTTCTACAATATAAATTCAAGGTCTAAGCTGCCGTAGCTCCTCCCTTCAACCAGAAAAGAGCTTTTTCCAAATTAAAATTGATAAATTTCTAATCCAGAAGTAAAATAGTTAATAATTGCGCTATAGTTCTAAAGGGAGCGGAACGATAATTTAAAGATGTAAATATGTATATGTAATCGTTTCACAACACAGATTTATAATACAGCTCCCCTGTTCTCATAGCGTATGTGACAGGGACAATATTCATTTTATTTGTTTAAAGGTATAGTTAAATATTTATGAACACAGTAGCTTCATAAAAACACAGTAAATAATTTTGCAATTAAACAAAACTAATAATGGGCAGACTTTATTGAAAGCCAGATTAAATAGGAAAATGATGCATTGTATAAATTTTCATGACCAGTAAAAAATTTGTTATGAATTAGTATTAGCTGTTATCAATTAATGAAAACAGGGTCTTCTAGTGGAGTTGGGCCAGTCCTTAATCAACTCTTAGTACTTCTTAGTATTTCTATACGTTCTCTAGATGTTGCACCACTTCAAAAACTGATTCTTTACATTCACATCTACTTTGGGCCAGCATCTATTGGGCACAGATATAATAAAACCTACGGCAAGCCGTAACAGAAGCTCGCCTGAGTGTGTACTAAAATACTTATTATTTTGTTTTATTGTACTAAAACTGTGTACACAGTTTTATCAAAGTCAAGAGAAAATCAAAGCAGATTAACATTGACTATGAAAATCAACAGAAAAAAAACAGATTAATTTTGACCATCAAAAGCAATAGAAAATCAATATAGATTAATGTTGACTTTCAAAATCAGCAAAAAATTAAAATGGATGAATTTTGACCATCAGAATCAACAGAAAATCAAAATAGATTAAGATTGATGTTGAAAATCAACAGAAATTCAAAATAAATTAAGATTGACATTGAAAATCAACAGAAAATCAAAATCGATAATTGCTGACTATGAAAATCAACAGAAAATCAAAATCGATAATTGTTGACTATGAAAATCAACAGAAAATCAAAATCGATAATTGTTGACTATGAAAATCAACAGAAAATCAAAATCGATAATTGTTGACTATGAAAATCAACAGAAAATCAAAAACAATATTTGACAATTTTCCTCTTAGGTTTGTTTTAAACGATTAAGTTAATGTTCCATAATCAACATAACATTATACTTACATATTATAATAATCTGTTAATGTCAGATTTTAATTTTTACAAACGACAATATCCGGTTTGGCTGGACTTCCCGGCCTGAGAGACTATAGTTTACATTTAAAACGCATTGTCCAGCTCGGGCCCATGGAAATGCTAAGTGACGTCATAGTAAAAAAGTATTTCAGCTATAGTAACCAATTTTTGATGCGATAAATAAACAGTCATACGTACTCTTCCATTTTCATGTTCCATCCCGTAGTATTTGTCTAACCAAAATCAAATAATTATTACTCATTTCAAATGCCACTTTCAAGTTACACACCATTACGATGAAGCAAAACAAGGTTAAAGGACATAAGGACATAAATGCGCCTTATTTGCGTAATGCATTGGTGGCGCAAACGAATAAAATCCAAATTGTTCTAATGTGCCCGGGTTCTAAACCTACTGGTTCCAATGCAAGGGGCAATGATTAGAATAACTCGGCAAAGTAACTGCACGGCTATCAAAACTTCCACCACAGATGTGGTAAGCTGCATTTGCCGTGTGGGATGATTAAAACAGGGTTAATGAGCCCCATATATTTTTTAATTTAACTACCTACGAGATTCTGTCAGGATCTTTTTTTATAGAAAGTGCTATTATGGACTTTTGGGATCAAACTTTTAACACAAAAAAGATTCGGCCAGGTGGACTAAACTCGGCAAATCGGGGGGTTATTGGTCCCCCAACCAAACCTCAATTGTGTTAATATTTGATGCACCGTAAAGCCCAACAAATAAGAACAAATTCCCTAACCTTGTATACATTTCTCTCTGACAGAAGGTTTAAAACATGCCGTATTAGTAGACTACTTAAAGATTACAGCAACGGCATGCAAGAAACCTATATCTTGACTGCCCGTTGAAAACCGAAACAAATCCCAGAAGGGACTAGAGCAATAGCTTGAGTCTCTGTGGATTGGGGCTATCCGGTCGACTGCCTTGAAAAAACATTCAAATATCTCTACATTAGAGATTAAAATAATTAGAAAAAAATAAAAGAAATAAAGGTAAATTAAATAGAATCCAAAATAAAAATAAAAATATAAAAAATGGTTTTCCAAGGTCTACATTTCCTACCCTTAATACGACGTCATAAAGTGAATCAATTCGCAACATCGAGAGCAATGTATACTACGCAAATGAAAAGACATAGTGGCACACACAGAAAATGAAATATGAAAATGAAATATGAAAATGAAATATGAAAATGAAATATGAAAATGAAATATGAAAATGAAATATGAAAATGAAATATGAAAATGAAATATGAAAATGAAATATGAAAATGAAATATGAAAATGAAATATGAAAATGAAATATGAAAATGAAATATGAAAATGAAATATAAAAATGAAATATGAAAATGAAATATGAAAATGAAATATGAAAATGAAATATGAAAATTAAATATGAAAACGAAATATGAAAATGAAATATGAAAATGAAATATGAAAATGAAATATGAAAATTAAATGGGAAAATTAAATGTGAAAATTGAATATGCAAATGAAATGTGCAAAATGAAATGTGCAAAATGAAATGTGCAAATGAAATATGAATATAAAATATGGAAGTGAAATGTGAAATTGAAAAATGACTATAAACAATATAGCGTTATTGCTGTAAAAAAAGAATGGAAAATTAATTAATGAACTTAATGCCGCCCTTGCATTTAGCCATTGTGCAACTAACACCCGATGTTCGTTGGACATTGTTTCCGGGGCAGGCGAGGTAGCTATTTTACATGATTTTCATATCAATTTACAAAAGCTACCCAGCGTGGACGCATGCAATAGGACTTCAGCCCCACCCCCCCACCCCATATTTCCCAATATTTTGTTCCCCACGCGCCCCTTACCTGGAAATAAAACAAAAACATATTAGAAAATAAAGTCAATATTAACCGAAAGAAGATTGAAAAAAATCATCGTTTTATACTAACAATCTATTCATCATCGTCAGAATCACTCGCATCGGAAGAATGTGGAATATCTTCAATGCCTCTTTCCTCTCCTAACTGCATCTCCAACAGGTGCGCCGCATCCAGAATGTGGTCTGAAAGTGCATGCTTTTGAAATGTTAAGTCGGTTTCGCAGTGCCTAGCGTAGCCAAGATACCACAAGATAGTTGCTATATGACTACAACATCCAATTGTACGCGATCCAACCTGACATTTACAGTACCAACCTAAAATTGATTCTTCCCCCTGTTTTAAATTATCAAACTGAATCCAAACTTGGTGTTTCGTTGCAGATTTATGACGAGAATCAATTTTGGCTCTAATTAACGTAGGCATATCCTTGTGAACGTAAAAGGTAAAACTTCCATCATTTTTTAAATGACGTCTTGTATAATACATTGCCTGATCCATCTGATAAGTGCCTAATGTGATATTTTTAATATCAGAAACTGATAGTCTAGGAAATTCAGGAACTGACAAGTTAGATGCTCGCTCCCAACATACTTGTTTTCTTTCTAATTGCCATATCTCTTCAATGTAAGTTTGTAATTCGTTTTTAGAATGGAGTAAAGTGAGCGCCTTATCTGCAATTTTCATTTGGTATTCACTGTCCAGATTAAATTTTCCTGAATATGCGTTAATTACAGCGCATACAATGCGAAGGTAGGACCCGATCTTTTTTACAGTTGTTGCTCGAGTAATACCACCTACAAGCTTAAACTTTTTTAAATGTCCATTTCTTGACTCCACTATCCAACGGATCATGGTTATTATGCGAGCTTGATTTGCTTCTTCAGTAGGCAATTGCTTTTGCTTTGGTTTAAGAAAAGCTGGAGAATGAACTTTTATTTAATTTTTAGCCTGTAAATCTGGTATACAATCGCGAAAACCTCTATCTAAGATGAAAACATCATTTGCTTGAAAGAAACTGTTAAAACCTGCGGCTGAGTTGTCATTCAGCATTGACTTCATAATGTTTGCATCGTTATTTTTTCCGTCTGCAAAATAGGGACCCGCACAATTCAAAATGTATCCGGTTGGAAATATAACCATCATGGGCTTCACTAGATTTTTCAATTTGTGACCTGAATAAGTTTTTTTCTGATCGTAGTGATCCGACGGTTTTTCTATGTCAATATAAGTGCCGTCGCAAATTACACACAATGAAGTAGCATTTGTATTAAAAATCGAGTCAGCAAATTTTGATTTGTGATTTGTACAAGCATCTTCTCTGGTAATGTGTTCATATCCTAGATAATTGGGCACGAAATATTTATCTAGTACTTTTCTGACCGAATCTAGAGTTTCACTGACTCTTCCTTGACTGGTATATCCAAACAAGATTGCAAGTATCGCTTGATTGATGTTTGTTCTCAACTTTATGAAGAACAATCCTAGTGCATTTCTTTTGCTACGGTTACTACTTTTATTTAGATGAGGACTAACAAACGTGTACAAATGATCAAAATTGTCTTTGGTTAAGCCAGTTAAATTCTTATAATCAGAATTTGTGTATGAACACCCTTGATCAAAGTTTATTAATGATTTCGTCTGTCCATTAGTTGATAAAGTGCTCAGCAACAAAGATATATCTGACGGAGTCATTTGTAAACTATCTTTTTCAGGAACAATGCTGTCTAAGGATTTTTTGGTAAATACACCATTTTGCACATGGGCGCTGCAACATCTGTTTGTAAACGGCACTAGAACTCCTTTTCGATAAAAACAATCTATGATAGCATCCTTTGGAATGGTTTTTCTGCCGTTGGTTACTTTTTTACAAATGAAACACTTGTTCATTGTACTTGAGCAAGTTGGAAAATCAATTCTAACGACTGGCTTAGGAAAAGCAAAAGTGGCTAATTCCGAGAAAGATACTGAAGAAATTCCCGAGTTCGATGTTTGTGAAAACCGAGAAAATTCATCTTCATTTGATGCCATGTCCATACTTAAATTGAGATCCGATTGTTGTGAGGTATTTGTAGTAGACCATGTTTGACTATTATTCACTGAAACGGTGGTGGCCTGGGAGTCTACTATGTTGTTTGGGTAAATCGTAATTGGTAATTGCTCAATCATCAAACCTTTAAATGTTCTTGCTTTTTCAATTTGATTCATGTTTTGACTTTCACAGGCAACGACATTCATGTTATGATCTTGAAACATGTCCATCAAACGATTGGTTGGCTGCACCATAAATGAATCTTGTGATGTTTCATTACCTTCCATCATGTAGGAACCTTGGGTAGAATCACAATCTTCCATGACGTAGGAACTTTGTGTTGTGTCCCCACCTTCCAACATGTAGGAATCTTGGTTTGTGTCACCACCTTCCAACGTGTAAGAACCTTGGGTAGGATCACAATCTTCCATGACGTAGGAACTTTGTGTTGTGTCCCCACCTTCCAACATGTAGGCATCTTGGTTTGTGTCACCACCTTCCAACGTGTAAGAACCTTGGGTAGGATCACTTTGGCCTTGCATCCTTCGAGGGACTGGTACTTTTCTTCCAAAGCATAAGTTACAATGACAGGTGGAACAGATTACATCGTTTAGAGTTAAATGGTACTTCTTTCCGATTCCATGTCTTGCATAATAGTTGGCCAGAGGTTTTTTCAAACTATCGATTGTCGCGGAGAATTTTTTTAAGTTTGATTTCTTCCTCACTTCACACAGGGCACAGTAAAAATTTGGCATCTTCTCCGGTGTAGACGATTATCAGTAAAATGCTTAATTAATTAACACTAAAGTACTGAAAAACTAGATAAAACTGAATAAAATACGGTATAAAACCACAAATAAAATTGAAAATAATGAAATATTTCCGTGAAATGCTCGAAATGCTTGCAGAACAAATGCAAAACGCATAATGACAAGACAAGACTTTGAAATTGGTTTGTTGAGTCAAAATGTTTTATTTTTGTAGTCAATTGTTTCAGATTACAATAGATACATTTGAGTTTTATTTAGTAAATGACTATGGTAACTGAAAATCAGAAATTCTTTTGGCTAACTGGACGATTTATGACGTCATTATCAGATTAGTACATTCACCTTTGTGGCTTTATGTACATGTAAAATGTATGAAAACTAAGCTAGAAGTCAGCCTCGACAGCAATATTTCCGAAACTAGAGATAGGAACCTCTTGAAATGTACATATGTTCTTCATAAATATGTAATCTCTGATTGACCCAAATTGCATGTGGTTTGGAGGTTGCAGTATGTGTTTTTTTTAATTAATTGTTTCGGAATATTTATTTGCCTATTATAATACACAGTAAAGTTGTCATTTTAAAAAATTAATTAATTAAGTTTGAGAGATAGGAACTCGCTGATTCCTATGGGGCTTGAATATGTAAGCATCAAGCACAAAAAATTTCAGCACTATATATTTTTGCCGTCTCTACTTTTGAAAGGGCCGAACATTAAGCGTAATTCCGGATATTGTGCTTTGCCAAATATTTTCGCCAATCTGGGGAAAACCATCCAATTTTAGTTTGAAAGTCTCCGCTAACTGAGTTACTCCGTTGGGTTATCTCAAGTTATAGGCACAGTACAAAATAAAATGTAAAGACAGTCTCAATGTGAAATGAGATTCATAATATTGTTTTTTTTTGTATAGACCACTTGAATTACAATTTTCTCTATATGTTCATTGTAATTAGTATTTTTAAGTTTTTGCAATTCTTTAGTGATAGTGTCTTTACAGATTTGGCTAAAATTATTGATTGATTGATAAAATGGGGCTACGCAATCAGTTGTAGTTAAATAATTAGTTTATCTTCTAATAAATCAAAATTTCAATCATAATTATTGAGAATCTCAGGATTATGAATTCTTAGTTCATTTATAAGCAAAGGTTTACTCGGAGTAAGTAAATGTTCTCAATTTATATTTTCCAATTTTACTTTAGTTTTATCAAGTACCTCTTTAGGATAACAACGGTTCTCAAAATCATACATTAATTGTTGTAATTCTTGGCTTCTTCTTTTTTCATTTGACACGATTCTAGTTATTCTAAGTCCTTGAAAGTAGGGTAAGGATTTCTTTAGATGGTCGGTATAATTTGAATAGAAATGCAAAAATTGTTGTTTTGACATCGGTTTTTTGAATAGGTCTGTAGAAATTACATTATTCAATTCTAAATCAATTTTAACATCTAAAAAGTTGATCGAATTATCATTATAAGAAAAGGTAAAGTCTTATAAAACATGAATACGTTTTTATTTAAGCCAAATGTTCATGTCATTTATATCTGTTGAGTCGATAATCATAAAAATATCATCTAAGAACCTCTTATGAAAAAATATTTCTGGAACATCTTCAAAAATATGCTTAATTTCTTCGTAAACTGTTATGTTAGCAATTGAGCATGATGCTGAACCTCCCATTTGTATACTTTTGTATTGTTTAAATACCTTTCCCTCAAACTCGACAAAACTGTAATCTAAGCTTAATTCTATTAAAGTTTTTAAACTAGTAGTATCAATATCAGGGGGTATATTTACTAGGCGTTTATACTTTTCAAAGTTATTACAACAATGCATTTTACACGGATTAATTTTAAGGTTTGTATATAGTAATACAATATCCACGGTGACTAAAGTGTATTTTCTATTACAATTTAACTTAAGATTTTTTATTAATATAAGAAAATGTGTGGTATCTAACAATAAATCTGGAATGAACAGCATGTTTGGTTGTAGAAATTTGACCGTTAATTTACTGACATGGCGGTTCATAGTTTGTGTAGTGCCACTTATGGGCCTACATGTTGGAAAAGTTTCAAAATTCTTATGTATTTTTAATAAGCCATAGACATTAGCCGGTTTGGGTTCTAGTGGTATTAAAAATGAAACCACAGTTCCTACATCATTTGATCTCTCCCAGCATTTCAGTTTATCTTTGAAAGAGTCTATTGAATCGTTAAAGTGAGCAAGTGTAGAAGGGTGATAATATTTGTCATTGTTCAATTGTTAGAATATCTCTTCAGAATATAAATTTTTATAAAATATGCAAATTCCTGCATTTTTATCTGCCATTTGAACAATTAATTTGTTGTCTGATAAAAAGCATTTTAGATTATCGAGCAAACTTTTAGGAATAAAATCTTTATGAAACGTGTTCGCTTGTAGCTGATGTTTAAATTCATTATAAAAATCCTTGTCAGGAAATAATTTATTTTCTAGGGGACTTGTAGTTCGACTTTAGAAAGTTTTTGAAAATGCTTTTTAGATTCTATTTGCCAATCAGTTAGAGGTGTTTTTTTGTTTTTTGGGTAGTTTCTTTATCTTACATCACAAAATCTATCTTCCAACTAATTTTGCGTATACATTCTGCTAAAGATGATTGCAATTTGTAAAAGTTTGGATAAAGAGGCATACAAAATTTCAACCCTAGAGTGAAAATACATTTATATTCTATTGGTAATGGTATCTCTGTAAGGTTATGTAACACATCAGATGTTTTACCGGTACATTGGTGAAGCTTATATAGTTTTAGCTCGCCTGAATAAGGCAGCTTATAGAACCGCACAGTCCGTCCTTCCGTTAGTGAACACGATAACTTTCGAACGCATTAATAGATTTTGACCAAACTTGGCGAAAACAATGCCTATGGACCACTGACAACCCCTATTGAAAATAGGCCCCATTGGTCCACTGGTTACCAAGATACCGCGCGCTCACTTTGTCTTCATTTTGGTAGTCAAAGTGGAAAATGGGCATTAAAAATTTCAATTGCGTTTCCCATTAATTGTTAGCATATAGTATAAAATATTTCATACCGCTTCTAACGGACTTTAGATTTCATAGTAAAGAAACTACAACCGGAATGTACCGCCCAAGGGATATTTTATATTTCTTTTGCTTTTTAGAGTCAGTATTAACCGATTTTAATTGCCTTTTAATTTTAATGGATAGTAATAGTTCATTAATTTTCTTTTAATTTTGATAGTCAAGATAAATCTATTTTGACTTTCTGTTGATTTTAATAATCAACATTTACCTATTCTGATTTTCTATTGATTTTGATAGCCAACATTAATCTATTTTGATTTTCTATTGATTCTGATAGGCACCATTAATCTATTTTGATTTTCTGTTGATTTTATAGTCAAAATTAATTTGTTAATGTATCTTTTCCACTATTATTACACCAAAGATGTGCACACGGTCCCCTTTACTCAATTTTGATTTTCAGTTAATTTTCATAATCAACATTAATCAATTTTGATGATTTGTTGATTTTCATAGTCTACATTAATCAATTTTGATTTTCTGTTGATTTTGATAATCAACATCAATCTATTTTTGATTTTCTGTTGATGTTCTTAGCCTACATTAATCAATTTTGATTTTCTGTTGAATATGATAATCAACATCAATCTATTTTGATTTGCTGTTGATTTTTATATTGAATTATGAATTAAATAATCTAGTTTGAATTAGTGCTTTAATAATTAAAACAAATTTATTTCTATTATTATTACAACCAAAATGTGCACACGGTCCCCTTTACTCAGGCGAGCTTCTGATACGGGTTGCTGTAGGTTTTAGCTCGCCTGATAAAGCAGCTTATAGAATCGCACAGTCCGTCCGTCCGTGCGTCCGTTTACACGATAACTTTTGAAGACATTGATGGATTTCAACTAAACTTGGCAAAAACATTGCCTACGGACCTGTGACAAAGCCAATAGAAAATGAACCACATTGGTCCATAGGTTGCTGAGATGCCGCGCGCTCACTTTGTCTTCATTTTGATAGTCAAAATGAAAATATGGCATTAAAGGGACATTAGAAGTTCAATTGTGCTTCCAACGGATTGTTAGCGCGATAATATAAAATATTAAATGCCGCTTCGACCAAATTTAAGATTTAATATTAAAGTAAATAAAACCGGAAAGTACCTATTATAGGACGGAAATAAATCTATTTCGCATTTATATGCAAATTGATAGTCAAATTTACATTTTTCGAATTGCTTTTCATTGTATTGTATTGTTTAAAGTTTTCAACTAGCAATAATCGCATCTCGGTAAAACCTCATCGGTTACGATATTGCCACTGCGCAAAGGATTTTCTGTTGATTTTGATAGTCAATATTAATCTATTAATCAATAATAATCAAAATAAATGTATTTCTATTATTGTTCTAACAAAAAATGTGTACACGGTCCCCTTTGACCAGGCGAGCTTCTGTTACGGCTTGCCGTAGGTTTTATAATGTTTTCGGCTAGTTGTAGTGTCTATGTTAAAAATATTTTTCATGTTATGCAACCTCTTAGTTTTATTATTTTTACATTTGTTAATTGTGCTTACGTTTCCAATGGCATCTTCCTAGTCAAGTTTTGATAAAAGTGTAGAAACTGAAGTAGAAGTTTTTTTGTCAGTCGTTTTGTGAGAAAACTTGTTGTCCAGATTTTCTTTTCCACGCTTTTCTTTATTCTGATTGTAGTATTGCACTCGTACTGTTGAATTGTGTTTGCTTTTACGAAAAGATTTTGATGACTGATGTCTGTATGAATTACCCGGAAATTCGGAATGGTTATCGTCAGCTGTCATTTTATGAGTGGGCTTTAGATTTTTAGATGCATATCTTTTCCTGGCTGAATCCAAACTTATATTTCCATTTTCTAAAAATGCGTTATCTATAACATCTTGTCCTTTGAAAGATTCCTTTCGTACTTCAATAGATTTGGAAATTCGTTCGGCATAGAAATTAAATGCTTCTGTTGGTGGCTTGAGATTTTCTGTCCTCCACTTTGGTTGCACTAATCTTGCTTCAAGATCATCCCAACTTATATCATTAATATTAAATTGAGTAACGAATTTCATTTTCGCTTTTATATGATGAGTTGCGAAAATAATGTTATTTGTACCCGACATATTACTAGATACTACTCATTTATTAATACTGTTGGATAATTTGAAATTAAGAAAGAACCGAAAGTACGTTTTAGTAACGATTGACATTGTTAGTTTGTATACTAATTTAAAAATATCGAACTGTAAAAAGTTCTGTTCTGAATATTTTAATCGTTTTAAGGATTTAGTACAACTACCCTTTAAATTAACAACTGAGCAATTTAAAACCATTCTCGATCTTAGTTTAGATTATAATTATATTAAATACGAAAATGATTACTTTTTTCAGTATCGTGGAATCCAAATGGGAGGTAGTTGTTCTTGTTGTGTTGCCAATATCACAGTGTATGAGGAAATCAAAAATATTTTTAAAGATTCCAACGAAATATCATTCTGCAAAAGATTTTTGGATGATATCTTTTTAATAATCGATACCACTGATATTGGCAATATAGACAATTGGCTAGAAAATAAATTAAGTCATAATTATCTGGAATTTACATTTAGCCACCACGAAAAATGTATTAATTTTCTAGATCTGGAAATTAAATTAAATGACAACAATGAAATTGCTACTAAGCTATTTAAAAAGCCTATGTCTAAACACCAATACCTACATTATTTTTCAGAACACCCTACACATCTTAAAAATTCGTTACCTTATTCTCAAGGATTACGAATTATTCGATGCTGTACTGAAAGAGAAGACAGAGTATTTGAACTCAGAAATTTTTATTATAAATTCAAAGAACGTTGTTATCCTAATTATTTACTTTTAGATACCATTGATAAATTAAGCCATATTAACAGACAAAACCTGTTAATACCAAAAAATGTGTTATTGAATAAACTACTCTCTTTACATAACCCAGATATTTTGAGTAAATATACAATTAATATAGCAAGTACTTTATTACCCCAACCTTTAAATTTAAATTGTTATTTAGTATTACCTTATTTTAATTCGATTAAAAATCTTGGTATAATTGTAAAATCTGAATTACAAAAAGAATTACGTAAAAATCAAAACAGTAAATATAAGGGTATTATTGAAACGATAAAACTGGATGTTTCATACCAACAAGTTAACAGCCTTGGTAGATTCTTAAAATAAGTTCTTAAAATAAGTAATGAAACTATATTGAGAGATGCAGTAGTATGATATTATTGTATCACCCGTTAGTTTGGCGATAAATTTGAATTAGACTTACGAGTTGACTTTCTAGTAACTCATTCATAATTCTTTTTACAAAATTGGATTTTTTGAACTAAATTTTAGTTATTTTGTAATATTTTCAACTTTAAGCCATAATCGGCAAATTTTATTACAACTTAATTGGATTATCATATTTATAAGGTAATATATTCAGCTTTTTGTTCACTGATGGCATATCATTATTGTAATCGTCAGCTGTTTCCACTATTATTATGTTTATTACACATTATGTAATACACTCATTCACAATACACATTTACTTATTCACAATTAGTATAATTAAGTGTTACTTTATTTGTAAATTGACCTCTGACATTATTGTATTAACTTTACAGCATACCTGAAGAAGTAATCGAAACGATCGTCGTAATGCTAATAAAATATTGACGAGTTAATAGCGTTGTTTGATTTCCAACATATCATCTCACTGGAAATTTCTAGAACTCAAAATAGATCAAGATTGACAATGAAAATCAACAGAAACTCAAAATAGATCAAGATTGACAATGAAAATCAACAGAAACTCAAAATAGATCAAGATTGACAATGAAAATCAACAGAAACTCAAAATAGATCAAGATTGACAATGAAAATCAACAGAAACTTAAAAATAGATCAAGATTGACAATGAAAATCAACAGAAACTCAAAATAGATCAAGATTGACAATGAAAATCAACAGAAACTCAAAATAGATCAAGATTGACAATGAAAATCAACAGAAACTCAAAATAGATCAAGATTGACAATGAAAATCAACAGAAACTCAAAATAGATCAAGATTGACAATGAAAATCAACAGAAACTAAAAATAGATCAAGATTGACAATGAAAATCAACAGAAAATCAAAATAGATAATTGTTGACTATGAAAATCAATAGAAAATCAAAATTTGATTAATGTTGACTATGAAAGTCAGCAGAAAAATAAAGTGATTAACGTTGACTATGAAAGTCAGCAGAAAAATAAAAGTGATTAATGTTGACTATGAAAATCAGCAGAAAACAAAATTGTTTAATTTTGACTATGAAAATCAACAAAAAATCAAAATTGAAAAATGTTGACTATGAAAAGCACCAGAAAATCAAAATTTATTAATGTTGATTGAAAATCAACAGAAAATCAAAATTGATTAATGTTGGTTATCATAATGAAAAGCGATTCGAAAAATATAAATTTAACTATCTATTTGCATATAAATGCGAAATAGATTTATTTCCGTCCTATAATAGGTATTTTCCAGTTTTATTTACTTTATTATAAAATCTTAAATTTGGTCGAATCGGCATTTACTATTTTGTACTATCTGTGAGCGCGCGGCATCTCAGCAACCTATGGACCAATGTGACCCATTTTCAATAGGCTTTTTGTTTAAAATGGATTTATGGGAGATGAGATATGATAAATAAATCCAGATTTTTTCTCCAACCAGAAACGCTGCATTCAATCAACTATCGATTTTCATTGCTCAATCTAATTTATTACAGCAAGCAGCTTTCGTACAGACATCATCAGGCTTAAATTAAAGAACAATAATGAGTAAAATTAGAATTAGTTACTTATTAGGTACATTATGAGAAGTAGAACATATTTTATATTATATACATTAATTGATATGGGTGTACAATAAAAATGTATAATTAAGTATATAGAACCATCAGTAATCACCTACCTATGTTGTGTGGAGTCGAGAGCAGAAAATTATATAATATTAATTAAAATTACATTTTTATATTGTTTACAAAACTAATGACAGTCTTAAGAACTGACAACAAAGTTGTATAATGTGCGGGATAACATTTGGGCGCGTAGCACCATAGATGTAAGGAAGTATCATGATTCCCCATGAGTTGTCACATACTGAGATATACTGTTTACTTTTGAGTAGCTTAATCTTAGACTAATTGATTGAATAGCATTCTTGAATTTTACATCTGTACATTTACTCAATTGACTTATGATATATTTTAGAGTTAGATTGTTATAGTTGTAAATAGAGTTGTAAAAAGGCAATACAAAATACACGTTACTTGATACATATGAATCTGTTTGTGAATATAATTCTGTGTTTATATTAAGTTTACATAATATCTCAGGGTTGTGAATAGACAGATTTTTTATGAGTAACGGTTTTTTGGGGATAAGTAACGAATCTCTATTGATAACACTAAGTCTATTTAATACATCGTGAAGAATATCACTTGGGTACATTCTCAGTTTGTAAGCATTCATTAAGTTATGTAATTCTGATGTTGCTTCTGATGGATTACTATAAGACCTAATAATTCGCAAACCTTGTGCATACGGAATAGAATTAAGCAAACATTTTCTATGATTAGATTTATAATGTAATGGTTGCGATTTAGACATAGGTTTACGATATAGTTTTGTACTAATAGTATTATCCGGTAGTATTTTAATACATAAATCTAAGAATACAATTTCCGTTTCGCTAAAGTTATAGGTAAATTGTAAGAAATCATGTTTAAATTTTTTTGTTAGCCAGTCATTCATATCTATAATTTCCGTAGATTCTACAATTAGGAATATATCATCAAGGAAACGCTTATTAAATACTATTTCTGTACAATCTTGAAACATAGACTTCATTTCATTGAATACAGTAATATTTGCTATGGATACAGAAGCAGAGCCTCCCATCTGTATTCCTTTATGTTGTAGGAAATATTGATTATTATATTTGACATGACTATAATCTAAACAAAGATCTAATAACTGTTTAAATTGATTTATACTTACATCGAACGGTACATTAATATTACTTTTGTATCTAAAATACATTTCAGAGCAATGCTTTTTACAGATGTTAAATTTTTAAGTTAGTGTAGAGTGACACAATGTCAACTGTAACCAGAAAATCAAAATTTATTAATGTTGATTGAAAATCAACAGAAAATCAAAATTGATTAATGTTGGTTATCATAATGAAAAGCGATTCGAAAAATATAAATTTAACTATCTATTTGCATATAAATGCGAAATAGATTTATTTCCGTCCTATAATAGGTATTTTCCAGTTTTATTTACTTTATTATAAAATCTTAAATTTGGTCGAATCGGCATTTACTATTTTGTACTATCTGTGAGCGCGCGGCATCTCAGCAACCTATGGACCAATGTGACCCATTTTCAATAGGCTTTGTCACAGGTCCATAGGCAATGTTTTTGCCAAGTTTAGTTGAAATCCATCAATGTCTTCAAAAGTGATCGTGTAAACGGTCGGACGGACGGACTGTGCGATTCTATAAGCTGCCTTTTCAGGCGAGCTTATTTTCGGGAAATATTTTTTTTGTGGTTGTAACCCCCTCTCTGGGGATATTACGATTTGGAGTTAACAGTTTCGTTGTTTCGTAACAAATTTAGTAGTGTATATGTTAGGTTGTAGGAAAATTCGTCAATACAGAATCACCATTGTCAATTGTCGAAATTTTATTGACGAAATCTCCGGATACCATATGTTAGCGGCAATAAGTGAATTCAGGCATTAGGCCTAAAGACTAGTATTTAAGCTTAAAACCTAGGCATTAAGACTAATGCCTGAATTTTGCTCTTAATTAGGCTTATTTCTGGTCTTATTGCCTTATTTGGATGGAAATGAAAGTAAACACCAAAAACTAAAGTCTAATATATACAGTCGTTGTGTAATTGTGTATTCATGTAAAATACAAATGTATAACAGGTTAATCTTGGTAGATAATAGCAATGTGCACATGTAGAACATGAAAATGATTTGAAAAGATGAAGAAGTGCTGAATGTGAACAAATATTAGCGACTATTTCAAATCATCACCAAAGAAATTCAACTCACTTATTTTTATTTCTGAAAAAATCGTATAGTCCGAAGGATATTGAGAAAATATAAAAGTTTTTACTAAGATCGGGTATAAACTGTGAACAATGTCAACTAAAGAGAACAAGAGTTTTCAAATCTGTGTTGTATGCACTGCCTGTTCTCAATGAAAAAAATGCATTTTTTCTTACATCCTTTCCACCGTGACCGCTACAAATGTGTGCGAATTATAATGTCATATAAATCTTCCGTAGCAGAAACGACTGTATTGTCCATGCTATTATATAACAAAGAAGTCACTTCACCAGTAACATGATCTTTAAACTCTAAAATTCTTGAGATTGAAATCGGTCGGATCTTTCTTTTTTGTACTCGGTCTCAATAAAAAAAATTTTATTTACTCAACATTCGTCTGATTAAAAGATTACTTGTTAGACTATCTATTTCTTCCTAATCATTTTCATGTTCTACATGTGAACATTAATATTATCTACCAAGATTAACATGTTATACATTTATATTTTACATGAATACACAACGACTGTGTATATTAGACTTAAATTTTTGTTGTTTACTTTCATTTCCATCCAAATCAGGAAATAAGACCAGGTGTTGAGGGACTACCTATCTACCCGATAAGTGTATCAACTTGTTCGAAATGGAAGTGATTTAAAAATATGAAATGTGTAAAATGTACGTGAATAATTATTGAGTTCTACTTTATTGAACGATTAATTAAAATCACGCATTTACACTAATTGAAATTATGAAAATGAAAAAGAATGAAGTCTATTGCTCCGCTACAAGTTGTCGGTGTGGCTTCTAAATTCTCTCTGCTGTGGGTTAAGTTGGAATGACAGACTTGCGGCGTGAACGTTTTAACACTACATATAACAAAGGAAATATTACTACCCGCCAAGCGGGAAACGTATTTTCAAAACTATTAAATTGATCATGAATATTCTGTTTCATACAATAATATTATAATAGCTAGAGGGCCTTGGTTGGCCATTAAATTATTGTGAACTATTCACTACTTAGATACTACGTTACGTAACATTTCTCCCACCTCTTTTGTGGAAGCAAAAGAAATTTGAAATACAAAAACAATTCAATTGAAATGAAAAAGAAATAATAGAAAATTTTAAATTCAATTTAACTTAATTATTCAATTCCCAATCTTTTGGGCACTTTCACTTTTCTTCCTAAGCGAGTGATTCCTGTCGAAGGATCATTCTTCGGAGTTTGTTCCGTAGACGCCTCCTTTCCATCTTCTTCAGAGATCTGGGGTATTTCCGCTGCAGATGAGATTTCAAGTGGATATAAACGCTGTACGGGCCGCAATAGATTTCCATTGGCAGTTTTAACCCGAACCAGTCGCACATGTCCATCCCTCCCTCGGATTAATTCGACGACTTTCGCCAAAGGCCAATCCAGTCTCTTCCTGTTCTCAGCTCCAACAAGCACGACATCTCCAATCCTGAATTCGGCGAATTTCTTTTCTTTCTGCCGCTGCACCAGTTGAGCCAAGTATTCTTTTCTGAAACGTACCTTGAATTCATCAAGGACGGTCTTCCTGTCATGGTAAAGTTTCCGGATTTCACTTCCGGACAAGAAATCTAATTCTCCATAGCTTGTTCCAGGAATCTCACTGAGAAACATAACAGGAGTCAAAGCAATAAGATCTTCCGGGTCCTCAGTCACAGTAGTCAAAGGCCTGGAGTTAATGTAGGCTGCAACGTTGGTTAAAATATTTTGAAGTTTGGAATAGCTGACTTTTGCATTTCCAAGAATTCTCTTCAACAAATCCTTGACGGAGCGAATGAGACGCTCCCACCAGCCTCCCCACCAAGCTGCAGACGGCGGGTTAAACCGCCACTGAATCCGTTCTATCCCGCATCTGCGGGTAACCGCCTCCCAGTTTATTTTCTTGAAAGCGTTGACGGCTCCGACAAAATTTGTTCCATTGTCACTGTAGACAATGGATGGTCGGCCTCTTATGGCAGTAAAACGAGAAAATGCCTCCAAAAACGCTTCGGTACTAAGAGACTCGACCAGTTCTAAGTGAACACAACGATAAACGGCACATGTCAAAATTAATATCCATACCTTCTTCTTTTCTTTTAGGTATAGAGGTCCTGCTAAATCCACCCCGGTAGCTTCGAATACTTTCGCGGTCTTGACACGATTTTCGGGTAGAGGGGCTGCTACCACTTCTGAATTCTTAGAAGTAAATCTACGACAAACGGCACACTTTCCCACTATTTTCCGGATGGCTCTCCGTCCTTGTAGGATCCAGTACTTCTCGCGTAATATTCCCATCAGAAATTGAATTCCAGAGTGTCCATTCAATTTGTGTTGCTCTTGAATGATATGATCCACCACTGGATGAGAATGAGGAAGTAAGATAGGATACCGGAAGCCGGGTGTGTCTTGTCTATACAGTAGTTTTGTCTTGACATGAATTAATCCATACTTATCACGCTCAACTCGGATGCCTGATATAACGTCACTTTCTCCTTGAAAGACTTCTTTCTGCACTAATTTCAGTAGAGCCTCTTCTGCGGAAATAATTTCTCTAAACTTGAGAGCTCCTACTATTTTATCTTCTGTGGATTTTCTACAATTTGCGATGAATCTTCTAATCCAAGCTAAAATTCTTATATTTTCATAATGAGATGATTTAGTGGCATACCATGGATTGTCGGAGACCGTAACTTGAATATTGACTACTGCTGTCTTCCTCTTCTACGCCATCACATCATATTCATTGGGTAAGGGTGCCTCCGATGGCCAATTATTTTGAGAGTCGTAGAGCCACTCGGGTCCCTCCCACCATCTTGATTCTAGTAGTTGACTGGGACTGCATCCGCGCGAGGGCAAATCTGCTGGATTGATCACTCCGGGCACATGTCTCCAATCATTTTCATTTGTGAGCTTCAATATTTCCTTGACTCGGTTTCCTACAAAGGTGCCCCACTCATCATTACCCTTGATCCATGCCAAGGCAGTTGTGGAGTCACTCCAGAAAAATGTAGGTACATCTCGAAGTCCAAGGGCTTTCTTGACAGAGTCTGTGAGTCTTGCTCCAATTACACATCCCAACAGCTCCAGACGGGGAATGGTATTTTTCTTTAGAGGAGCTACTCTTGATTTAGCTTGTAATAGTTGAACGGTAATTTTCTCTTTTTTACTAATCTTGAGAAATATCACCGCTGCATAAGCATCCTTACTGGCATCGCAGAAGGTATGCAATTCCCAAAATTCATGTGAACTTTCTCCTCCGTTGAAGTTCCTTGGTATCTGAATTTCTTGAAGACACGAGAGCTCTTGATACCACTTTAAAAATTTTGAACTCTTTTCTTCGTCCAAATCTTCGTCCCATCCTGTCTTCTGAGACCAAGCTTCCTGCAGAATGAGTTTTGGAGGTAGTAAAGCCGGGCACAAAAATCCTATTGGATCGTACACCTTTTGTGCACAAGATAATATTTTTCTTTTTGTGATCTTCTCATCCAAGCTGGAAAAATTGAGATCACATCTTAAAATGTCATCTGAAGTATTCCACTTCAAGCCAAGTACAGATGTCCAAGGAGAATCCGCTGTAGCAATGCCAAAACTGCCAGTCTCCAATCCGCACCCCCTGCTAGTGAGCGGGCCGATCCCGGAAACTTCCCCAGCTGTACACTGCCACAGTCGCAACTCCATCGTTGCATCTAACATAATTTCTGTAGCTTCTCTTCGGAAATCTTCATATTGTTTAATTGTGTCTACAGATGTGACACAATTATCTACGTACAGTGACTTGAGTAATTTCTCTGCCGTTTCTTTTCGGCCTTCCCTCACAGTCCTGAGATGATACTCTATTACAGCTCCTAAGAGAAAAGGGCTACAATTCACACCAAAGACAACTCGATTATGGCGATAAACTTTGTGTGTTTTCTGATGTGGGTCCTCCCACCATAAAAATCGAAGAAAATCTCTGTCCTCCTTTTGAACTTCGATCATCAAAAAAGCTTTTCGGATATCCGATATGACTCCAATTCTTCCCTCCCTAAATCTTAAAACAAGTGATGGGATGAGATCTAATAAATTGGGTCCTTTTTCTAAG
The DNA here is from genome assembly GCA_020055645.1 of Tomocerus qinae. Classification (NCBI taxonomy): domain Eukaryota; kingdom Metazoa; phylum Arthropoda; class Collembola; order Entomobryomorpha; family Tomoceridae; genus Tomocerus; species Tomocerus qinae. The sequence goes on along the minus strand of CM034546.1, from coordinate 139,206,263 downwards.
CAGTCATTAAGACTGGGATTTCTTTCTATCTTGCACGACGCGTCGAACACTGGTCTGATCGGCGTTGTGAGACTTTCTGGCTTAAATACTGGCCGATGGGGCAAGTAGTGGCACGGAAAATTCATTTCACTCAATGGCACTTGCTCAATGATTCCCTCATCAATCCAAGCATTAAATATATTATTATATTCTTGGTACTTGCCTTTTTCAATTATTTTCTTCGTAGCAGAGTCCAATCTTTTTTCAGCTATCCTCCTGTTGTCGGGGATTTTCTGTCTTCCGTCCATCCAGGGGAGACTGACTGAATATCTACCATCCTCAGAGCGAGTGACAGTTTCTAGAAAATGCTTCTTAGTAGCTACTTCTTTGTCCTCCTTGGACATAATTTCACTTGAGTCTCGAATACCAATGGTTTCAAGAATCCCAAAGTTGTTCTGGAGTGGCCTCTGACACAAATAAAGAATTTAAAGTCATCGCCACATTTTCACTTGTGAATCGTTGCTCTTTGTTGACAGCTTTTCCTATTACTATCCAGCCTAATACAGTTTCGAGGGCCGTCAATCCATTCTTCAGTTGATACTGCTGACCTGTTATCAGCTGTCCAAAGACATCAGCTCCGATAAGTAATTCTATTTCTTGATCCTTATCATCCATGTCGCTGATCCATATGCCTTTGCCTTTCAACTCCTTCATCCATGGACCGCGTGTAAGCTGAGGAACTTGACCACAAATTTTCTCCTTTTCTAGGACTCGAAGACTGTTGATACTTTCCCCTTTAGTACTTTTAACTTTCACGTCGTAAATCCGATGGTTCTTAATGGAAGTCTGAACTCCTCCGAATAAAAAATGGCTTAATTTTTCTTCTCCAATGGCTTGCAGTCCTAAGAATTCTACTGTTTTCTTCCCAATATAGGAACGCTGGGCGCCGGGATCATACAATGCTCGAACTTTTCGGCTTTTCATACCATTAACTATGGTCGTTCTAAATGTCCCGAGAAATACGGTTGAGGAACCTGCATAGCCAGCATTGACGTTTTCTGCTGAATTTTCATTCTTCGGCTCTGTCGATTTTTCGCTATTCTTGTTGGTCTGTTTATCAGATTTCTTGTCTTTCCTAGTAGACTTGTGACTAGGAAGATCCCAACACATGACAGCTACATGCCTCTTGGCACACACTACACACTTAACTGTTGTGGTCTTGCAATCCTTCCAACCATGACCTTTCTTAAGGCACAATGAACAGGAATTCTTCTTACTACAAACTTCTCTCTTGTCTTCCAAGGTCATCGAATAGGCTTTGAAACAGTCCTTTGACTCATGAGACGATTTGTCACAAAATAAACAAGCGGTATTGTCACCAGTGTACAAACCTGCTGCTGTGGCACATTCTTCGTTGTTGGTAGTCCTTTTGGCTTTCATCTGGAGCTTATTCTTTTCTTTACTTGCGTTCTCAGTGAATCCTGACTGCACCAACATACGCTGATCTTCGTTTTCTACTTCTTTACGTAGAAACTGCATCAAATAATCGAGTTCACTCTTCGGCGGGACTTCCTTTGAGCCATCTAAACCGTTCAGTGGACTTCTCTGCCAAGCAATTAAAGTTTCTTCAGGTAGACTAGATTCTACCATCGGATATAGAAATACGACCGTCTGCTCAGTGGTAACACCCAACGACTCCAGGGCACGAAGGTGTGATTCCAATCTGTCAAACATCTGAGCCACTTTCACTGATTTATTGGTATTATTATTAATAACCATTTTGAGCAACTCGCGCACATAAACTTGCATTAAAAGTTTCTTCTTACCATACCGTTCCTTTAATGCATCGATTACTTTCGGGTAATTGTCGGCGGTCTGCGGGTAACTGTCCACTAGATCCTTCGCTCTTGTACCAGAAATAATAGATTGCACCAGGTATTGGAATTTATCACTGGCGTGTAGATCTGGATCCTCATGTATCTTCTGAAACTGTGACCAGAAACTCAGCCACTCTTTGAGATCTCCATTGAATTTTTTAATTTCAATTTTCGGCAACTTATAAGTTTTATGCTTACTTGACACTGCGACACTAGATACACTGGGTGTGGGACTAGCTGATTCACTTCGGGGTATGAGCTTTCTCATCTTCAACGTCACCTCTGCGACTTTGTCTTCATAATCATATATGACATTGTACTCACCCTCAATTTCCATTTCAGTGGCATCATAGTCAGCTGACACCATCACTTCCACGATCCCTTGGTCCAGTATTTTAATTTCTGCCATTAGTTTTTCTAACTTATCCATTGTAAGTTGTAGTTGGTCAGGGTCCGGCTGCTCTTTGGCCAACTCGTCCTCCGCCTTGCTGATTGTTTTAGTAACTGACGACCGTAGCGGCGTCCTTTTTTTCTTCAATTGATCCATCTTGGGTCAAGGTTCAAATATCCGGTGATTTTCTTCGGCTCCTGCACGCTCAGAAATATCACTCGGTTAACTATCACTGCCGGTCAGTCAAAATCTTCGGCTCCTGCTCGCTCAGACTTGCCTCCGGTCAATGGTCACTTCCTATGGGCACAAAATCTTCGGCTCCTGCACGCTTAGACTTTGACCTCTGATTAAAATATCACGTCGGGGTCACCAGAAAATGTTGAGGGACTACCTATCTACCCGATAAGTGTATCAACTTGTTCGAAATGGAAGTGATTTAAAAATATGAAATGTGTAAAATGTACGTGAATAATTATTGAGTTCTACTTTATTGAACGATTAATTAAAATCACGCATTTACACTAATTGAAATTATGAAAATGAAAAAGAATGAAGTCTATTGCTCCGCTACAAGTTGTCGGTGTGGCTTCTAAATTCTCTCTGCTGTGGATTAAGTTGGAATGACAGACTTGCGGCGTGAACGTTTTAACACTACATATAACAAAGGAAATATTACTACCCGCCAAGCGGGAAACGTATTTTCAAAACTATTAAATTGATCATGAATATTCTGTTTCATACAATAATATTATAATAGCTAGAGGGCCTTGGTTGGCCATTAAATTATTGTGAACTATTCACTACTTAGATACTACGTTACGTAACACCAGGAATTAAGCCTAATGCCGAGCAAAATTCAGGCATTAGTCTTAATGCCTAGGCTTTAAGCTTAAAGACTAATCTTTAGGCATAATGCAAGGCATTTTTAGGCATGAAGCTTAATACCTAGGCATTAGGTATTAAGCATTACCTTATAATGCCTGAATTCACTCACTAACCTAACCTAACCATTTCCGCTAACATATATAGTTTTCATCGGCAGTAGATGGAGGTTTGGTGGGGATAAAGTTCGCTGGCACGGTTCGCTGGCATGAATGGAAGCCATATCCACTAAGAATAGACCCAGGCACCAAAGTGCATTGTATTGTATGGACTTTATTGTGTTTCCGAGATCATAGACCTATACACAAAGTAATTTTAGACATTGCATTAAAATTTTTATGCTCACATAATAATTTTATCCTAATTCTACCTATTTACTTACTTGAATTTAAATATTAGTTTCCCTTAATTAACAAAGTATTATATACCTGATTTTATATTAGTTATAAGTAATTGTAATTATAAGTGGTTTGGCAATTTTCATCACTCATTTATGACCCATGCCCTCAGCCGGATTGCAGCTGCGGGAAAATAGTAAATATTATTAAGTTTGTTAGCATTATACTCATCAAACTCCAAAAGAGTATAGAAGTCATCATTAGATATGTTGTCAATGTAATTACCTAAGTACTGTTCTCTCAGGGACCCTCTTAAACGCTGTATATCCATTTGTAACATCCTGTCTTTGTAAGTGTCAACCATATCATGAAAGTTCTCTTTGATAGTGTCAACATTCTGCGCCTCCCATACTGAGTCATACCCGATCTGCTGTATTTTCATTCTTAACTAGGAAACCCAAGTATATTTATCTACTTTATTAAACTTTGCATCCAGTTATTATGTCTTGTTTTGTACATAAGTCTGTAAGTAGAACAATAATCCACATTTCTGTAATTTCTATAATTTTCTTAAGGTCAAATTTTAACTTATTAATGAGAATTGCCAAACCACCACTAGCTCTACCCTTTTGTTTGTCCTTCAGTGCCGGACTTAGTACTATATCGAATTCTTAGAAGGGGGAGACAGAGTTAGATTCGATGAAGATTGTTGCCAGGTTTCTAAAAGACAAATAATGTCACATTTAGATAATAGTATTTTTTCGTTCTCGTCGAGGTCACTGAATTTTCCATAACCTTGAGACTTCCAAAATATTCAATTGTTCACAGAGGTGGAGGTGGCCCGATCAACAAGAATGATGTTGTCATGATGGTCCGGCAAGAACATATTATTGTCAATGAATAATTTGTTACCTTGTGTACTCGGTTTTTTTTCTTCTGCTCTTGCTATTTTCATTTCTGCTAAGAGTATTCCTCTTTTTCTTTCTCCTTCTCGTGTTAAATCGTCACTGATGAAAACTTTCGCCCCTGGAGCTCTGTTCTGGTTAAAAATTTCTTAAGACGCTAATTTTGTCGTTAAGATTCTCGAAAGTGACCATTAGTCTAAGAGTACCTTGCTTAGATACTTTTAGATTCATGACTGAGTCGATTCCAACGTTCACATTAGTCACTTTTTTGGATTTCCTTGGGCAGCCGGCGCGACTGGTTGAATTTTCTTTGCGGCTCTAAAAATTTTGCGAAATTGACACATTTTTTATCATTTTAACACACTACAAATAAAAATTACACTGTCAAAACCTTCAAATTATTCCTCCCTTCCATATCCTGTAACACAAAATATGGGACCCCTAGGTAGATCTCCGATAAAACGACAGAGCCAAACCTCATTACACGCATATTTGGACTTTACAAATCCTCCTTCACAGTCAGCTGGTACATTTAAAAAACCTCGAGTCGCAGATGGAAAACCGGACATAGAAGCAATGCTACACCAATTATTAGACGGCCAAAAGTCAATACTTTCCGAACTGAGCACTATTAATAAAAAATCAGAATCACTGACAAAGGAAGTGAACTTCTTACACTCAAAAGTAGCAAAACTCGAAAAAGATAACCTTAGGTTGGAGATCGAAGTGCGTAGAAAGAACCTGATAATCAACGGAATAGATGACGAAGAAAACGAAAATCCGCTGGCTCTATTTAACAAGGTTCTAAATGTGATTCAACTAAACTTGGGTCTTCAAACGATGCAACTCGACACTACAAATAGACTCTCCAAATTTACACCAGGAAAATGCAGACCTATTCTTTTAAGATGTTTGACCCACTTCGACAGAGAAGAAATCCTGAGATGCAGAAACCGTCTTAAAAATGGCCCTTCTACTTCAAGAATTTATATAAATGAGGACCTCCCCCCTGCCATCCAGGCGGACAGAAAGATTATTCGACAGAAAAGAATCGAAGCACTAAGCAAAAAACAAGAGGTAAAGACTTTCTACAATAAAAGTCAAATTGAAGTGGACGGCGATCTTTTCCAAGTGGAAGGAGGTCACCTGAAGAAAATCAATGGACACGCTACGACTCTTCAGACAATCACAGCTTCTCCTGTTCCTCGGATTGAGAAAGACATGACTATGAACATTGACGTGGATCCATTGGATACCTAGGTAGATGCCCGCCCGATCTCAGCAGTTCTTCACTGGAATATAAAAGGTATTTTATGTAAAAAATATGACTTCTATAACGATTTTATCAAACAAAACTGTGACATATTCTGCTGGTCAGAAACCTTCAGCTCTTTAAACTTTAATCACTATAAAATTAGCAAAAAATATAAACTTTTTCAACACCCAGCGCAAAGAAACAAAACCTTAGGGAGGAACAGTGGTGGATTCATCGTAGGTTGTAAATTAGATAAGCTAGATTACTTTAACTTTATCGAATCCAATAGATTATTTGTATTATTAGACATAAAATCAAAACATGGCTGGATAAAAATTATGTATATTTATTTACCTCCAACTCTAAGTTACGAAAGAAACCTAGACACTGTTTTCCGAAAGGTTGAAAACTTATTGGACAAAAAGAAGAGCTTAATATTAATTGGTGATTTCAATGCTAGAATTTCTGATTTTAATATTGTAAACAAGCGTATATCTAAAGACACCCTGTTAAACACTAGAGGTAGATTACTGATTGATAAACTTTTAGAATATAATTTTATAATAGCAAATGGTAATTGTAAAAGTGACCCGAACGGAGAGTACACATTTGTCAATTCTAATGTCAAAGGCCAAAGTGTCGTAGACTTTTGTATGTTTCAAAATAGCCTGGGTATTCCTGTCGATGTCAAAATACTTAATCTATCAAATTCGGACCATTTTCCGCTGCTAACTAATCTTGACTCTTGTTTGTATACAGAGAAATCTGCCGAAACTGTAAAACTGCCACCTAAAATAATTCTTAACGAAAACAATATCAGCCAGTTTAAGGGAGTCCCTTAACACTACCCTTTTAAAAGCATTCCCGAATCCCGAATCCTACCTTACCTCGCCATCATCTGAAGAACTATTCGGTACGCTGAAACATCTAATAGTAGACACTGCCTCTAACCTCAAAATATTGAAACCAGAAATCCATATAAAGATAAACTCAAGAAGACCAGAGTGGGCAGATCGGGAGTGCGAAAAAGCCAGGAAAACAAAAAAGAAAGCACTTAGAGCTCTCCGATCTTGTTCAACTTATGATTCCCCAGCGAAAATCTCCGAATATATAGCCGCCAAGAATGCATACAACGATATATGCCGTACTAAGAGCGAAGCCTACTACAAACGTATCGAGGAAAGTTTAATGCACCATAATAAAGGTAGAGCATTTTGGAATGCAGTTAAAAAAGTTCAAAAACGCAAGTCACCATCTAATAATAATATCAGCCCGAAAACATGGCATAATTACTATGCTAACCTTTTTTACGCCGAAACTGAAGTCGTAAGTGAAGAACCCATCCCACCCGTAGAAAACGAAATCCTTGACAGCCCTATTTCCAATGAGGAAGTTGCCAACTGCATCAAAAAGCTCAAAAAGAACAAAGCTACCGGTTTGGACTTAATCCCAAACGAATTATGGATTAACTCGCCTCCTATTTTAATAAATATTCTACGAACTCTCTTTCAAAAAATGCTACGACACCGGCCAGGTTCCCCAAGATTGGTGTATTACCGAAATTGTGCCTATGCACAAAAAAGGTTCCAAAGACTCCGGAGAACTACCGACCAATCGCTCTGATGCAAACAATCCTCAAGCTATTTACATCGACCTTGGCCCAAAGACTGGAAAAATGGTCTATTACAAACAATAAGTTCTCTGACTTTCAAGCAGCCTACAAAAAGGGGAGCAGCTGCGAAGATCACCTTTTTGCACTGATGACCGCCGTCCAAACCCAACTTAACAAAAAATCCGGTAAATTTGTTGACCTTTCCAATGCTTTCGGCTGCGTGTCCCATAACCTCCTTTGGAAGAAATTATACGCCCACGGATTATCTTCAAAATTCATTAACCTAATACAATCAATATATATGAATGCAACAGCATGTGTACGGACACACGAAGGTCACACTTCAACATTTCCAATTCTCCATTCTTGCCCTCAGGGCGAGACACTGTCGCCCAATCTATTTTGCATCTTTATCATTGACATTATTCAAAAAATGGATAACAGCGAAGTGGCAGGAATTCGAATTATGAATCCAGAAGAACGGTTTCAGCTTCTTATCCATATTCTCCTATTTTCTGATGACAAAGTCCTATTGGCAAGTACTAAATATCAATTGCAGAAAAAGATTGACATTCTAAAAAACTTCGTAGATGAAAATGAATTGAAGGTTAACCTCGAGAAGACAAATGTCCTGATTATTTCGAAGTCAGGTAGATCTCCCTCTGATCCTCTCCTCTGGGGCACCAAAGTGATCAAGACCGTGAAAGCATACACATATCTAGGAGTAATATTTAGCTCTACTGGTTCATTCAAGTCACAAGCGGAATCGCCAGTAAGGAAAGGAAGAAAGGCCTGTGCCAGTGTTCTGTCAATAGTGACAAAAGAAAAAGTCAGCAACGCCGACTCAAGAGAGAAACTCTTTGATTCTATTGCAAACTCTACAGTCCTCTATGGTTCTTCCATCTGGGGCCTCCTTCACGCCGACACATTAGAGAAAGTCCCTCAATTTTTCAACCAGAGATCGTTGATGCTACCTTATACCACTCCCAGATATTTTACCCGTCTGGAAACTAGCTGTGATCATATTAAGTTATGTTTGTTTAAAATTTTTTTACAGTTTTGGATCAGAATTCTAAAGAAAGATGATAACTCTCTAGTAAAAACGTGTTATTACCAATTACGTAGCTTAAGCTCACTGGACATTAGGTACAATTGGGCTTCACAAGCGAGACTTCTTCTTGAAGAAATTGACATGTCACATTTATGGGACTCAGGAGACATCGATGACATATTGAAAAACCGGTCAGCACTAATAGAAAAATATAAGCTATACCTAAATGAGACAGACTTAAATAGCGTATTACAGTCAAACAACCATAGCCATTATAAATATTTAAAGTCATCAATTGGCAGAGAAAATTACATATCTTGTAATCTCCCTAAAAGTGTTACATCAATATTGTCACAAATCAGACTTAACCGCGATAAATTATATTTTAGAGGTAATTCTATTAAAATAACAACATGTAAATATTGTAGTAACAGCGACATTGACTGGTACCATTTATTCCAGGGTTGCAAGGGACTATCCACTCTGAGAGACCAGTACCATATTCTTAAAAATAGCGAAACATATGTCACAGAATCTAATTATCTCTCCCTGATGTTTTCCAGTAACGACCACACCCATTATTTCAGAATCTATAATTTTGTATCAACAATTTTCTCCAGTACCTAAAATTAGTGACCAAACGTGATGTTAAATGTAAGTATCTTGTAATATTATAATATTATTAACAATGTTAAGTAATCTAGCAAGTCTCAATTTTTTGTAATGTCATGCACATGAATTCGTAACTGAAACACTGTTGAACGGGCGGGTCCCATGTTCAAATAATAAATACCACACCATACCATTAGTCACTTTTGAAAAAAACGAATACATTGCATCCTTATTGCTTTTGTATTGTTTTGCTTGAGAAAGATCCAGACCTGACACAAAGATATTTTTTCTTTTGAGTTGCGAGCTGATCCAATTATTTTCGGATTTTAGAATGGCCATTTTACTCTTCTGTTCATCTAACTGGATTGGAGGTCCGTAACTTGTGATTCCAGTAGACCTGTTTTGTTGGACAAATCTTTTGAAGATGCCACAATCGTGTTACAAGTTGTTAATAAAGTGTTCAGTGGTTCAATAATAGCTGACATTAGATCTTTAAAAATGCCCACAGTTAAATTTGCTTTATTGTAACAATTAATTGATGGGAACTTACGTAGGTTCACTTGCTCAACATCCATCCCCTCCTCCAATTTTCTCTTTTTATCAGCTGATGGTCCTTGATTGATTTCCATTTCTGTTTCGTAATTTGTATTGGCTGATGTGGAGTTGCCCATACACTAAAGGTAAACGTTACCGTTGGTAGCGCCATTCAATGCATAAAAGTTGAACGAGGGTGCCCTCAAGGGGGGGTGCTGTCGCCATTATTATGGAATCTGGCCATTCACGAACTCCTTGAGAAGCTCTCCAACGTCAGTTCTATCTACAGACAAGCATATGTAGATGATCTTGGCCTTCTTCGATTGGCATGGATGAAGCTACAATGAGAGCTCTGGGACAAAGAGCCCTCAGTATCATCGAAAATTGCTGCAGTCAGCGTGATCTTTCTATCCACCCTGACAAAATAGAAATTATTATATTTCATACACATACACGGCATAAAAAACCCAAAATGAAACCTCTTAGATTGAGAGGTAAAGACATTACATTTGTCAATAATGTTCGGTATCTGGGTGTTCATTTTGTTAATTGTCTGACTTGAACTACCCACTGTAATGTTAAAAGCGCTAAGGCAAAAGCAGCTCTTATGCAATGCAAAAGAGTTGTTGGCCAAACATGGGGCCTGTCCCCTAAAATCACATTGTGGCTTTACACAGCAGTAGTTATACCCGCTTTATCATATGCAGCTTGTTCGTGGCTAAAAGCTGTTCATAACAAATCCAGAATGACAGCGTTGGCCAGTGTTCAACAACTGGCCTGTCTTATGACTATTAGTGCTATGCATAGTTCACCCTCTGCAGCATTAGAATGAATAGTAGGTATTGAGACTATAGAACTATTTCTTACTAAAACTGCTATTACAACAACGCATCGACGGCGCTGTACTGGAAAATGGCTGCCCTGGCACGGGGGAGGGAGTCTTAAAAGATTAACTCACGTTGATCTAATTACAAATATTCTGAAACAATTGCCTGGGTTAGAATTCCCTATGGATTCAATTCCCTTAACTGCCCTCATGGGTAAGAATTTTTCTGTTTTGGACACAGAAAAACCTGTCATTCTTCAACCTTCAAACCGAAGACTGGTCTGTTACACAGACGGGTCAAAAATTGACAACTTAGCTTGATGTGCTGCAATAATTGGTAACATTGATAGTCACATCATGATACAACAATGTTTAGGACAATATCCTACTGTGTTCCAAGCGGAACTAGTAGCTATTCTAATGATTATTTTAAAAATCACTGATCTGAACTGGAGGGATGAGGTAATCATCTACAGTGATTCTCTAAGTACCTTAAAAGCCCTTGAGGCGAACTACACAGACTCGGCCCTGATTCTTGAATGCTTCAGAGCCTTGCCTATACTTTCCGATAAGTTCCGTTACCCTTCAATGGGTTCCCAGTCACACTGGGATCATAGGAAACGAAGAGGCAGACTCACTTGCCAAAGAATCAACAAAAATGCCAGTTTTTGGTCCTGAACCAATACTGCCTTTTTCTGCACAATGCGTAAAAACTGTCATCTCAAAATATTTTAATAAATTTAACATTCAAAATTGAAAAAGACGTACAGATTACAAAACTACTAAATTATTTTGCCTACACCTTCAGTTAAGAAAAGTAAATATTTCAAAGGTTTGAGTAGAAGAACACTCAGGGTCTTCACTCTTTTAATTACCGGTTTCTCCTCCTTGGCCAAGCATCAGAATCAATTGGGGAATCATTCGTCTCCGCTATGCTCCCTGTGCGCAATAAGCGTCGAGACGTCGGTTCACCATGCAGCTGAATGGCCAGCTTTGAGCGAGTTGAGATTCAAACACCTGAGCAAGTTTCTCATTCATGTGGATGAGTTACTGGGGTTGCCCTTGTCGTCTCTGCTTTAATTTTGTATGTCTGCAGGACGAATGAGTGGCTTCTCCGAACAGTAAAGCTGTTCAGGGAATAACTGCAAGTAAGTCCTCGCGGCTTTAGCGGTAGTGTCTTTGCTAATCAATAGTATTGATCGTACTCTCCCACTAACACACACACACATACACTAAATGTTCCCGCTCGGATGTAGTTGTTTATTTCTCAATGTTGCCGGTTGTTCCGTCCTGCTAGCATAAGGAGAGCCGCCAGCTTGCTTAATTCTCTTCTCAGTCTTTTTAGTCTGGATTTGCACGTGTAAAGTTAAATGCTGTTTATTTGATTCTTGCACAGTACTTCCGGTTTTCGACAGGAATGGGTATTGAGGAATGTGTAGGGAGGAGAATATATAAAAAACAGTACAAAATTGTGTTATAATTATGTTAAATTTGATTTTTAAAATTTTCTGATATAAAAATGTTCTCTGATAAAAATATGGTCTCCAACGATGCCAACTCTGCCTCCCACGCACCAAAGTGAGAACAATGTGTGTGTAGTAGGATCATTGTATTGGTAGGTATTAGGTAGCAAGTAGAACCGTAAGTCATTGGGTGAAGATTGCTGCTTTTACCTGGTAAGCAGATTAACTCTTCGGCAACCAAAGTAGCCAAGTGTCGTATTTCCAAGTAGTAGTAGTTTCAATGATTGCGGAGTGAATGTTTATCTGAATTAGCACGAATAGCTAAGGGCAAGTGGTAAGTACAGGTTAATCATAGTTTTCAAACTAACATTGACATAATTGAGGATCTGTGTACAAAAAGAATATATCTCGGCGACATTTTTTCAGTAAATAAAAATTCCCATAATTTAATCAAAATAAACAAACTCGAAATGTTCAGGGTGGTGAAAATTAGGTTTTCCACTTTCAAAGTCAAGTATAAGGAGATAGTTCGATCGGACACTAGCTGTTGTTTTTATCGCCAATGGAGATGTGACCTCACCCGATGTTGGGCCTGCAATCTCTTCGCGGAGGTCCTCCGTGTTGGCAACCTAGGGCGCCCAAAATAAAGAAATTGCAGGCCCGCCTGATGTCATCACCAAGGAGAGCAGTACGTAAATATGTAAACACGCTATAACCACTAGCGGCAACATCGGCGACACTCTACTACCACTAGAGGCAACAGAGGAAACAGAGCAACAGATTAATGTTCCTCTGTTAATGTGCCTCTGTTGCCGCTAGTGGTTGTAGCGTGTTGCTACTGTCTCCGCTGTTGCCGCTAACCTCCCATATCTCCCAGCGGCAACTGCGCAGACAGTGGCAACAAAGTACCGCTGCCTAAATTCAGCCGTTATGCAATTCAATTTACACTGACAACAGACCGAGCTCAGAAATAAGTGTGGAGGATTGGAGGAAGTGTGTCGTCGATGAGACATTTTTTGGAGGCGACACGTTTTCAGGCTTAGAAAAAGGAGGCGACACCTTTTAGAATTTAGAAAATATTAAGAAAAGTCTGGAATAGTGTCGCGACAGGAAAAGGTTTGCAAAGTGCGAAAGAGCCTCAAAAATAAGTTTTAAAGTTAGGTTTGTGTCTCCAACTGACCTCGCTTCCTCTGACTCGACCCAGAAAAATCATTGTAGACTACTTCTGACCAACGTCATTCCCTAACAAGGCCGCAGCCAGAAAAAATATGCCAAGAAAATTTTACCGATTTTTTTGCGATTTTAGACAAAAATTTCTTTCTTTTTTTCGATTTCGGGGGGCGGGGGGACAACGGACTCCCACTCCCTCGCTACGGCCTTGTCCCCCACGACATTCATACTACATTCCTACTACATCCGAAACCTAAAAACCGCATTCAACTTTTTAGTGCGTCACAATTCGATTTAAAATAATTAGGCTGGATTTAGGCAGTGGGATATTGTTACCTCCAAGATGCCTTGAATTTATCACTCCATAGTAACGCAATTTGCTTAATATCAACTCATTTCCATCTTGGTTGCCTCCATTGCCCCCTAACCCGTTGCCTCAAGTTTGGTCACTTACTTTGTGAAATTTATTCGTCTAGTTTCTACCAGGGGAACTATTGCGAAATGGGGAACTAAATCGTTTAATACGGTAACCCATTACTAAAATTTTTCTCCGTTGCCCAAGTGCTTTTAATGTGCCTAACTATTCTATTGAATTCGTTGCCCCCGTTGCCACAATACACAATATTTGGCACGTATTTTGCTATTTATTAAGCCCACTTCCGCCCTCGAAAACTTGACCTGCCATTGACACTACTAAACTACTATTTGTCCAAGAAGATTAAATTTCTTTGAATGACAAAAACCAGGTTTGTAAACAGCCTTTCATTTTGCGCATAGCGTAATGACCATGAAATACGTTTTTAAAACCACACTTTCGTTAAAATCGACCCAAAAACATGCCCTTTTCTGTGTATTCGTACTCGTAGGGCTATTTATTTACAAACTTAGTCAGTCTCATTTTGTTTTCAAGGAGTTTAAAGACTGTGCTAATATTTATTTTTACCACCCTGGATCATTTTTGTCATAAAAACGACAAATAATTCTCAGTTACTCTGCTTGGTTTCCAAAGTTTCCAACTGGAAAAATTATGTCGGCGAGATATATTCTTTTTGTACACAGATCCTCAATTTACCTAGAGGTTTATTTTCCTAGAGATAACTTTGGCCCTCCTTTATCTACAATCCTTGTCTGGTTTCATTCAGCTTTACATTGACATAGGTGGGAGTGAAAATCGCAATCTAGTTGCACCCGTGCAGAAGCAAATGTTATATGTTAGTGTAAGAGTCATTAGGAGAAACGTCTAATCACGGAGCCTTGTGCCCGCTTCTAATAGTAATATGGACTGTATGGTTGATATATGAGGAATTGTGTATTACTCTGGGTACTGCGACCTGTCCGCGGTTATGGGAGGTAGTAACCCTACATTTTATGTTAGCAATGAGTATTGTACTTAACTTGTGTGGGACTTGCAGGTTTGGGTGGGGCTATGCGTACAAATATTTTGTAATAACGTTCTAGTTTAAGTTATATAATATATATCTGATTGGAATTATGCTGAAAGCATATTATAATGTAATGGATAAAGTTTGAAATCCGCTAATAAAACCTACCTACCTACTACCCCAAATTACAAACCTTCTTTGTGGTACATTTGCGCCACATTGGATACTGCCATGTAAGCAAAGACTTCGTCTTAATTTTTCCGCAACAAAAATTGAACAAGTTTTTAAAATAACTTAATAATGACAATTAAAGGCTTTGCAGTACAATAATTGTACCACATTTGGATATGGAAGTGTTATACACTATCCAGCATTTATATTCATGTTACATTTCCACTGAGGAACAATAAAAGAAGCAGAGGTAAATAATTTTTTTGGATGCAATTGTTTAATGTGTAAGCATTTTGTAGGCATAGTTTCTTTTTTTTAATATGTAATTGAATACCCTCTATGTATGTTGTGTATTTTTTGCATGTGAGCATTGCTGTGAGTGTGATTGTACACGAATTAGTTTTGTCCGTCAATGTTCATTAAAAATTGTAAGAGTGATGAGTCACGAATTTTGTTGCTCTTACAATTTTGATTAAAATCCAGTTTTTGTTGAATTAAATATAATTTTAAAGCTAACTAATCAGCCCTTGGGTGTGATAATGGCTCTTGGTACGCTCTGGTTAAAAAATTCTGCAATGTAAGAAATGATCCGACATCACTATTTAGTTCTATTGCACTAATTGTGGACAATGAAAATCCTCCAAACTTGCAGGAAACATTGTAAACCAGCATTATACACAAACGGCTACAACATACCAGGGGATACCTACGAATTACTTGCCGAAAATTAGAGTAGAAAATACTCCACCTCCCGTATTAACAGAAAGTGATGTTCATGAATTGATTATTTAAGCCAAATAAAGCTGTACCATTGGGAACTGTACCAATAGTAATAATACGGTATTTAGGTTAGAACTATATTATGTATTGTCACACATAATGAATCGATATGGAAAAAGGCTACTATAACGTCTCTCCCAAAGGTTAAGTCAATAAAGTCATTAAGTGATCTCAGACCGTTGTCTATTACTAGTCCATTTGCACAATTGTTAGAAAGTGTGATGTGTAAAAATTAAGTACAACCCTGAAAAAACATATCAGAAGAAACCAGTATGGTTCACAAAAGTGCTGTAGTACAGTACACTACCTAGTCAATGTATTAAATTATGTTTTGTCAGCTTTAGAAAAATATGGAACTACTATAATTCCATATATATTCGATATTTCGAAAGCTTTTGAATTAGTTGACCACCCTCTTCTGGTTGAATACTTATATCAAAACTGTAAGGTAGGCTTACATACACTATTGTGTTTTATAAGTTTTCTTAGCAATAGGACTCAATGGGTGAAGTGTGGCAGTGATAAATTTTCTGAAACGTTAAACTGCAGTTGTGGGGCTCCCCAGGGCACAAAATCGGGTCCACTTGGCTTCTTAGCACAAATAAACACTGTTTTAGCCAAATTCGAACTCAAATATGGTGAAAACTTTTTTTCTATAAATGGGTTCGTTGATGATACCACAGTGGCCGAGATTGTTACGAATAAATTACCCAAAGGTCCATCACTGACCAAAGAACTAAGTGAGTCAATTGAGAGTGTTCAAAAACGAGCACTATCTGTCATTCAGGGTTGTAAGATTACTGAATCTCTATATGAAAATTGCTGTATTAAATTCAATTTAGAATCACTAGACTATCGAAGAACCGTAATTCTTGAAGCATTTGGGCTAGAATTAGTAAATTCTGAAGGATTTAGGAACATAATGCCACCTTTCTATGAAAAAGAGTTAAGGAAAACAAGACAATCAAAAAGGTATCTGTTACAACCTTTTAGTGCTAAGACAAAAAAGTATGAAAATTCGACAATTCCAATGATTGTATCTAAGTTAAATCGAATGTATGACCAAGTTAATTAACTTTTAGTAATGACATAGTTTTTAGGACATAATTAAGATTACTGTATTCTGTAAATCTTTTACACTGAATGTAGTTATGGTTGGATTTCCGACCTCCGAATTGCCTGTAACCTTTCACATGAATAAAACACATTACATCATATTGCATTATATTTCCACATGTAATTTGTCAGACCTTTCCCAAAATTTGTTTCTGGATGCGGCCCTGTCAATGACATTACGTGTTGCTTAACAAAAGAAAAAAGTTCATTTCCTCATTACCATCAATTCAATTAAATGTTACGGCTATTGCTCTCAAAGGGTAATGTTCGATGCAATACGTATAATGTAAAACAATTTGAGTTATACCGGCTCTTACATGGACTTCAGTGATTTGACAAATTTTGTAATACTCTTAATCTGATCATTACATTAGCAGCTGCATTTGGGTAGAATGTTGGAAAGTGTGTCATTAGGATGGAAAAGGAAAATGAGTACAATCAAGCCAATTTTATTTAAACGAGTAATTTTCGTGCTTCTAGTATGTGGTACCATAATATCTTACTTAATGTGGATACACACTATTTCTAAACCCGATAACAGATTTCATAATTTGCTGAGAGAGCTACTTGGCAGAGGCAATCTTACTGTTCATTTGAAAGTCGAAGGTAAAACCAGTGTTTAAATTACATAATTTCATGAATGATCAAAACTTGTTGCTATTGCAATAACCCACCAAGCTGCAAAAGGGCGGCAAAGGGCGGCACTGCATGGGGCATGCGTGGGGCCTGGAGTATCAGGCCAACGCAGGGGTAGCGGCCACTGTCGTCAGCTGTTCAGCACGGTGGCATGAAAAACCTGGGTTTTTGGGCAACCAATATAGTAAACACCCGGGTATTTGGGTAGTCAAACGCACCAAAACGCTGAAAACAAGAAGTTTAAAGTACCCCTTAATTTCCTCATTCAACAAATCAACGTACTTTATTTTCGAGTACCGATCTTGTCCTGATCAAACTTAATCGAGCACGTCGCCAGTAGGAGGTGGGGTGGCGCAACATCCCCCTAAGTCTGAGGAAAAGAGAAATTTTTTCCCAAAAAGTCCAAAAATTGCAAAATGTCTTATTTGCCTTCTCTTGACCAAATTTCTAGATACGTGCCTACCCTAACCTAATCTAACCTATTGTGATAAACAATATATTTATCTCAATATTTTCAATATTATCTATCTATTATTTTGAAGTTCGTCTTTATTTATATTAATTCGTTTCTATATATCTGTCGGGTTTAATCAAAGAACATAAAAGCATTAAAATGCAGCAATGTCTTTTTACCTTTTGCGTTTTTACACGCGTTGCGTAAGATATAAGCAGAAAATGGTAATTTAGTAATTTCAGGCAATACATTAAAGACTGGCATGTATTTATTTTTTCGAGATTTGTATACTATAAAAATTATTGATTTCCACTGTTAATGTTAAAACTATTATGTTTCTAAACCATAAAATCAATCCTGTAATAATATTGAGTCGACATTATTCAAATTTTTGTGAAGGGTTTTAAATATAAAGCACAATTTCCCAGCTTTTTCGATGCCAAGGCGATTTTGTAAGTCAGTTATAATATAATGTTCCCTAACGTAGAGAACCATCTTTCTATTCCACTTGAAGAAGCGGGTAGTATCATTAGCTTTTTGGCTAGAAGAGTTAGTCCCGGTGGAAGACAAGCATCAGCTAATGATTCTAGTTCTTTCCACCATTGGCCGGGTTTTAGTTGATATTGTCATTCAAAGAGATCTTTGTTCAGCAATGTTTTAGGGAACATGTCTCGTCTTTTTGGCGGAGTCTTTTTGCAACGATGAATAAAACGGGTTTCTCTCTTCCAGATACTTCTAACCCTTTTCAAAATATTATTGAGGCATGTTTTTACCTATATTATGAATAGATTTAAAATGTTAAGTAATTCTACATTTTTAGATTTCAACCAACAAAATAAAGTTAATGTTATATTAAAATTTGATTTAATATTATAAATTAATACGTTTATAATTAGGATTCAAAATATAATCTGCGCAAGCTGCTGGTGTAAGGGCAAGATCAACAATTTCCCAAAATCGCTTTTTAGCTCGCCTG
Organism: Tomocerus qinae; assembly: GCA_020055645.1. Taxonomy (NCBI): domain Eukaryota; kingdom Metazoa; phylum Arthropoda; class Collembola; order Entomobryomorpha; family Tomoceridae; genus Tomocerus; species Tomocerus qinae. The sequence goes on along the minus strand of CM034546.1, from coordinate 139,187,853 downwards.
ATAAGGCAGCTTATAGAATCGCCGGCACAATCTGTCCGTCCGTCTGTGAACACGATAACTTTCGAACGCAGCGACGGATATTGACCACACTTGTCAAAAAGAATGCCTAATAAAATAATCAATTTAAGATTTTATAATAAAGTAAATAACACCGGAAAACATCTATTATAGGACGGAAATAAATCTATTACACATTTATATTCAAATTGATAGTCAAATTATTGAATTGCTTTTCATTATCATAGTCAATATTAACTGATTTTGATTTTCTTTTGATTTTTATACTAATTATTGTCCAATGTTGATTTTCTGTTTGTTTTGATAGTCAATATTAATCAATTTTGATTTTCTAATTACTTTAATAAACAATATTATTAATTGATAAAATTAATTTAAACTTTGATAAAAAAATATTATTGATTAGGCTATTTATGCAAATCAAATAGTAAGGTATACAGTAAATAATATAAATAAAGCAGTAAGAAACAGTAAGTAATATGTAATTAAATATAGGAATGTAATAATTAGTGATAAGATGTAAGCATGTTCTGGATGCCTTCGAGCAACCCCGGATCAGGTGCTCAAAGCAATTCAAAACCATAAAAATTAATTCAAAACCAAAAAAAATTCAAAACCATAAAAATTAATTCAAAACCATAAAAATAAATTCAAAACCATACAAATAAATTCAAAACTATAAAAATAAATTCAAAACCATAAAAATATTTAGCATTTCCCCTATTGGTTCCTTTGGGAATGGCAGTGACCTCGAGAGAAGACGGTGACGATTTTGAATTTTTATTTGGAGCCTTAAAACTCGGTGTTGAGGAAAACAATAGTCAGGATTACGACGTGGACATATTATTAGCTGATACCATTACGCTGGGAGTTTTTGGTCAAGAGAAAAACAGAGGCATGTGCTTTGCTCATGTTATCCGTGCTTACATTATTAAGCTTTTGATGGTAAAAAATGAAGCTCTACGCCAAGCCCTAGACGATGACATTCATCGACTCCAACTATCTCCATCACCAGAAGCTTTCGAAGGAGCATCAACCATGTTCTACCGGAAGTCGCTTAGAAAACGGGGGGACAGAAAAAAGGCATTCCTAGCATACTGTAGTGGCTACGTCTAGGTAAATTGTATTCAGTCTGTAAGGTTCGCCGTGAATAAGGTTTCACCCTAATGACGAGTATAGATAAATAAAATTGGTAAAATAGGCTGGAGAATAAACGGAGTAATGGTTGACGTTCGGGCAAAGTTCAAAATAAGAGTGTGTGTTTATTAAAGATTTTATCCCTATTTATAAGGTTACAATTGTTTTCATTTTGAGTGTATTTTTGATTTAGTACATGAAGGAATCTTATTGTTTTTATATTTGCTTTTCCTAAATAAACAAAGCATCCTTGGAGTACGAGGAAAAAGGAGTCCCGTTAGGTACTTATGTGCTATTTATGTCTTGCCACAGACACAAACATCACATAAGTAGTCCGTGGGAACACATTATACATAGAAATTATTATTCACTATGGAAATTAATATAACGCCATTACACTGCCCGGCCATCCGATTTCAATGGACACATTGAAAATAAAATTAAAATATGGTGGTATAACATAGGGCAAAAGAAATATAATTGAATTATGCTTATAAGTAGATCTAATTTTACAACTGGGGCGACCGCTTTCGTTTTCTGCTGAGCGGAACCAGATGTTTTCCATCGCTGGCCAGAGTAAACTTTGGAACCGGAAAGACAGGATATTTGGACAATTCCCCTTTTTCCATTGCACTTGGGAGGGCTTCCTGTTCTTCGGGTTCCGCGGCCACCCTGATAAATTTAAAGAACTGACCACAACGTATTAGTTTTTCTCTAAATTATATCGTTATTACTCACTCCAATACAAATTTACAAGGTTAATAATACCTTAATTACGGCCGACATTATTGAGTTGAACCGTGACTTGGACAGCCAAAATGAATACTACTATCCAAAACGCCCAAAAGGTTGCACAAAGATGTAGTATGGTGATATAAGCTATATACTTGTTAATCGGAAAGTACTGGAAACACTCTTGAAACACCATGGCTAATCCAATGGTCCACAAAAAAACCAGACCAATGAGGACCCTTTGGAGGTCCATTTCACATAATATTATTCTAACATGCCATGGCACATAATCCATGTTTTCTATGTAAAAGCTAAAAGTGCGGTTAGTGCAGGAAATGATATTAGATAGATGTTTTCCTCATCTACAGAGGCGTTGGATAATGCAACAAATTACGATTATGGCTATTAATACAAGAAGAATAACACCAAATACAACTATAATCTGGGTAGTGTCTGAGATGTCATTAATAGAGTCCGGTAAAATTGACCGTGGACCTATTTCTACGTTGCCAAATGCCATTGCTGGTGGTGGTGGTAAGTTAGTGATGGCATAGGCCGTTGCTATGGTATTCAGTTTGCTAGCGTGCCGTAATGCACACCAACCTACGACCAAGGCCCCTGTAGAAAAACCAATAATCCCAAGTCCTATGTCTATCCAAATTTCCGAAGTGGAAAAGTGATTTGAGAAATTGAGGTCAACTGGGTTGGTTATAGTAGTGATGTCTTCTATTTCCCTGGTCGGGAGAGGGATTTGTTTGCCATGGTTGTATTGATTGGGATGCAATACCTCTACTTCATCTTGTCCATGCCGAGACCCTACTTGCCGGAATAAACTATGTCTTCTATTATACCAGCCTGTCATTGGTCTTATCGCTGACGTTAAGGATTTTTCTCCTGTGTTCTTAAATATTTCTTTTGCTATGGCCTGCTCAATAGTTTGGTTTCCCCTATTTACTGTGTTAGTCTCGTTAAACGGAAGAGGGTAACTTAAAGAAGTGTGGATGTAAATGTGTAGATAATAGATTAATACAATAATGTTCCTATACATTTTGTGTTTGATTGTGTCTTGTAATTTCGAATGATTGTATAGTTTAGATCTTGACGGTGGGTGCAATCAGGGTAGAGCAGCAAGTCCCACCGGAATTCACTGCTTTGCTCCGTTTCCCGCATCAGTAGGGCTCCCGTCCTCGCTGTTTTTCTTAGCCCGTGCCTCCAATCGCCTCTTCTTCTCCAGGTCGTACTTGCGTTTTCGACAAAGCCGGATGAAATGTCCAGGCTTGTTACAGTAATGGCAAGTCCGCTTGTCCTTAGTGTCTGGGGACCCCTCAGCTTTTGGATTTGAGTTTCCTCCCGTCGTCCAGTTGTCCTGTCCAAAGGCGTTAGAGTCGGCCTTTGGAGCTCCAGATAACGCATATAACTGCTGATGCATGTCCATAATCTTCTGTTTCTTTCGCCGGATGTCCAATTCTCCTTCCAGTGCAGCAATAGTGACGTCAAACATGTCTCCTTTCGCCTTCCCCTCGTGTCTTTCCAGTAGGCCGCAACTGTTGCTTTACTCTTCCTCGAGTTGAGTTCCAATGGGCCGTGTTGCTTCTCGTACGATACGACTGCTTCCTCCAGGGCGTCCAGACTTTTCCATGTTTTTGAGCCAAAGCGCTGCTTATAGGGAGGTAGCATTTTCCCGGTGATTAGGGGAATTAATTTTGCATGACTTAAATCCCATCCGGACTGCATGTGCAATTTGCACATCCGCATGAAATAATCCAAGACCGGCTCATCTTCCTTCTGCGACGCGAGCAGCAGTTCCTCTGCCTCCTTCCCATAACATTTAGTCAAAAACTTTTCTTTGATATCCGGCCAGGTCAGATCCTTCCATCCGTTGGACGGTCGTCCGTCTTCCGTGTAAGTGATTTCTTTCTGAAGATCGTCCTGAAGGACGAGAAGCCAGTCGAACGCTCTGTTGCGGAGATGTTGGCCTAGGGATTCAATTTTCTGTCGGTCCGACCAAGTTCCAGTTATGCTCTCGTACTTGCTGATGAAGTCACGTGCGTCCTCGTGAAGGGCCCCACCAAACGGTGGGATGTTTCCTGTGTTAGTAACCAAAATTAAGGGAGCCAATGGTACCTGATTAATGGGTGTCGGCGGCGAGGGAGCGCTCACAGGTGCTGGGGTAGAAGTAAATCTCGTTGGCGTACAGGACGGTCTAATGGTGTAAAAACCTGGCTGGCTGTCTGCAATCTTGGGTTCGAATCCTAAGAGCGCCTCAGGTTGTGTGTTAGTTAGTCTGGAATTGGGAGAAGCTATCTTTGCCGTATATTCGTTATTAGCATTGATTTGCCTATCTTGGTGACAATATGACTATCTTTCCTTACCCTGTCTGCAGTGTGCAGATTGCTCTCTTGGTTAGGTGTACACTACGAGTTTACCTAGTGATATACTGGACTGAGGAGCACATGCGAAGGGATGCGGGAGGTTGCGATGACTGTCACACCTAATGTGGTCAGCTCACCTAACCTTGCCACCTAAGCACAGATAGGTAGAGTACGGGACTGTGTAGGGCTGTACCACATAATGGTTCAGTACCCCTCACCAAAGTCTCTTCGTGTAAGTCTGTACACTCAGTAAAGTTGTCCGGGAGTCACTGCAAGTAAGCCACCCCAGGCTTGAGCGGTAGCATAGCTCTACTACTATAGTAGATGCTGTGCTCTCCCCCTAACACACAGAAGTAAATCTCGCAATCGGAATAGTTGGCGTAAAAGCAATCCTCGGGGGACTACTTAATCTCGCTCCAAGTGATCTTCGCTTCGGTTTGTGGGGCGGTACCGGAGTGGTGGACATCATCGCTACCTCTCGGCGGGTACCTCCACGAAGTATACTGCGCGGTACTGTTGGGGGCGGGCGTCTCCTCAGGATATCGTCTTCCGCCGCTCGTTGTTGTACAGCCAGTAACTCCTGTTGTTTTTGAAAGTAATTTTCCCGTTCTCTCTGTTCAGCTCTGAGAATGGCAATTTCTGCTTTTTCCCGTCGAATTGCTTCCTATTGTTGACGGATGTCGGCGTCTGCGTCAGGGACATTCTGGGGGTTGGTGTCTATTACCTGCCGCTGCTGTTGCTGGTGATTGTTATTGGCTTTGTAGGTATTCTCTCGACCAGTCACATAAAGTTGTGAATTATTGTCCTGTTGACGGTGTTCAAATTGATTCCGTAATTCCCTTACTTTTTCCCCGACCCCGAAGCGATTCTGGTTGTATTAAAATGCCTCGGCGTCGTTTCGGAAAGCCGAGTCTGCGTCATTTGCCGAGAATTCCATGTCCGAAAGCTCCTGGTTTCCTGTGTTGTCACCGTGCTGCCCATCTACGGGGGTTGTAGGTCTAACTGGTGGCCAGGGAGGTGGTGGTGGTGGCCAAATGGGACGAGTTGGTGTGGGTGCCGGGACAAGAGGTGGTGGTGGCGGGATCAACGGCTCGTGGTTGCTGGCTTGTTGTTGTTGTAGTCCCGAGTTGTTTCCCAAATGTGCCACTTCCTCGCTGTTGTCACCGAAGGCGTCGTCACCAGGCGGCGGTGGCTGCTGCTGGGCCGGTCTGCGGGGTCGGACGTTTACCCGGCGGCTAGCGCCGTGCATCACAAAGTGGCTTCGTAGCTCCGATAACTGACGTTGGATAACGTCATCGTTCAAAATTGGCCTTGCGGGTGGGTGGGCTGCAGAGTCGTCCCCTCCTGGTTGACTGGACATATTGTATATAGTGGATTCGTCGTCCAACGCTATTTGGTGTCGGTCAAAATTAGAGTCAGGGGTAGATGATCGCCTCGGCCGGAAATTGTTACTCATAGGTGTTGCACTCTGGGGTGGATGGAAACGTCTCCAGGTCTGCGTGATCCTTCGAGGTTAATGGGTTCCTCCTCACAACGACAGCCGCCACGGATGGTTGGCACAATATGTAGTCCGCTGAAGAGGACCAGAACAGTAATAATAAAATAAGTACAACCGTATGCGAATTCAAGAAACATGGACGATTACGCGATAACTTCCTCCAGAGTAATCTGCGAGTCACGAGTGAGTTGGTCGCGGCCGGCTCTGTCACGGAAATACTTTTTCCCTGCCTTATAAATTGGAAAGAACTGCAGGGCGCAGTAAAGAAAAATGATTGTTAATAAAATGAAGTACGTAACACCAGCTACCAGATCGGCGTAAACTTCGGCGTTCATGAAAAACGGTTCGGAGAAAACAAATTCGGGTTTAGTTATTCACTGGGTATTAGTTGAGCTCCCATGTAGTGGCTACGTCTAGGTAAATTGTATTCAGTCTGTAAGGTTCGCCGTGAATAAGGTTTCACCCTAATGACGAGTATAGATAAATAAAATTGGTAAAATATGCTGGAGAATAAACGAAGTAATGGTTGACGTTCGGGCAAGGTTCAAAATAAGAGTGTTGTTTTTATATTTGCTTTTCCTAAATAAACAAAGCATCCTTGGAGTACGAGGAAAAAGGAGTCCCGTTAGGTACTTATGTGCTATTTATGTCTTTCCACAGACACAAACATCACATAAGTAGTCCGTGGGAACACATTATACATAGAAATTATTATTCACTATGGAAATTAATATAACGCCATTACAATACTTTAAAGATACATGGTTAGATAAACATGAATATTGGTACGAAGGGTTTGCTCTACATGTTCGGAGGGCAAAAAATGCTCTAGATGCGACAAATAAAGTTATCAAGGATGAATGCACTTAAAGTAGAAGAAGACCTTTAGGTCCTGCTTTTAATTTCAGGTCAATTCTTTAGTCAATTGGCTACATGCCTTCAAACATGGTCTGAAGATCGAGGAACGTTAATTGTAAAACAGTTGCGACTGAAGCTACAGTTTCGCATCGCATCCCTTCAAGTGAATGCGTACCGCTGGTTACAGACACATCCAAAAGTGATAGAAACAAATGAGAATGGAGTAATAACATAGGCCAAAGAAACTCATGCGAGCTCTTAAACGACAATAACTTTACCTTTACCATACCTGCTTATAATTTACTTCATTATTGACATTGCCTAACTTTATTTTACGTGTTCATTACAAATTCTTTACGTTTGTTAAAGTAATTATTAGTACCAAAAATGACTAAATATTGCAATTAATTTGTTCCTCATATTTTCAAAATCACACAAATAAATATTATAAGTACTTACAATGACTAAATATTTACATTATCAAAGCCACAATTTTGTCTTAGTACCATACATGGTTCCTTTAGTTTCCATACAATACCTCTCGGTTTTCTTTAACATACCATACAAATGTACGACTGTTTGATGAAATTACGACTGTGTGCCATACAAAACTTCCTGTGTGCCATACAAAAATTCCTGTGTGTGCCATACAAATTCCCATTATCCGAAAAATAAATTCAAAACAATAAAAGTAAATAATAAATAAATAATAGTCATAATAAAAAACTGAAAACACAAATTGTGTAATTTTGAAATCTTTTGGTAATTTTGAAATTTTTTGGTAATTTTGCACTTATTTGAATTTTTTGGTAATTTTGAAATTTTTTGGTAATTTTGAATTTCATTTTGTAATTTTGAATTTCTTTTGGTAATTTTGAATTTATTTTGCTGATTTTAAGTATTTGTGGGGATATCAGCAACAACTGACCTTCGGCTCATACGGGGATGCAAAAACTTCTCAGCGCCTCAGTATCCAAGATGGCGGACTCAGATAGCGCGCCTCATTTTGGGTCGGGAAGCGGGGGGTGGGGGGGCGGGCGGGGGGCCGCGCCCCGTAAGGGGCGCGAAAATTTTTTGGGGTCATGTGACGGCGAGTATAGGAAAACCCCCTTTAAATATGATTTGAGCGACATAAAAAATTGTCCCAATTTTGACATTTTTGTGCTGAAAATAAAACCAAAATTGACGTAATTGTGCAATTTTTCCCAATCACAGAAAATTCTTCCATTCTTTCCGTTTCCTTAAAAAATTTGATTAAAAATATTATATAACCTTTTATTTAGAATTTTTATTTTTATCTTTTATTGTATATAATATGACAATGCTTCAATACATCATATGAATGGATTCACCCAGTAGCTACTCTTCCTGTATATTTGCAATTAATTTCATATACCATTGCTTTTGAAAAAGTATTTCCAATATATACAATTGGTTAAGGTTATTATTTAAGAACGTTTTATTAAAATCGGAGGTCTTCTATTTTTCAACGTTATTTATTTTAATTAGGCCAAATTCCCTGTATTGCACAAATATTGCAAAAATTGAGCAGCCCCAATTTTGATAAAAATTGGTGAAATGAAAACATCACGTTTTATTTTCAACAGATTTGTGTGTTGTCACAGTCGGTTAGTTTGCAAATAAAACATATTATCTGCTCTACAGGATGGCTTACAGACCTATTTGTTACCTAGTCTAGCCTAATTAATATGTCAGAGAAAAGAAATATATAAGTGACGACCCTGTATAGTATATAATCAATGGAATTAAGGTGGAAAGTTTTAGTTAATATTTATATGACTTTCGATCTGCTCTAGTCTATCGACAACCTTCGAGGTAGTCCACTTTAAAAGTGACCCCCCAACTTGAAAAAATCTCCATTGTTGGCGACTACCAAAGTGTAAGTCCAATGCCTTTTCTACTAATTTTATTGAACTGCTCCCTGGCTTTGGTCCGTTCCATTTTACAAACGCTTTCTTTTTAAGGCTGTCAATATGCAATTTTGGACGGAACTCCGCATCTTCAGAAACCACACTTCCCATTCCTTCCACTACAGCTTCGCAATGAGTACGCAACATACTTGTAATTAGCAACTGTGAAATATTTTCTATAGCTCTGTTTTCAACGCTATTGCAAAAGTCATAATATATAGCTAACTCCCTATCTATTTCAACATATTCATTGAGCATGTTTTCTGTTCTTCTTTTTTCTGCTTCTTCTCTACCAATTTCTGCTACTAGTTTAAGAAATTGCTGTTTCTTTTTAGTGGGTTCCGAATCAATAAAGGAAACTGAAATTCTTTTCATAAATTCCCTATACTCATTACTTATTGATAGTAGACTTATATTATTGTCTAATACACCATTTGTTTTAGCCAAAGCAACTAAGCTGCTCAGATCAGTTGGAACTGACGAATGTATATAATGTCTGTAAACTGATTGAATGTCAAAAATTTCTTGCGACATTTTAACAATTTTCGGTTGGCTTTTAATAAATCGATCTCGAAGATGATTTGCAAATGAGGCAATGAATTTAGCAACTTCCGCGCAAGTCTTTTTGCAGACAGCATCTCTAATTACTTTTAAACTATCTTCCGTTGCCTCAGATGCCAATACTGATTGTGGTTCCATGCTTCTATGTGTTCGGATCACATTCTTTCGAAATAAAATGTCCTTTCCCTTATATTGGGCGGTAGACTCTAACTCAGTCTTTGCAGACAAAAACGTTTTTAAAGGGTCCTCTTTCCCGTCAAATTCATCCAAAGACTCTATTGAAAGTAGTCTGGTTTTCATGGTCTCTAAATCCTGTATACCTTTATTAATAACTTTTGCCAATTGCCACGGAAGCAACTCAACTTTCTGAAATGTTTGGGAAAGAAAATTTATATGCTTATACACATCATACAATGCAGTAACCCCATATACAAATTCTGCTGCTTCCAATTCTCTAATCATCGTTGCATTCCTAATCTGCTGTTGACTGAAGTATGCGTAGTAATACTCATAGTTGTGCAAAAAATTTTTGTACACTAAGTAGCTGTAAGTAGCAAAACGAGTGTCCGAAAATTGTATTGGCTTCATAGCTGAGTTGTCGGATAATTCTAGAAGCCCTTCATATGCCTTTCCATTGAACGTCGAATTATTTTCTGATACTAGTCGTTTAATTTTTGTCGCAATATTTCCTTTGACTTTTTGTGCATCTTGTTCTGCAAGTTCTAATACATGTGCCGGGTCCCACGATAAACTAAACCAATCTTGTCCATCAGTAATGTTCATATTTTGTAATAAATGATCCATTACTTTCAAATGGACAATCTGGCCATCCACTGCGATTCCAACGAGCCTATGTAATATTGAATCAAAATATTCTAAATCCGATGCATAAAGTCAACTGTACTTATCAATGAAGTAAAATGGTAATTATCATAATGACAAGCAAGAAATATTTGATAGAAGTATTACTGACCTCGCTTTTAATTCCGAATTGTCAGGAAAATCTGCTGACAAGGATGTACGGATTTGTTGAGCTATTCCCTTTCCAGTATGGTCTTTTACAGCACTGTAGTCATAGAAGTAAGGTCGAATTTTTCCAGCTGTAAATCCTATTAAACCCACAATTTGTCCGGTTCGTTTGTTTGTTGTCATTTTGTCTGCAATAACCGACACAGGGGTTGGTTTTCCCGTGGCTGGAATTTCAGCTTTTAGATCCAATGATAATTGATTTCTTAAAATATCGTAAAATTGATTATGCAAAGCTGCACAAAATTCCCTACTATGATTAATATGTCCAATATTGGTTCCAATAGAGGCCTGTAACTGCAACAACCTTTCAAAGTCAGAGAAATTCCCAGCAGATTTGTACGCAATTTGGCCCACAGCTTTCCCAGCAATATAATTATAGTTTGTTAATTCTTTATTTTCTTTGGCCATTTCAGCTGCCGCTTCAATATGCGATTTTAATGAAAGGTGGCTATTAATTTTTTTTTTGAAATTTAAGAAATCTCTGGATTGGGAGCCTGTTAATGAAGTAAAGTTTTTACTACCCTTAGTTAATTTGAATCTCAAAATTCCAGGAGATTTTGGCAAATTTGTTGGTCTCACGTTCATCACGCAGCATATGCACGTTGCTTCACAATAATTTGGTACTCCTTCATCTTCATCTTTGCTACAGCCTGGTTCATCAACATCTACTGTTTCTACATATTTGAAAGAAAAACCAGGAAGTACCTCCCTTAGCTTGTCCAATGTTTTACATTTTGCTACGGCTGCTATCTCTTTTTCCTCAGGCGACAGCTTTTTAGTGAGCAATGGCTTTTGCTTCTCTTTTTTTAATTCCGATATTTCTGTTTCCAGCCTTTCTATTTTTTTAACTAGGGTTGATTTCATGTCAATAACAAGTGAAGCTAGTGATTCCAATGTTACTGGAAGCTCTAATTTATTTTTTAAATTGGTGCTAATTTTAACTGGTTGCTCCTGTAGCAACCCCATCCATAGTTGGTAAATGCATGTGTGTAGCAACTTCCTGGATTGTAGGCACTTTTATGTCCTTAGATATTTTCATAGAATCGATTATGTTATTTACAACTTTGATTCTTTTTTTGGGGATTGTTGATTGGGGTAATACCTCAACACTACTTAAGTCTTCTTTTTTCTTCTTCTGGTGGCTATGAGCTGTTGTCTCTTTCCCTGTGGGCCTTAAATCTAAATCAATTATCACGGTAGGTGAAGATTGTTTCTTATTGGCCGAAGAGCAAGGTTTGATATAATTATATTTGTAGTGTATAGATTTTAAAGCTTTTGTAGAAACGTCAAAAGGTTTAAATTCACACATATTTCGAGGGAGCAAAGGTGTGAAATGTTCGTCATAAAGGAAAACATTTACAGGAGATTTGACACTGTGTAATGGATTTGATATATACTGCAGATGGTTGCTTTCTTTTCTTGGTTCTGACAAATATTTGCGGAAGTAGTCTTCGCCCTTTGAAGAGTCTCCGAAGAGATCTGGGTCGTTGATATCGAATTTTTCAAATACAATTATTGGCCGGTTAATAACCTCACTGGTAATTAAATTTACTGTGTTAAACGACCAATGGTTGTTTGTGGCGACTTCATTAAACAAGAACTTAAAATCCTCGCCATATGTAGCTCTAACTGCAGACGATAACTTTTCTTCATTTTCTACTACCTGTTGCAAAACTCCCAAGCGTATAATAGAATGAATTTTTTCATCTCCAAACAAGGCCATAGCAATTGCAGAATACCAGCAATTTCCATCTCTTTTAACTTTCGCTGGAACATAATTTGACTTCATAACATTAGGTAGACAAGCTTCAACAATTGAATCTTCTTTATTGAAATAGTTAGCTTGCATCAATTGAGAGTTTTCACAAAATCTTTTGATGCTGTCAAATATTGAGATATTTTGTTCTATTACATATCGAGTTTGTTGCAGAGACTTTTGTTGAATACTTCCCAAAATTTCTTCACACTTTAGTAAAATAACTTCCACATTGCTATGCATTTGGTCTAATCGTATTCTTTTATGAGGAAAAATTTCCGTTTCCTGTTAATGAAAAACCGAATATTTAAAATTTAATGTAACTTACACAGAATAAAATCGGCAGACCATAAGTTTTTTCCGATGCCCCTTGCCGTTAAATACTATAAGCACACTAATATAGTTTAATAATTGACATTTAAGTTTTGAAATTAAATGTTTTTTGATAACAATTTTCACTGATTAAATACAGCGGGAATTTAAATGAATGATTTATGGTAGTAATAATAAGAATGACAAATTAAGCGTTGTATTTTGAATATATTTGTATATAACGGCTTATTGTAGCTCAAAATTTGTTTACGGCAATTACGGCAATTAACGGCATGCGGAATTTACGGCACTCTCGACTCGATACTCTTTGCTAGCCTTGGTCGTTGGTAGTAGTTTTGATCACATAGTCGCATATAATATATCAGGAATTTCAACAGCATCAGATTTTGTTGCGATGCTAGTGTAAAATTGCAGTACTTGTAGAAAATTAATTTTCCATTAGTTGTTGATTTTAAACAGGAAAAAAGTTTTGATAAATAAAAGGAATGAAAGTATTCAAATGCTAAAATGCCTCAGTAGCGATAATACTAGCGAGTTTTAGGGCCTTATTTTTAATCTTTTCATCTTGCTTTCAATAATTTTATGCCAAATTCAATTTAAAAGATTTGAATTAATATAAAGATGGTTTGTAGAAAAATGTTTGGCTATTGGGAAAAACGGTACTAAATGTATTAATCCCTCCTGTAGTAACTAATAGTCATTATAATAGTAAATTGGAAGTATTGAACTTCAGCAAAAGTTTTATAATAATATTTGAGAATTTAATAGTAAAAAATGCAATTTTTAAATATCTGTAAAACTTAGTGCATTCTTTCTATCTGCAAATTCTTATCCAAATTCCATTTTAGCTGGCCAATAATGATTTGGAATAGCTACGAATGAACTGCCTGAACTAGACAGTAGGGTAAAAATAGTTGTTGTTTCAACGATTTCACAGGTTACCGACCCCAACGAAAAATTAAGGATTATTTCTTATTTTTTATTTTATTTTGGCACAAAAATTAGTTTCTTTGTCTAATTTTGCTAATTTAAGTAAGTTCGTTCAGGAAACACAGACTTTCCTACAACTTTTATTTTGTAATTGCCTTTTTTGTGAGATATTAATGTAAGGCCTCCCGAGAACATTTTGCCCAAGCCTCGCAAATCCTAGAGCCGCTACTGTAAATTTTTGCAGCTAAAATTTATGGGGTCATTCATTTTGGCAAAATTAGATGTTTTTTCTTAATAAGGACATTTCAAAGGGTTCAACTTTAAAATTTGGTAATATAGGAATATTTTTGGACTCTAGTAATGCTGTCTTTGAAAACATTGAATTGAGCTACATAATTGGTCTTCCAAATTTTGAATATAAAATAATGCTTTTGAATAACGCACATTCACTTTATTGCATGAAGCAACTGTTTACCGCCAACATGTGGATAATGACAACAGGACTTTGAGTATTTGGGTAATAGGCCTTATTTAGGTAATTTAAAATCTTTAGATTTTACTATTTCTTATCTGCGTTGATGTCTCGGCGCTTTTAAAAATTTCATCGGTTACTGGGTCTTTTATTTTTGGCTTAGGCTGTAATAACACATATTAATAATGACTTAAAAGTAGACTTCGTTACAGAATGTGGATATTCAAAAAATTGATAATTTAACCAAGGTTTCGAATGTCCTCATTTCACACCCCACACCCCACTTAGTTTGATGCTCGAGAAATGCGGGAAATGTGGGAAATAAAGCCAAAAAATTTGAATTTTGGCATACTTTACTATCTATTTCCTTTTATTTCACACATTTCCAATTCGATTTTATTATTACGTTTTTCCAAGTGGGAATTGGGAAACCTTGAATTTTACAAATTAATGACTATTTCGTCTAATTACCTCTTCTGCAAACAAAATTCTCGGAGATAGAGCTAACGTTGATGCAAATGGAGACGTAGGTGAAAGAAATGAAGATGCGGGTGACTTTGCCTCGTCACTTTCACTTGATGATGATTTCTTAAAATATGAATCAACTTTTGGCTGCCCAGGTTCATGTTCAGGATTAAACCCTGGATGTGCACTTGTATAATGTCTTTTTAAATTGTCTTTCCTACCACTATAAGTACACCCGGGCTTTCTACAGCCGTATTTGACCTCACTATGTCCATGGCCTGTTTTACTCTTGTCACTCATTTCGGTGCCAATTGAAAAATTATCAATTATAGTCTATGACAAACTGCACACATTTTTTACTACATGCCAGACGTTAATACAACTTTTAATATTATTAAATATTATATCCCTCAAACTTAAAACTGTTGATTGATATTGATTGACTCGATTGATTCGTTCATAAACTCGATCTGTTGAATCAGTTCGTTCAAGTGCATGTGCCCATTTTACATGTGATACATAATAAAGGACTATTTCATTAACATTTGCATACACATAATAGGGGTAATTTCAAACGAAATGTTTATTTATCGATGAAATGCTGCGAATCCATGCATTGGTATCCAAATCGCCCCAAAACACCTTTCCATTGACAATTAAGATGCCACAACACAACTCATAAATCAGGTCGGTAAAAATAATAATTTGAAGCTTGTTTTGATTATAAATATCTTAAATATGCGATTCTGGAGGAAAGTGAAATTTCAATACATTCTTTCATGCATTAAGTATACACATGGCCAGGCACAGGCACATGTATTAAATTGTATCCGGGTCTCTCGACTCTTTTCACATTTCTTTGCTTTTGAGCCTCATTTTTTTGGTCTTGCTCCTCATTTTTTTGCTTTTTCGCCTAATTTTTTTCTTTTTCGCCTCATTTTTTGGCTTTTGTGCCTCATTTTTTTGCTTTTGCGCCTCATTTTTTGCCTTTCCGCCTCATTTTTTTGCTTTTGCGCCTCATTTTTCACCTTTTACGGTAAAGTCACGTGTGTGTGTAGCCAAACCCGCCCCCAAGGGGGCGAGTTTGGGCGAGTACCGCCTTATTACATGTGTTAATGCAAAAAATCCCAAAGTATCCTGGATACTAGGATACTTTAGTTTTTGCATCCCCGGGCTCATACCTCAAAATAACGATAATAACGCCAAGAGTAAAGGGGACCAGATGCACATTTTTTGTATATCAATTGTAGAAATAATTATGATTTTGATTATTAAAGTGAACACTAGTAGTAGTAGTAGTGTTATTTATTGATCGTTTTCAGCAATTCACAATCATTCGCATTTTAAATGTGTGAGATATAGTATAAATGATTAAATTTAGTAATTATAATATTTTTTACAACTCAAAATTCCAATATAAAAGATGGTACTTAAAAACCCCAACCCGTATATAAACCGACCCACAACCCTGACCACAATGTATAAGGAGGAAATATGCTTTTAACCATGGACACGTTGACAGTAACTTATGTTTTTGTTGCAGTCGATGAAAAGTGTCAAGTAGCTAACTTGGATATCAATGAGCCTGTGTTTACAGTAAGTTTGAACATCGATAACAGGCAGAGAGGCTATACACCGCAGTGTTTACCGTCTTCATGGAAGTTGTTTAACCTAGATTATCAATCAAAACTAATACGCACAAATAAAAAAAATGGAAGTTTTTGGAGTGCAGTATCGTGCTGCTACATACCCTTTGAACGAAAATCTGAAATTAACATTGTGTGAGTATAATATAATTACTGTGTCTGTGATGGATAAATTAGCTTGACACTAATACACACTTAGAATTTAAAGCCAAAATGGTTACACGTTATTCATTTAATGTTAAAATCGGTATTTGTGGTTAGAATTACCCCGAAATCACGTTAAAAGCTTAGACTACATAATATGTCCTCATTTAAGTAATAATGTCATACCAACATCCTTATAAATAAACGGCTAAAGTCTAATTCCGTAGGTTTGTTTGTACTCCCGTGTGTTGATTTGCCGTAATTCTAAAACGCAGCCAAGCACATAATAACGCACATAATGAGGCAAATTCCAACACGTCCAAAGCAGAACAAATATTGGTGGCAGTACGCAATTATGCACTGCGCGGTCTATAGTCTCCTACGACTTACAAGGCACAAAAAATTTCATAACAGCAACAATGCATGCATTCTGTATGAAAATTCTTCCAGCTTTCAGTGCGCTCAAGGTTTCTAAATGTGCGGGAAAATTTAGTTTGGCCATTTACATTGATGTTTTGAATTTTCAATTGGTTTAATAAAAGTTAGATTCCCAAAAAAGTGAGTCAGTTTCCGATTTTGTAAAGCAAATTTTGCACCGTTTAAGGCAGTGGTGCAGATTTCAAAAGACTGTTTTTGCCACAAATGGGGACGCTGCTAGGTAACCAGGAAAAATTATTATAGAGGGTGAATGGGATTCGCGAAAATTCGTACTTTTTTTGGGAAAGTCCTAAAGGATCTGAGATTACTGGCTCTACATCCATGTAGTAAGTGTAAAAAAGATTCTTCTAAACTTATTCTAGACGTTATACTTTGAAAACTTCACATTTTTGTCTCTGGCTTGAAGATATCATCGTGTATCTTCCAATCAAAGACAAAATTGTGAAATTTTTTAAATATAACCTCTAGAATAAGTTCCGATGAATCTTTATTGAATTTACTTTATGGGTGTAGGATCAGAAATCTCGGATCCTTTAGCACTTTCCCAAAAAAGCTAATGAGGAATATTTACGTTTGTATGCACCAGGACAAGCTTCCGGTAACCTCAGATTTGGAAATCTCTGATGATCATCAAAATACATGTAAAAATTGCTTTACAACTATTGGAATTCTGTCTAAAGTTCTTACCCGATTTTCTTGTGTGGTACATTTTTGGAATCCTGAATATAATGTCGACCATCACAATGTATAAAATATACGATATACATTAATGGTATAATAGTATGCTCAATGAGTTACTCCAATAGTCAAAAAATATTCTAAAATTTCATCTTACTACTACCTAGGGTCAATAGGCATCGAAAAGATTTCCAGTGTAACAGGCCCCGCCCACTGGCTAATTTCCACACTTTAGCTCCGCCAATTAGCCACGCCCCCGAATGGATCGTGACATTCTATTGGCCGACAACACGTAAGCTCCTCCTACTTTGGGGGCGGGGCGAGGGCCGATTTCCACAGCAACCATGCAGGTTGCAAGAGATTTTCGGTGCCTGAGTCAATATGTTTGTATTAAAATAGCATACTGGATCGGTAACATACTTTGGCTGCCCACCAGGGTCACATTTTTAACATGGGGTACAATGTAACGTTACTTTGAGAGGGGCGCTGCACCCCCTCCCCACTGGACACGTCCAAGCACGCACTCACGTTCAAATTTTACTCTTTTCGAGCACAGGAGTGTGTGTGTGTTAGTGGGAGAGTATGATCATTACTATTGAGTAGCAAAGACACACTACCGCTGAAGCCGCGAGGACTTACTTGCAGTTACTCCCTGAACAGCTTTACTGTTCGGAGAAGCCACTCATTCGTCCTGCAGACATACAAAATGAAAGCAGAGACGACAAGGGCAACCCCGGTAACTCATCCACATGAATGAGGAACTTGCTCAGGTGTTTGAATCTCAACTCGCTCAAAGCTGGGCATTCAGCTGCATGGTGGACCGACATCTCGACGCTTAATGCGCACAGAGGGCATAGCGGAGACGAATGATTCCCCAATTGATTCTGATGCTTGGCCAAGGAGGAGAAACCAGTAATTAAATGAGTGAAGACCCTGAGCGTTCTTCTACCCAAACTTGTGAAGTATTTGCTTTTGATATGTGAAGGTATCGGTAGGAATCGTTTTGTAGTTTTGCAATCCGTACGCTTTTTCCAATTTTGAATATTCAATTTGTTGAAATATGTAGAGATGACAGTTTTTGCACATTGTGCAGAAAAAGGCAGTATTAGTTCAGGACCAAAAACAGCAATGTTTGTGGATTCTTTTGCTAGTGAATCCGCCTCTTCGTTTCCTATGATCCCAGTATGACTGGGAACCCATTGAAGGGTAACAGATGCGTTATTGGCTAGTATGTGCAAGGCTCTGAAACATTCAAGAATCAAGGCCGACTCTGTGTAATTAGCCTCAAGGGCTTTTAGGGAACTGAGAGAATCACTGTAGATGACTACTTCATCTCTCCAGTTCAGATCAGTGATTCTTAAGATAACCATCAAAATAGCTACCAGTTCCGCTTGAAACACAGTAGCATATTTTCCTAAACATTGTTGTATGATGATGTGGCTGTCAGTGCTACCAACGATTGCAGCACATCCAGCTAGGTTGTCAATTTTTGATCCATCAATGTAACAGACCAGTCTTCGGTTTGAAGGTTGAAGAATGACAGGTTTTTCTGCGTCCATTACAGTAAAATTCTTACCCATGAGGGCAGTTGAGGGAATTGAATCCATAAGGAATTCCAACTCAGGCAATTGTTTCAAAATATTTGTAATTAGATCTACGTGTGTTAATCTTTTAAGGCTCCCTCTCCCATGCCAGGGCAGCCATTTTCCAGTGCAACGCAGTCGATGCGCTGTTGTAATAGCAGTTTTAGTAAGAAATAGTACTATAGGCTCAATACCTACTATACACTATAATGCTGCAGAGGGTGAACTATGTATAGCACTAGTGGTCATAATACAGGCTAGTCGTTGAACACTAGCCAAAGCTGTCATTCTGGATTTGTTATGGACAGCTGTAAGCCACGAACACGCTGCATATGATAAAGTCGGTCTAACTACTGCTGTGTAAAGTCACAATGTGATTTTTGGGGAAAGGCCCCATGTGTGGCCAACAGCTCTTTTGCATTGCATAAGGGCTGCTTTTGCCTTAGCGCTTTTAACATAACAGTGGGTACTCCAAGTCAGTCCATTATCCAAATGGACACCCAGGTACCGAACTTTATTGGCAAATGCGATGTCTTTACCCCTTCATCTAAGAGGTTTCATGTTGGGTTTTTTATGCCGTGTATGAAATATAATGATTTCTATTTTGTCAGGGTGGATAGAAAGATCCCGCTGACTGCACCAATTTTCGATGATACTGAGGGCTCTTTGCCCTAAAGCCCTTATTGTAGCTTCATCTATGCCAACCTGAAGAAGGCCAAGATCGTCCGCATATGCTTGTTTGTAGATGGAACTGATGTTGGAGAGCTTCTCCAACAGTTCATGAATCACTAAATTCCATAGTAATGGCGAAAGCACCCCCCCTTGAGGGCACCCTCGTTCGACTTTAATGAGCACAGGAGTAGAGAACAAAACCTGCAGCAAGCCGTAACAAAAGCTCGCCTGAGTAAAGGCGACCATGTCACACTGTACTAAGAACATAGACAGCTGTGGTCATTTAAAATCGGGGTACTTTCCCACTCCTTGGTCGAACTTAACATGTAAACTCCTATTTTAATTTTTCCAATTGACTTTACTCCACGATTCCTCGACATTCCCCAACGATGTAAACATCATTGGATTCGTCGTAAACGATTTTACAATATATGTAATTTATAGATACCGACGTAGCCCGTAGCTATAACTGTAGTCATTATGAATTCCTATATTTAACATTATTGAGATAGGAAATTTCAAACGAAAGTCAAACCCGCTCTTTCTGGCACGAAATGCACGACCGTGCCAGGCAGCTCTATGATACAGTGTGCATGTGCACATTTTTGGTAGAATGATAGTAGAAATAGGTCTATTTTGATTACCAAGCATGTATCCAGTAGGGGGTGGAGGGGGGCACAGCGCCCGCTTAAATCTGAAATAAAGAGGATTTTTTCCAAAAAAGGCCAAAAATTGATTTTTAAAATCAAAAAGTTTTAAAATAAGTAAAATAAGTTATATTTGACTATCAAAATAAATCTTAAATTTGATAGAAGCGGAGTGAAATATTTTCCGCAAACAATTTATAGTAACCGCAATGGAACTATTTAATACCCATTTTCTACTTTGACTATCAAAATGAAACAAAGTGAGCGCGCGTTATCGAATCAACCAATAGACCGATTTGTCCCAAAATCAATAGGGATCGTCAGTGGTCCATATAGGCATTGTTTTTGCAAAGTTTGGTTTGGTCAATATCCGTCTTTGCATTCGAAAGTTATCGTGGGGACAGAAGGACGGACGTACGGACAGACTGGGCGGTTCTATAAGCTCGCTTCCTGAGGCGATGAGCTAAAATGACAATTAAAAGCTACATTGCTAATTAAGGCTAACTCGGCCTTAAAATGGTCCATTGTCCAGTGATGGCAGTATGTATAATGGTGATTAAAAGTTTTCGAATCAAAAATGTGGTAGGTAACCGGAGTAATTTGCCAAATTCTCTTTCTGAACAAAAGGTTGACCCTAGCATGTACTACAGGACCTGGGTCCTGTGACCGCCTAGTTATATGTAAAAGTACAAATGAAACCAGGGAAATTTCCCAGTTTCTGGAATTGACCACTATGCGCACACCTTGGCTCATCCTATCTACCCGACACCAGACAGCCAACTAACCGACACCCGGTGCCTTCCCACCTGATGCCCGACAGCGGCCAAATCCTTCCCAACCGACGCCTGACATCTAACTACCGAACACCCGATGCCTAACCAACCGACACCCGCCGCCTTTCCACCCGACAACAAACGCCCTTCTACCCGACATTTAGATTGCTTGGAAAATTAAAAATTTTTACCCGATGGATGTGCAAGTCATAGCATACCCGAAAGTTTGAAGGCATGGACTGTCATAAACTAGAGACATGAGGTTCCTCTATGCCAATACCAAAGCTGGTAGCCCATGCATTGATAGGTATGCCCCTACTCCTTATACATGGATAGGTATGCACCTAAAGCTTGTGTGTATTTCTCCCTATGTACTCAGGTACACATGCAGTCTCCCCATGTTCTCAGGCACACATGCAGTCTCCCCATGTTCTCAGGCACACATGCAGTCTCCCCATGTTCTCAGGCACACATGCAGTCTCCCCATGTTCTCAGGCACACATGCAGTCTCCCCTCCCCATGTTCTCAGGCTCTACATGCATTCTCCCTTCATTCTCAGACACACATGCCCCTTTTTTATGCATAGATGCAGGTATACAGCTAAAGCTTGGCTGTATTTGTCCCTAGTCCCTATGTACTCAGGCACACGCATTATCCCTATGTGCTCAGGCTAATGCATTATCCTTACACACTCAGGCACATGCATTATCCCTATGTGCTCAGGCTAATGCATTATCCCTATGTACTCAGGCACATGCATTATCCTTACGCACTCAGGCACATGCATTATCCCTATGTACTCAGGCACAAGCATTATCCCCATGTACTCAGGCACACGCATTATCCCTATTTACTCAGGCACATGCATTATCCTTACGCACTCAGGCACATGTATTATCCCTATGTGCTCAGGCGCACGCATTATCCCTTTGTACTCAGGCACACGCATTATCCCTATGTACTCAGGCACACGCATTATCCCTATGTACTCAGGCACACGCAATATGCCTATGTACTCAGGCACACGCATTATCCCTATGTACTCAGGCACACGCATTATCCCTATGTACTCAGGCACACGCATTATCTCTATGTACTCAGGCACACGCATTATCCCTATGTACTCAGGCACACGCATTATGCCAATGTACTCAGGCACACGCATTTATACTTTTGTACATTGTAATTGTTACAATATTTAATTTTTAGCATTAATTGTCATGTAGGCAAAACTTACACTAATTTAGCTATAGCATGACATGTCCATTACGTTAGTTCAGGTCAACAGTCAGCTCTCAGCTAAATATTATTAACTATAACCACCTTAATAGTTCATGTGGCGGTTTGATTCAGTGGCTAAGGTGTGCGCATGGTGGTCAATTCCAGAAACTGGGAAATTTCCCTGGTTTCAGTTGTACTTTTACATATAATGTTGATATGACATTATTACTTACATTAGGCAATATTATGTTGTCTAAGCTTTTAACGTGATTTCGCGTTGATTCTAACCACAAATACCGTCAAACTATTAACACAGTGAACATAATGTTAATTATGTTAAATAGTGTGTAGTCATCCTGGCAGGATTTCTAAATTGACATACTGGTAATACCGAAGCATATCAGATTATAATTTCTAATTTTGTATAAATCTCGTCTGAAGGAAAGCTAATATTGTTTTATATCGATTTAGAGAATCTCAAACATGTCATAAGATTGTTTCTGAAGAGACCGCTCTACCACCTGAACATGAGTTTATTAATGTGATATGTAAAAATCGTGGAAAACTTATTTATTCAGATCTGTTTGGAGCTGTTCCAATAAAACCGAATGTTGAACAACGGGTACTAAACCTTGAGAAGGAAACCAAATCAAAAGTCCTAAAACACAAAAGAGTAAATGTAGTAATTTTCGGATTAGATGCAGTCTCCAAGTATAATTTACTTAGATATTTGCCAGAGACTCACAAATACATTTTGAAAAATCTTTCAGGATATCAATTTCCCAAATATCATCGCATAGCACAGTACTCCTTTGAGAATTTAGGTTGTGGTTTCCACATGGGGATGACAAGAGAGGAGGTGACTAAGACATGTTGGCCCAACAAAGAGGCATTTTTCGACACTTGTCCACTGATATGGAAAGAATTTGCTGCTAAAGGATTCAGAACATCTTACGCTGAAGATGCTGAACAGTGGTCAACTTTCTGGTACAAAGACCGATTTTGAAAAACAACCTACGGACTATGACTTGAGAACTTTAACAAGGCGCATGGAATACTTTTCTGGGTTTCAGGAAGAACCCACGAAGCCAGTATGTTATGGCGATACATTTTGCCATCAGGTTATTCTGGATAATATCGTAAGGACAGCTGTAACTTTAGAAAACAGACTTTATTTTCAGTTTTCTTGGATATGTGCAATGACACACAATGTTCCAAGTATGACCAAAAATATTGGCAACTCTATAATTCAAATGTTTGAAGAATTACAGACGAGAAATCTAATGAATAATACGGTTTTCATCTTCACAGCCGACCACGGTATGAATTACGGACCTCCAACAGAAACCCTCCAAGGTACACTTGAAAACAATTTCCCTTTCTTCTACATGATCTTCCCAAAGTGGTTTTCCTCAAAGTACCCACAAGCCATGAACAATCTGGAAAGAAACTCTAAACTTCTAACTTCCCATTTCGATACGCATATCACACTTAAGGACTTTTTTGACCTAAGCTCGATAACGGACGAGGCTCTTGCATTAAGAGAAAAAGACGAATCATATCTAACCAAACGGGGAATCAGCTTTTTTCTACCCATACCAAGAAATAGAGACTGCCAGTCTGCCGGAGTGTCGTCAGAATATTGTTCTTGTTGGACACTAGAAGATGTTCCTGCTGATCATTACAGTGTCAATGAAGCAAAAAAAGCATTATTTAAACATTTCAAAATGATATTTGGTAATAAGTACGGAAATTGTATGGATATAATTAACTTAAGACTTCTTGAAAAATCAAAATGCACGATCCCAACCTCAAAATATGTAGCCGATCGTGTCACACCAAAAGATATTATCAGTTTAAGAATGGATTCACAATGTCAATTTCAAATCAAACTTTTTCAAACCAATACCACCGCTCAAGCCTCTCTGAAAAATTCAAATGGAACATGGAGAGTAATGGATATTCGTTTTTCCATGGTACATAATAACGAAAATTCATGTACTTACGGAACTAAAAATGTAAATATTCTGTGCGATTGTCTATTAACCAATGATCTCCGACAATTACGCAGTTTGGAGTTTTCACCATTTGCGGAAGTACTTTAAAAATCAGAGAATTAGCCCGAATATAAAATCTGTATTTCAAGTAGGCCATACTACGTATATAATTGTGTTATGGTAATAGTAACAAAGGTTTCGCACAATTGGTGATCGGTCAAAAAATAAACATGAATATAGAAAAAGGTATTGAAATCAGTATTGTGCAGTTGACCACTTTTTTTCATTTTGACCAATGGTCAAAATGATCAAAACAGTCATAATGGTCAAAATGTGCGTCATCATTTGCATATGCGCCTGTTTTAACAACTTAAACTTTCATCACATTTCGAATAACAAATCGTACCTTACTGTATAAAATGTCAAATATTTTTATGGTAAGACGATCTTTAACATATAATTCAATTAAATAAATACTCAAGTAAGCAAATCTAGGATAGTAATAGTAAATAATATGCCTGCATTGTTATATCTGCACTGCATGTCATTATACGTTGATGTAATTTCATTATTTAATGTGTCTTATTATAACTGACATTATAAATATTTGATGCTACAAGATGTACTTTTCATTTTCTTTCTGACCAGGTCATTTTGACCACTTTGAAAATTATGACCACTAGTGGTTTTAACCACAGCACAACACTGATTTAAATGTCTCTAATACTTGTGTTTGTTATCTTGGACAGAGCTGAAAAAGTTCACTCCATTAGTTCGTTCGTTCGTTCATTCCCAGATCAATAAGTTCGTTCGATCGTTCCTTGCATTAAACGACGTAAGGAAAAGATCGTTCAGTTCGCGAACGTAAAACTCGATCAGTTCGTTCAGTTCGATCAAGTTCACTTGAACATCTAATACGTAATACAAAACATAGCACTATTTCGTTCTTCTTTGCATATATATTGCGCGTAATTTCAAATTAAATGTTTGTTTATCAATCAAATAGCCACGATGGAACTATAAGGAAAGCAATATTAAGTTGAACTGAACTTGATGTTACTTTATAAGTTCGATCGATCGTTCAGTAAAAAAATTCCAGTTCGTTCGTTCGTTCAACTGTCATGGCCGAAATCCTTCAACAGTTCGTTCGATCAGCTCAATTGAACTGAACGAACGAACTTATTTTCAGTTCTGAACTTGAACTTTTTCAGCTCTGATCTTGGAGCTGTGAGAAACGTCTATTATACTTTTACTGGCAGAAACCTATAACAAAGTGCTACAATAATGCTGAAAAATAAATTTTTAGCGATTGGACATTGTCTCGGAATTCATCGACCAACATTATCATTATCAATGCAAAAAAATTATATATATTCTATGCACTTGCGCAATAATACAATTACAAACCATAGCTGATTTCAAACAAGACTAAAACTTTTGCGCTATTCATCCATTCAGGGGGTGTAAATGATTTCTATTTAAGATATAGAATACATGCATTTATGAAATATCGACTAATTAATTACCGCATGCGTATTTTAATTTAGTGTTTATCTATTTAGTCACTAGCATATTATGAGGATTGCAGCCAAGAAATAGCGATTAGACTGAAATAAAAGACCAATACTCTTTAATGGACCTTCTGACTTGGAACTTATCTACTGTTGATATATATGATGAAGGCTGCCTCAATGATACTGTTGCTTAGCGAAAAGAAGAAATGAGAAATTTTACGACTTGGGGATTAATGATAATAAACCCAGCCAGTATAATCTGGTGTGGTAGGTAACCTAACCTAACCTAACCTAATCTAACCTTACCCAAATTGTCGCTCTTCCTTACCGTAGTAAAAATGGGCACAATCTAGTGCTGGTCTAGATCAATTGCCCTCTCTGTTAAAACATCATTTCACACTAATTTTTCTGTTTCCCACTTTCCCACCCACTTAGCCTTTAAATTTTTAAACTACATGCAAAAAATAGCGAATTATTGCCCATTCCGTTTTAATTATCTAAAGAACATAAAATGTGCACCTTGTCTACTTTGAGTACCACTTGAACTCATAAACCGACTTCAATAATTTGCTTCCGGGTATTGGTTATTGCTTTTAATGCACCAGGTAACCTATAACTCTACATTGAAATTCGTGAGGAAAACCTAGAATATCCTAATCACATATAATTTTCGTATTTATTGTAAATAGAACTGTAACTTTCCGATTAAGGACATTCCTACAGCAGTATAAAAGTATAATAATGGTCTGGTACTTCCAGAACAAATTGAAGGTTTTATTAGGAAGTCCGAAACGGAAAAAGGTGTTAGTGATTAGTGTCATTTTGTTATTTGCATGGAAATTCAATTATAAACACAGTTTTGTTGGGATTTCAAAATTGCAAACACCTATGGAGAATACCATTAATTTTGACTTATCATTTAATCTTGTCAATCATTTCAGCAATATCAGTACAAGTCGGCTATTTAATTTGTGGCACACATTGGACTATAGTATTGCACAAAATTATGATAGATTCAAGCTCCAAAGGACGTGGGTAAAATACCTTTCTGAGAATTATTTGCAAAATACCAAGGTAAGAAATTACAAGTGTTATGCACCGCCCTTTTGTGTTATTGCGTACAAACAAGCAACCATAGATGTATCTATAATTAATATCAAATGTGAGCGGACCAAATGTCACTAGCAAGGACGTATTTAGAGACGATAAGCTCACCCTAACTTCCAAAAAAGATATTTTTTCAAAATTAATTAAAAAATATTTTCATACATAGATATTACATAATAACTTTGGTCATAAGCACTATCGATCGGTCCCCTACTCGTTACAATGCTCAGATTCCTTACTTCTTATTTTCTATCACTAATTCTGGCCGAAACAATATGTAATACTCTTGCTGTGAGAGAGGAATAATATTCTGTACCAGGGCGCAGGCCGCAAAACGGGCCTATTACAAACTCCTCGGTACAGGTTACTTTAGGGTTAACCATCTGTTTGAGCATCGCTCAGTAAGTTCTTATCTAGGAATATTATTTATTATCAAGCGCCTGCGCGCAGATACAAAATTTATAGCTTCTAGAATCATTCAAGCATTTTAGTGCAGTCGAATAACGAATTCACTCCTGTTCAGACGTACGCATGGTACTCTGCATTTTTCAAGTATAATTGATTGTCAGCTAGTTTTTACCTTAATAAATAAGTATTTAGTTAGTAT
Source organism: Tomocerus qinae (assembly GCA_020055645.1). Classification (NCBI taxonomy): domain Eukaryota; kingdom Metazoa; phylum Arthropoda; class Collembola; order Entomobryomorpha; family Tomoceridae; genus Tomocerus; species Tomocerus qinae. The sequence continues at coordinate 139,160,734 of CM034546.1, read as the reverse complement.
TAACTACTGATCATCGTCAAGTCATATTATTAATTAGTGCACACCTAATTAGTAAATATAAGCATACTAGCTAGCAAAGTTCGTGACCAGCCCGAAAACTGGAAGTACCGAGACCTGCCTAGTTGCCTATTCAAGTGAACACTAGTTAACCTTACACCTTAGCTAGTAACCGTCAATTAGATTTACGCCCTAGTTGACAACCCGAAAAGCACCGATGACTGTGTCCCTCTGAAATACGTAGCCGATAAACCCACCCAACATTTGGTCCTTCGAGCCGGATATTTGGTGAAGATTGGACATTTTGGATTCCGTCGTTCATCAGTTATTTGTGAACATACTTCGAGTGGAGTTTCTACGTTGGATCGTCAGTCGTCATCAAGAATAACAAGCAAGTTATTTAAAATGGATGTAGTCAAGAGTGACCGTCGTGCATTAGCAGTCACAATCACAAGATTGCAGCAAGCCGTCGCCGCTTATGACGTCACTGCACCACCCCTACTTTCTGAGATCATCACTCAAGAAGGAGAGCTATTCAAAGTGCAAACGAAAAGCTCTGGTCTCCTCGAGAGAGCCAGTGCAGTTGCAAAATCGGACGCCGAATTCGTCGCTGAAGCAGCAGAATTTGTCGCTTTTGAAGACCTGGTAAATAAAGCTATAATAAAATTAGGACTTCTAAAAAGTACCTACCCCACAGCAGGAAGTGGATCCGGGGCCGCCCCAACTGGAGGAGCAGACGTGAAGCTTCCGAAGATTGAGATACCGCCGTTTAAGGGTGACACTCAAGAATGGCTATCTTTTCAAGACTTGTTTATGTCATCTATTAACAATAATATGAAGTTGTCTGGATCCCAAAAGATGCAGTATCTCAAAGGATTACTACAGGGTGAGCCAGCTTCATTATTAAGAGACATTCCTGTGACGGATTTAAATTATGACCAAGCATGGACGACCTTGAAAGCAAGATATGAAATTAAGCGTGACATTATTCGGTCACATTTCGACCGAATCATTGCACTGTCCAACGTTGGACAAGGGAATTCAGCGCAGCTGCGGAAGATCAGCGACGCAACGAATGAGTGCAACCGTGCACTAGATGTTTTAAAATTGACCCCTGAGCAAAAGTGGGATTCAGTGATCATCCATTTGATGTGTAGAAAACTTGATCAAGAAACGAGAGTGGATTGGAAGAAGAAGCTAGCCTCTGACGAAATCCCATCCATTCAAAAATTTACTGACTTTGTACTTGCCCAAGCCAGAGCGACTGCAGCGGGAGGTATCAAGCCGAAGCCACATAGTAATGTCAAGACTGACCAGAAAAATGTGAATTACAGTTCTAGTAAAAATTGTGACAAAGAATGTGCAGCATGTGGTGAAAATCATTTTTTGTATCAGTGCAGTAAATTCCGCGAATTATCTGTCAACGATCGTAAGTCTCTTGTAATTAAAGCACATCTTTGTTTCAATTGTATAAAAACTAAGGATCATCAAGTGCAAGATTGTCCATCACCAATAAGCTGTAAGAAGTGTCAGGAGAGACACAATACATTTTTGCACAAGGATATGAAATATAAGAAGAAATCAGAGCAGAAATCTGAAGATGAAAAGAAAGTGGATGACGTCACCCAACCGTCATCTAAACTCAACACTCATTTCTCCAATCATGGAAAAAACTCACAAGTGCTACTCTCTACAGCGTTAATTTGTGTGAAGGATTCAAAAAACCAGTACCAAGTCTGCAGAGCTTTACTGGATGACAGGTCTTTGTTACTGCTAGATGTGCAAATAAACTTGGACTCAAAAGAAGAAATAAAACTACGAATATTTATGGAGTTGGAGGTATCAATGCTGGTAAGACAACTCATTGTGCTCAAGTCAGTTTCACTTCATTGTATAATAAGAAGAAGAGTTTCTGCATTGAAACTCACATCAAGGAAAAAATAACTGGAGAACTGCCGTCCTTCCCAGTCATTCCGAAATCTTGGCCCCACATTAAAAAATTGGATCTCGCCGATCCCAAATTTCACGAACCAAGTAAAATTGACATTTTACTTGGACGTGACATTTATGATGAAATTGTCCTGTGCAGAATGAAGAACCCTGGTACCCCCACTGCTAGAGAAACAACGCTGGGATGGATACTTGGAGGTCCGTTGAAAGCAGATGTAGGTAGTCAGCGGTTGTTCACTAATCATGTCACTTGTGAACTTGACTTTACCTTACAGAAATTTTGGGAATTAGAAGATATTCCAAAGACAAGAACAATGACTAAGGAGGAACAAGAATGCGAACAGAACCTTCAGGAGACTCATGAACGAGAGCCCGATGGAAGATTTCTTGTCAACCTCCCAGTTAAGAACTCCATGCCAATTGGAGAAAGCAAGAAGCAAACTGCCCGACGTCAAGCAGAGGATGAAAGATCTTGCGTCAATCATCCAGAGAAAGTTACAGAGTATAGTCAGGTACTCAATAATTATTTACAACTAAATCTTATGGAAATTGTTCCCTCAGTGGAAATTAAGAAGAAAGAAACTATGTGTTATATACCGCGCAGAGCTGTATATAAACTGACAAGCATAATCGCAGAAGTTCGTTTGATATCTGACGACTTGGATCATCAACGAATATTATGGAGGAAGTCACCAGACGACCCAATTCAAGAATTCAAACTCTCAACAGCAATATTTGGAACAGCTGCAGCATCTTACCTCGCAGTAAAGTGTCTACAGCAACTTACAGTGGAGAAAATGGACATTTCTTGAAATAAAATGTGGACGACGACGTCCAAAGCGTCAGAATACCTTCTGAAGGATTTCTATCTCGATGTCAGCCTTTCCAGAGCCAACAGTGAAGCATATGCACCATGTGTATATTTGTTTTCTCAAAATAAGAATCAAGTAGTTCGACTAGTGGCAGCCAAGACGAAAGTTGCCCCAATCAAATTTGTCTCCTTGGCCCGACTTGAATTGTGCGGTGCCAGATTTCTCTACGACTTGATGGAGACTTTCAAGAATTCATTACAAGTGGCAATAATAAGTACTAATTATTGTTGTGACTCTAGCATTGTTTTAGCGTGGATTCAATCTTCCTCTCAGCGATGGAAGTTATTTGTTGCCAACCGAGTGGCGAAAATTCAAGAGAGGTCCTCTGCTAATCAATGGAACTATGCAAAAGGAGAAGAAAAATTGGCGGAGTGCGTTTCCAGTGGAATCAACCCGTGTGAATTGAAGGTTCATCAACTATGGTGGAATGGCACTGAGTGGCTACAGTCAGACGAATTTTCAAGCAAAAATCCCGACTTGGACTACGTAGACCATTCAGACGCCGAAGATGAAAGCAAAATTATGACCGATGAAAGGAAAGGTATGATAACAAATCTTACCACATTTGAAGAAACAATCCAAACAAAATTCCCAAGCCTGCTGCGTCTGCATCGAGCGAAAGCATATTTATTCCGTTTCTTCAAAATGAAATCACCCAATACAACGAACCTGGGAGGAAACCAGGACGAGACAAACCCTGAGAAGTGAAATTTTGGCAACCGTTTGCAATCAGCAAACAACATTTCTTCATTACATTTTCATTTCTCTAGTAGCAATTAGTAGTTAAATTTATTACTATTTTTGTTTTTAAGCATTCTAAATCAAATTCATGTCATTTTTTGTTGAAATTAGTATTTCAAAGGGCGGTGTATGTTTGAGCATCGCTCAGTAAGTTCTTATCTAGGAATATTATTTATTATCAAGCGCCTGCGCGCAGATACAAAATTTATAGCTTCTAGAATCATTCAAGCATTTTAGTGCAGTCGAATAACGAATTCACTCCTGTTCAGACGTACGCATGGTACTCTGCATTTTTCAAGTATAATTGATTGTCAGCTAGTTTTTACCTTAATAAATAAGTATTTAATAAGTATTAACTACTGATCATCGTCAAGTCATATTATTAATTAGTGCACACCTAATTAGTAAATATAAGCATACTAGCTAGCAAAGTTCGTGACCCGCCCGAAAACTGGAAGTACCGAGACCTGCCTAGTTGCCTATTCAAGTGAACACTAGTTAACCTTACACCTTAGCTAGTAACCGTCAATTAGATTTACGCCCTAGTTGACAACCCGAAAAGCACCGATGACTGTGTACCTCTGAAATACGTAGCCGATAAACCAACCCAACACCATCTTTTCGACTAGCCAAGATATAGTACCTTAGCATCGAAGAAAAGGGTATCTCAGACAGAGTATTAGTCGGTATCACGCAGTAACCCATGTTCAGGTTTCTTACCATTGCGTATCGCGGGCAAATGCCACCAGATGGACAGGTGTCTCATCCTCTAAGCCACAGTGTGGACAAAGAGCAGACACCCGCCCGTTGATGTTTTTTACATGCTTTGCTAGGTAACAATGACCTGTAACCTTATGAACGAAAGCCCGCAAAGACCCTCTTTTCAGACTTCGACAGTATTTACTTATCCCTCTCCTCGGAGCGGGCAGAAAAATTTTTGTCTGCCGACAGTCATTCCTACTTTCCCACATCTTGGTGTGCTGTGCCGAGGCCCAATTCCCAATCATTGATTTAATTGATTTTTCGGAGAGAGCCAAAAACGGCTCAGGCCCTCAAGATGGGCCCCTGCCGCTTCTTTCGCCAATTCATCGACCATGTCGTTTCCTGGTATGTCTGAATGTCTTTGTACCCAGTGCAGAGTAATGTTTGCATTGGCTCTTGCTATTGTTTGAGAACATTCAAGGACCAGGGCAGACACTGTGGTATCTGCTCTTAGCGCTTGAATGGCACTCCTTGAATCGCTATAAATTATTGCTTCACTGTCCCAATCTTTTTCGATTAGTCCATTGACGGCAATCATTATAGCATACACTACAGATTGGAAAACGATATTGACGTATCGCTTATGTCGTCGTGTAGTATTTCAAAGTTCTCACTGTAATCTTTCTCAAAATATATTCCACATTTCATCCAACACATTCACTTTTCATTTTAGCAGTATGTAGAATATTCCAATAGTAATATCATAATTTGTTAATTATTGGCATGGTAAAATCATTGAAGTCGGCAGAAAAAGCTGTTAAAAGAAAGATTCAATCAATTAATTTTAGGTGTTTACGTTTGAATTAACACCATAGCTTATTGGCAGAACTTTAGGGCAGAGCTTACCGCGTGCGTGAGGGCATTTAGCGTATTGATGAATAGAGTTGAGAATTACCCAAAAGGAGTCCTACGCGAGCGAGGCTCGGCTCCAAACTGGCTGATTCAATTTCTCTTTTGACAGTCTGTATATGATTCGTTGTCGTGTAGCTCTGGACTTCGCTAAATGATCAGAAATGCATTAGACATACAAGTTGAGTAGATCATAGGTCTAGATAGTAGTCGTGTAGATTCGAATTCGTGAAGATTTAGATATCACTATTCAATGCATTAGAAAATAACCTTTAAACACGTATTTCTGATCCCCGGTATCTAGATTGCAGTTTTCAAATAAACATGACCTGATCAAATAAATACTTATCGTTAACCCCTTAACATTCTACGCCTCATAACAAAATCGATATCTTTGTGTTTGGGTAAAAGAAGACTGAGCACAACCATAGAGGAACAATCGAGCGGGCTCAGTGACGCCACAGAGAACACGATGAAACAAGAGAGAGAAGAAAGAACAGAGTCGTTGACGGAGAGTCAAACGAGTAGCACGTTGCAGAGAGCAGAACCACGAGCTCAGAAAACTTAGTTGAATTGTAAGTTAAAAATAATTTCGATTTGCTATGCACATTTTACTGTAATTTGCTGAGTTCAATTTTGTGTTGTAGTAAATTGTGAAAAATACCTATCTTGTTGTTTAATGAAAACTGCACCTTTTTGAGCGGGGCATAACGTTAGTGTCTGTAAAGGAGCCAAGTTCTTTTGACTCCAAAATATTATTTTAAATTAAACACTGCCTACTTTACTACTAAGAGTCGTGGATAGGTCAACGGTTGATGATGAACTACTACTAGCCTAGTGTGCGAGCGATTATGCCAAAATCACCGATCTTTTATTTTGTGATTAATTAGTGTACTTTATTCGATTAAACACTAAAATGGCAACACAGGTTAATATAAATTAATAAAATTGAAATGTTTAAAAATTCTACAATTCAACAATCTAAGAGCACTTCACTCTGCCAACGCTACGTTGCTTCCGCTTGCTCTGCTCACAGCACACTGATTCCTTCCCCCGCTCTCCGCAGGCTGCTTGCTCTTATTTTTCTTTCTTCTTTTGCTCGCTCGCGCTCATTTTCCCTCCTTTGTCAGGAGGCGGAGCAACACTCCCCCCAGTGGAAGAGCCTGGGCGATTTCCACTTCCTTCGTTCGGCTGCGCCTCCTTAGTTGACGAGTTTTCCCTTCCAACATCCAAGACGCATACTTTCACCACTGGTCTTCGAAGAACTCCAGTTGATGTCTTAATGTCAACGCTGCGAATTACTCCATCTCCTCCAGGATAAATCTGCGTGACGATTCCTCTAGGCCATGTATTACGAGGTAAATTCTCATCAGCTATTAACACGAGATCTCCTATCTCGATTGGTTTTACTGGAAAGTGCCACTTGGTTCGTCTGGTTAAACTGGGTAAGTACTCCCGTACCCACCGTCTCCAAAACTGATTTGCCAGAGCCTGTGATACTCTCCACTGCTTCCGGGAACATAGATCTTCCATAAAGTCTCCTGCTAGCGGTGCTTCTCCTGAGTTCCCCAACAGAAAATGATTAGGTGTCAGGCAGTCCAAGTCTTCGGGATCCACTGATAAGTGAGTGAGAGGTCTTCCATTCACGACATTTTCCGCCTCCACGAATAATGTTTGCAGGATCTCCTCCTTTGGGGCACGTTCATTCAAATTAGCCTTCAAAGATATCTTCACTGAGCGCACTAGACGCTCCCAGGACCCTCCGAAATGAGGCCCAGAAGGCGGAATAAAGTGCCACTCAATTCCTCTGGCAGACAACGTTGAAGCAATCTTCTGTTGGTCTAATTCTGTAAGGGCTTCCTTCAATTCTCGTTCGGCTCCGTGGAAATTAGTACCATTGTCTGAGTACAATTTTTCCGGGCAACCTCTTCTTCCGATAAATCGTCGAATGGCCATGATAGCCGAGTCGGTTGAAAGAGAGGCCGCAATCTCCAAGTGTACAGCTCTGATGGATAGGCATGTAAATAATACGCCATACCGTTTTTCATGTCGACGTCCTATGGTGACTTCCATGGGGCCAAAGTAGTCCACACCCACAACAGTGAATGGGCGACTTGGTCTAGTCACTCTTACAGCTGGCGGTGGAGCCATTTCGGGAAATAGTGGTTTCGCGTTATTCACCTTGCATAATTGACATGACCTCCACACACTGTCTACTGCTGCACGACCATTCAAAATCCAGTATTTGTTGCGAATTTGATTCAGCACGTAGTCCCTTCCACTGTGTCCTGCTAACTTATGATGATACATAATAAGTAGTCGGGTCAACGGGTGCTTCGGATCCAAAATCGCAGGTCGCTTTGTTGATTCACTCAGCTCTGGTGAATTCACATTTCTTCCTTTCAAGCGTAAGAGACCCTCTTCATCAAGAACTGGACTCAAACGCAACAAACGACTTCTTTTCGACAAATCCTTGGAATTCGTTAAAGCAGCTAATTCCTCTGGAAATGATTCAACTTGACTTTGCTGCACTAACTTCCTTTCCGCGGCAGCAAGCTCCCTTGGCTTCAATTCTCCGAATGTCTTTTTCTTCTTACAATTGCTGACGAAACGAAGCATCCACCCGGTGACACGTACAAGTTTAATCCATGAGCTGAATTTGACGACATCTGGCAGTGACGATTCTACTGCAACTGTCAAATTCACAACCTCGGTTTCTTCATATTCAGAGGAGGGATCCGGCTCCTCCTTCTTCTGTACCTTTTCTACTGGCCACTCCGACTCAGCAAGTTTCAAAAATTCTGGGCCTACTAACCATCTGCTGGTACTTGAGAAATCCGATTGACTGGAACTTCTTGTAGCTTCATCTGCAACGTTGAGTTTAGTCGGAACCCAATGCCAGGAATCCAGGTTCGTTGTCTCCAGAATTTCACCCACTCTACAGGCAACAAAAGGCTTATACGTTCTGGCATCTGAACGCAGCCAGCACAGGACTGTCCGGGAATCACTCCAGAAGTGAGTAGACTGTATTTCCAATTCCAGCTCCTTTTTCAAAGTAACACACAGTCTACTCCCCATCAAGGCTGCTTGCAATTCCAGTTTAGGAATTGTCATCGGCTTCAGTGGAGCAACTCGGGATCTGGCCATTACTAGGGCAGTATGAATTGTTTTTCCACATCCGATTCGTAAGTAGGCGGCTGCAGAAAACGCTTCTTCACTGGCATCAACGAATATATGAAGTTGAATGATATCTGCGTCCGGTAAAAGTTTGGAGTAGTCTACTTAGATTTTTAGTCTTCGTTTCTGCTTCTGGTGTATTCTTAAAAATTTCTTTTAATGCATCGGCTGAGCTGCAACTCCAGTTTACAATTTCAAAGCCGCCTCTTCGGTGCACTTCCCGCACCTCCTGCATTCTTTTTACTGCTTCATTCTTCGTGTTTGCTCCATCGAGATAGTCGTCGACGTAATACCGACGAACTATCGCTTTGGCAGCCTCCGGAAATTCGTCTTCAAACTCCAAAGCATTCTTGTTTTTGACAATTTGGGCCAGCGACGGTGAGAAGGTGGCTCCAAACGTCATCACCAACATTTCGTAGACGTCTGGTTCTCTATCTCGGTCACTTCCCTCCATAGAAAACGCTGCGCGCACTGATCTTTTTTCCTGACAGCAACTCTGTGAAACTTATCGCGTATGTCTCCGCTAAAACCAATTTGCCCTTGGCGGAATCTGGCTAGCACTCCAGGCAGAGAAGTCAGTAAGTCAGGTCCCGTCAATAAAACATCATTCAGACTTACGCCATTACTTTTTGCTGCGGCATCAAAGACTAGCCGAACTTTCCCCGGCTTGTTCGGGTTGAAGACGGCGAAATGAGGCAAGTACCAAGTCCTAGGATTGATTTGTTTGGCTTCTACTTCCGACAATTTTCAGACAAATCCCTTTGTGACGTACTCCTCAATTTTTGCTATGTAGAGGTTGGCAAACTCTGGATTACGATCCATCTTCCGCTCCATTGTCCGCAAACGATTCAGCGCGTTGGATTTACTGGCAGGTAGAGAGATATCTTCTTTTCCCTATAGCATTCCCGTTTCCCAACGTTCTCCTATTCTCCTAGTTGTCTTTTCAACGATATCCAACGCTCTTGTCTCGTTAGCTGACTTCGGTAAATTCTGAACAACTTTTACTCCAAAGCTTTCGGTGCTGTAGGAATCCTTCACGAGTTTGCACAAATCTTCATCTTCGTGTCTGACGTGGTAAGTAAAAGCATTTGTATCCTTTGAATTATTAATCTCACTTGGGCCGTGAACTACCCATCCTAACTTAGTGTAGCTAGCCATTGGTGAATTCAAAGGACCCTCACGATACTGACGAGTGACAATAAACTTACATTGGTCTTCTCCAATTAGCATTAGTGGCACTGCGGCTGTGACAGAATCGATTGGCAAATCCTTCAAATGTTTCCACTTTGTTGAAAGTTTCTCCATATTGACAGTCTGAGGCAACAAACGAAGGTCGGCAGAACTTCTCACATTTTTCATCTCACACCAAACTGTCTCCTTGACACCACGAATCCTAACTGTCAATGATTTTGATTGTGGATCCTTGGCTGTCAGCGCGTTGGCGAAGCTTATGTGAAGTCCTTTCCTTGGCCCATCCAGTCCAATAGTATCTGCAATTTTTGAATCCAGCATGTGACAGTTGACGCATCATCCAACAAAGCGTAAATATTTATTTCACCCTTTGGGCCTGCCAATGTCACAGGCAAAATCCGCAAGAGAACTGGATTAGTCATTTCTTGTGATAAGGTTGTGTGGGCTTACTGTTGCGGTACATCAACCTTTTCTTCTTTTTTCTGTGCAGCTACTTCTGGCTTTACAGCTGTCCTCTTCCGGTGTAACAAAAGATGATGAAATGATTTGCAATCATCTTTGCCACATTTCTTTTTATCATCACACTCAGAAATTGTGTGACCTCCGAATAAACACGCGTAGCATATTCTGTTATCTTCAGTCCACTTCCATTTCTCATCCAATGTTAATTTGCGGAACTTACGGCACACCGGCGTATCGTGGTTTTTCAGGCCACAAAACTCGCAACACTTCCTAGGAGCTTCTTCCTTTTCTTCAGTAGCAACGGATAAAGCCAAGACAAGATCGCGTCCTCGTGGTTTATTATCTTCAGGTTTTTTCTTCTCACCTTCGCGAGGCTTGGGGTCGACTCTAGTAGTGGTGCTTCGAAGCAAACGGGCAGCCTTTGCTCTTTTCGACATCCACTCCGAGAAATCTTTTAATGTAACATCACCTTCAATTTCTGCGAGTCTCTCTCCCCATCTGGTTTTGAAGGTACTGGCAACTTTTCCTCTAATTCTTCCATTAGGGATGGATTATTCATGTGACCGGTTTTCTTCAAACTTTCCATAGTAGCCACCAAGTTCTTCAACGAGTTGGCGAAATCGATAATCGAATCTGGTTTGTCTTCCTTCACATTCGACATCTTTTTTGATTTGCTGACAAGTGATCTAATAATTTCTTCCGGCTGTCCAAAATTTTCTTCCAGGGTTAGAATTATGTCTGCTAATCTGTCTTCGTGATTTAACAAATCTTCTACGGCTTCCAACGCCTTCCCCTTTAAACTTTTTCGTAACCGGCAGATATTGTCAAAATCTGTGTATCCACAAGCTGTGGTTGTTCCTCTGAAATGGCTGATGAACATAGGCCATTTAGTGGGATCTCCATAAAAATCTGGCAGAGTAGTCACTCCTGACTGACGAGCCACAAACTTTTTTATTTCACCTTCCCCCGTATCACGAGCACGATCAGATGACCTGGCGATGTCTTGAGCTCCAAATATCAATGACAATTGTTCGGCTGAAAATGGGATCATTCAGGACTGTTGTGGTAATTGCTGCTGCTTCAATGACTGACCAGGGTCGGCTTCCAATACAGATGAAATAACACTTTCACTCTTATCTGCCACTGACGAAGCTATGGATTTTTGACTCTTTTGACTTGAGCTAGGCACTGCTGCTGCGCTTGAAGATGTCCTTCTGGAGACTCTCTCCTTGACTTTATTCTTCTTGGCTTCTAACTCGGAGTGCTGAGAGCGTAAATACATGCTTTCTTCGTCTTCGCTTCCAAGGTATTGTGAATTTGCTCTTTCGTCTTCTATCCTTACCAACTCCAACTCTTGCTTCAATTTAACACGCTCCTGTTTATTTTTCAACTCCAACAGCTCGAAGTCCAATTTCTTCCGCGCAATTTCAGCTTCCAACTCATGTTGCTCTTCCATTGCTTTGGCTTTGAATTCCAAGACATGCCGGAAATAACTTGCTCTAGATTTCTTTGTAGAGGAATTACTTTTATTTTCTTCTTCTTCAGAGAACTGCATCAACCACGAACTGCATTTTGCATGGCTTGATGGCACGTATTGAGTATGGGAAGATGGTGGATTACTGACATCATCATCTTCTTTCACACTATCTGCTCCTTTGACAACAACAACCTTACGTGTCCATCCCCGTGGTGGTAAATTGCCGAAGTCTGGTTTCGTACCTTCCAATCTTCTACTTCTTCTTGGGGCTTCCATGACTCTTGACTACTTAATCTTCTGCTTCTCCACAGGACTGTTCAAATCTGACGACGAAGGACCATGTAAAGGAGCCAAGTTCTTTTGACTCCAAAATATTATTTTAAATTAAACACTGCCTACTTTACTACTAAGAGTCGTGGATAGGTCAACGGTTGATGATGAACTACTACTAGCCTAGTGTGCAAGCGATTATGCCAAAATCACCGATCTTTTATTTTGTGATTAATTAGTGTACTTTATTCGATTAAACACTAAAATGGCAACACAGGTTAATATAAATTAATAAAATTGAAATGTTTAAAAATTCTACAATTCAACAATCTAAGAGCACTTCACTCTGCCAACGCTACGTTGCTTCCGCTTGCTCTGCTCACAGCACACTGATTCCTTCCCCCGCTCTCCGCAGGCTGCTTGCTCTTATTTTTCTTTCTTCTTTTGCTCGCTCGCGCTCATTTTCCCTCCTTTGTCAGGAGGCGGAGCAACAGTGTCAGTGGTTCATCGATCGGTAGATCACCATTTTTGTGGGTTATATTTTGTAATTACACTTAGCTACCTAGTTTTAGATATCCTAGAATTAGGATAGAGTCAAGCTGGCTAAGTGCCGAAACCAGGAATATCAGTGACCTGAAGTGAATTTATATTCGACGTTCAACATTTGACTAGATAAAGTCAAATATTTTGTGTGAAACTTGAACTTTCGAGACTGTAACATTGGAAATGGATCCTACAGACGTGCGACGAAGCCGAGGAAACGTTGGACAAAAGCCGAAGTTTGCATGCTGGAGGAAGGTCGACGGCAAAGGGAAGACAATTTGGAGGTGGCAGCTAGTGAATCCCCAGGTTCATCGATCAATCAAAGTCGTCGTAATACCACCTCATCGGCAAAAAGTGTCAAATCGGTAGGAAGTTCACCGAAGTCAACGGCCAGCAAGTTATTCCGTAAGCAACTAGAAGCTGAGCTGGAAAGTGAGGAAGAACTGCTAAAGTTAGAAGAAATAGTGAAGTTAGAAGTGTTGCAGCGTCGGAAGGCACTAATAGAAAAGTGACACCTCTCTCCAACGATCAAGAATTGCTGAAGAGGAAGATCACAACCTGGAGACGAGTTCGGAAGAAGATTTCGGGACAGTTTGGGATGGTGAACCAGACCCAAGCAGAGGTAAGTCAAGAGTGGAGGGACGGGTAAATAACCAAGAAGTATCCACGCCCCCTCCATGTGCAACCCCTGACAAAGAGAAACCGAGTGCTATGGACATAATCGCTCAAGCCATCACTGCATTAGCACAGCAACAAGCAAGCAAGGCCCCAGAAGAAGAAATGAAAACTTTCATTACGAGGCAGACTGTGGGCAAGAACTTACCAATTTACTCTGGATAAGCAGATGAATGGCCTGCCTTTATTGAAGATTATCGAAGCACAACCGAAATATTCAAATTCTCAGACGGGGGGAACCTAAGACGACTTAGGAAGTGCCTGAAGGGCCATAAGTGATGAGGCGTTGGAGATGAACTTTGGTCAACCGAGACTCATCATCCAAGCACTAGTAAATAAAGTAATAAACTTGCCCGCTTTAAAAGACGACAAGCCACAATTAAACATTGACTTTGCAAATTCAGTGCGTAATTTAGTGGCTACTAAGGCGAGTGTGGGGTGGAAAGGACTTATGGCAAATCCACAGCTGATCGACGAATTAGTGTTAAAGTTACCTGCCTCCAAGAGAGATGGTTGGGCTAGAGAAGTCATAGAAAAGAAAGGCAATGCAGATTTGTCTACATTTTCTACCTGGTTGAATTTACGTGCAGAAGAAGCCAATGTCTACCGAAGCCTCGCAGAACAAACGGCTAGTGACGCTAGAACCTAAAGAAGCGCAACAGAAAAGATGTGTGTACCACTAATGAAGAAAAAGAAGACTGCTGTGAATTTACCTTTACGTTCTGTAAAAGAAAGAACCATATTATTGATGACTGTCGCCTGTTTGCCAAAAGGAGTGCAAAAATGCGACTGGGTTCGTCAGAGAAAAAAAGCTTTGATTTGGGTGTCTGGCGTTTGGTCACATGACTTCAAATTGTCCAGAAGATAAGAAGTGCTGTAAAGCTGGATGCAGTAATGATCACTACATTCTCATTGATTTTCAAAAGAAACCAGAACCGGAAAAATCCGAAGAAAATGAAGAAGAGACCATCAACACCAACTACCACATAGGACAGCAAGTGTTGTTGTGCGTCTTACCAGTGACATTGAGTGGACCTAAGGGAAAATTGGAAACATTTGCCATGTTGGATACAGCCTCAACTCTGACCATAATTTCTGAAGAAGCAGCCGCGGCTCTGGGGCTGGACGGGCCCCGGCGAGAGTTAAAAATTTGTTGGATGGATTCGACCAGTAAAAGTGAAAACAATGTCATGATTGTTATGCTGGACATTTCTGGGGCCAACAAGCAATTCAAGTACACCATGAATAATGTCAAACTGAAAAAGCGCTTGAAACTGCGCATCCAGTCTCTTGATATCAACAAGCTGAAAAATAAGTGGAAACATTTAACAGCCGTTGACGTGGCCTCCTTCAGAAATGCCAAACCTCATGTTCATATTGGTCAAGACAACAAACAGTTCCTGCGATTGTACGAGACGATAGAAGGAGCTTCGAACGCGCCCTGTGCCTCGAAGACTACACTGGGTTGGGTGGTTCATGGCAAAGACTCCAGTTTGAGAGCTAGTCAAGATGAAGACTCCTCTAACTTTCTTTCCAGCCAAGAAAATAGTGATGAATCACTCCATGGCCTTGTGAAGGATTTCTTAAAAACGGAAACTTTCGATGTCAACATGAAAGCTGAGCAGCCGAAATCGAAAAAAATTCGATCCTGTAAGATGATGGATGAAAATATCGTCCGTGTAGATGACCGATGGGATCTCTATAATGTCGAACGGATGAATTAAGGTTACTCGCTAACAAAGCCTCGCCGAACACCGGCTGAAGGGAATTCAAAAGAAATTAGATCATGACAAGACCTTTGCTATTAAATACTACCAGAAGTTTATTGGATATGAAGCCAAAGGATATACCAGCAAGTTATCCAAAGATGAAGCAAGAACTCATTCACAGAGAACGTGGTTCCTACCACATTACGGTGTCACTCACCCCAATAAACCTGGTAGAGTGCGCTTGGTTTTTTGATGCCGCATCGAAGAGCCATTCGGTCAGTCTGAACGATAATTTGCTGACTGGGCCAGATATGTTGTGTTCGCTTTTGGGAGTCCTACTGAAATTTCGTAAACGAAGAAATCGGCTTTTCTGGAGATATCGTCTTGATGTTTCACCAGGTGAAAGTGAAACTGGAAGACACAAAAGCACAACGGTTCCTCTGCCGTGGTAAGGATCGACATCGAGTTCCAGATGTTTGGCAGATGAATGTGATAACTTTCGGGGCCGCTTGCTCACCCTCTCTAGCCCAAGAAATTAAAAATAAAAACGCGAG
Source organism: Tomocerus qinae (assembly GCA_020055645.1). Classification (NCBI taxonomy): domain Eukaryota; kingdom Metazoa; phylum Arthropoda; class Collembola; order Entomobryomorpha; family Tomoceridae; genus Tomocerus; species Tomocerus qinae. The sequence goes on along the minus strand of CM034546.1, from coordinate 139,145,505 downwards.
TGAATTTCGAGTAGAATTTCCGAAAGCAGTGGATGCTATAATAATTCAGCACTATGTCGACGATTATTTGGATAATGAAAATGTAGCAGATGAAGCCACAAGAGAAAGCGAGAGTAACGATCGACTTGAATACGGGGGGAGTCTCTGAAGAATTAAAATATGAAGAATTTATTTCTGTCATCGACTCCAATCAAGATTTGCTCTGCAGTTTTTTCAAAAGGTATGAAAAATGGACTGGACTGATACGAGTATTGGCTTGGATTCCTCGATTCAAGACAAACTGTCAACTAGAACCAGGAGAGAGAAGCCTAAAGTAGTCTCTTGTGCCTAAAGAATGTGAAAATGCTAAGCAAATAATTCTTAGACAGTCTCAGAGTCAATCCTTTCCTTGCGAGATGAAATGTTTGAATAAACTCAAGCCAATGCCAAAAAATAGCCGTTTGTTTACATTCAAGCTATTTTTGGATGATCAAGGAATTATGGGACTAAGAGGGAGGACTGTCAAATCACCGGAATTGACATTTTCTACAACGCAACCGATTGTCCTTGACCCGAAGAATGAGTGTGCTAAGCGGATAAAAGCGGGCCGGAAGCAGTAGTCAATGAGCGGCGAAAACAGCTTTGGATACTGAATTTTCGTGCTGCAGTGAAGAGCGTATAGACCAAATGCGAAATGTGCAAGATTTCCCTCACGACTCCAGCTAATCCAGAAATGGGAGTCTTGCCAGACATTCGGGGACAAACCCTGAGCGGCAGAGAATGAGATATCGATCAAAAATACAAAGTCCGTTTAGTTATTCTTTATTAACTCTTTATAGAACGACATGTTTCAGAATATATCTATCGTCAGGTTCTGTAATACATAATAACGTAAAATATGATTTTATAAAAACCCATACGAAATAACTCATATTTATAGTACAATCATATATATACTAAGTAAAAGTAATAGTTTTATATGTAGCCATTGGAGTTTAATTACCTTTAAATTATGTAATTTAAGAATATATGTTTTATATAGAACGGTTCATTCTATTGCAATTGACATCAACTGGATTGCTATAACAATAGTTTATACAAATTAATTCGATAATATTATAATTGCATTGTAAGTCTTTTACATCTAAATATTAAAATGGTTAAAGTAGATCATATAATTAATTACCTTTAATTAAAATTGACAAATTATTTACATTATGACAGACTTTTTGGTTGTGTCTGTTTATCGAGCGGAAATATTTGTATTTTCCCTACAGTAATGTTGTTTACAGGATTTTACTAAATAAGTTTTTGATCGAGTTTGAGACTTACACTTAAGTTTCAGATAACCCCAGTTATGTTTTAGGCAGTAACATTCTTAGATCGTTAATTTTCTGGTATGCTATATTTATGATAAGATTAATTTTCCAATCATTATATCTTTCATCACTACAATTGTTTAGTGCGTTGTAAAATACTTCCTTTATAATATTCCCTAAATTATGTATATTATCATAGAACGGAACTACTAAGTAAATTTTGTTGCTTACAATATCACAACATTCATTGATAGTTACATTATATTTAGATAGGATATAAGGTGTATGAATTCTTAGATTTTGTATCAGTAAATCTTTTTTAGGCTTCAGAATATCATCTCTAGAGACACCTTTTAATTTAATAATATAGAGCACAACCATAGAGGAACAATCGAGCGGTCTCAGGGAAGCTGCAGAGAACACGATAGAACAAGAGGGAGAAGAAAGAACTGAGTCGTTGACGGAGAGTCAAACGAGTAGCACGTTGCAGAGAGCACAACCACGAGCTCAGAAAACTTAGAGGAATTGTTGGTTAAAAATAATTTCGATTTGCTATACACATTTTATTGTAATTTGTTCTTAAAATGAGTTCAATTTTGTGTTGTAAAATGTGAAAAATACCTATTTTGTAGTTTTATGAAAACTGCACCTTTTTGAGCAGGGCATAACGTTAGTGTCAGTGGCTCATCGATCGGTAGATCACCGTATTTATGGGTTATATTTCTAAAGTCGCTACCTAGTTTTAGATGTCCTAGAATTAGGATAGAGTCAAGCTGGCTAAAATATAATGTTCATACTTTCCCATTATCAAAGTTCATCATCATTTTAGCAAATTATTTAATTTTTCATTACATCTTACACCAAATTATTGAATTCATCATTCCACTTCAACATCGAAGTTCTTTTAAAAAACTTAATTTTCCACTTTATACTTTTATTTTCTCTTAATCTTAATAATAACTTTCAAAAACATAACATACTGCGTAATTTTTCTCTCAGAAGCTTAAATTTACCAATAAATGGATGAGTAGACGGGGGCTAGAGTAATCGGCTCTAATACCTTGACGATGTTATTGATGCTACACTGCGTGTTATCCTGCAGAATGGCTGGAACACTGAAAGCGGAGAAGACAGGCAGGGCCAACATGAGAATGGATGGTAAAATAAGCATTACAGTGAAAAGTCCAGCATTATTCTTTACTTTTGTCTATCATAAAATTAATTGTTATATGAATGTCTTCTCTGTTTTTAATTTCAAGTTAAGTTTTGTATGTAACGAAGTGTATGATGGTGTGTAACTAGCCAACGTTACTAGAGATCGGATCAACCTGGGGACAATGTCAACTAAAATGAAAAGTGGGATTTTGGGTCAATTTTGATGACGTAAGCTGCCGTCACACTTAGGGGGTCGGGGGGTTGACCATGTATTTTGATAGGCATTTTCAGTGTCCTCAAAACAAAGTCAAAATATCCATGACAATGGACCGTGATTTCCGTCCCACCGTCCCACTAGATACATGTTGACAGTGACGTCAGCTGCCGTCATTTTTGAAATACATGTAAAAGTATACTCTTTTGTCCGAACCTTTATCCCTATATACTTCTATTATCCTTGAGATCGGATGGCTATATGCCGGTTTTATGCATAAATCAAGTAGATATGACGTCGAGCAAATCTCCAACCTCGATATATTATACCTACTTAAGGATGACAGAAAGATATTATGACAATTAGAACGATTCTTTTCATTCAATTACATCTGTATTTTGCAGTCCCCCAAAATGAATCAAACATTAATATACCGATTAAAATCAATTCCCTTCATAGTTTCGGATTTTCCCATTTCCCACCTCATTTTGATAGCCACTTGGGAAAAGTGGGAAATATGGGAAAAGTGGGAAATTTCTGGGAAATGAAAAAAAGTCACGTGAAATGATTTGATTGGCTGCGGCACCCTAGGGTGGCTATTCTCATCTAACACAAATTACCAGCCAAAAACAAGTAGATATTTTTGCATTATTGATTGAACAACTCAGTAGATAATAAATAATATCATTGCCATTGCCATATTCTTAGCTCAATGCCAAACTTTGATTGATTTGTGTTGTTTTTCTTTCAAATTATATAAATTATGACTAACCGAACTTAGTTATTTGATCAAAGGGGGTTGTAGGGCACTTAACGTTGACAAGTGAGTACTATAAACACAATCAGTAATTGCAATTAATAATTAGTATCCAAAATCGGGATGAATTTAGGGTACGGGGGATTTGTTGCTTCGTTGGCTTCTGAAGCTGAAGGCTACAAATATATATTAATAAAAGTATATGTCAATTTGGTAACACTGCAGGCAACAAGGCTGAAGGCAACGACGATTGTATTTATTTCGTTATTCTAAAAGTAAAAATAAAATATTTGTATCACTTTTCTATTTATTACAGAATTTTTGGTTTATCCGAGAGTAGAAATATGTAAACAAGCAAGGATGACTTGAGTCTATTATGATACTGACTAAATGCTGTCTCACATGAGACTGCTTCGGAGCACTATTTATACCTTCTGTGTACTAATGTTTCATTTCCCAGTCATTTTTTTCATTTCCAATTTTCCCACCCACTAAGCCATTTTGATTCCCACTTTTCCCATGGGAAAATAGAGAAGATCCCACTTTTTGATTTCCCACCCGAAACCTTGATTCCCTTTAACCTATCCACAAAAATTATAAAACATCAATCAGATATTCCCATATATCCCAAATCATGAACCCAACAATAATCCAAAGTATAACCACTTAATTATCAAATAACCATACTTAAATTATACAAATGATACCGTTACAAAACCGAAGAGCTACTCCGACTTGACACAGGTCCTTCCGGCTCGGAATGGTAAAGCGCTCGCTATCACGTACTATGGACAATTCCGAAAACGTCGACAGACGAGAAAATATTATACAAAAAGACTCAATTCGACTTAGACTGACAAACTTACAATTACTGACCAAATCAGACTCGACAATTACTACTTCTTGAAGAGATGTTCTCGCCAACTGAAGTCGTGCTCGAATATCTTGGAAAATGACGAGTTGCACGCTTTAAGTTCTTCTCTCAGAGAAATACAAAATGTCTCCACACACAAAATGACTACATTACAAAACTCAAATACACACAACGACGTCGTCTTCGCAAGTGCACAACTAAAAGACGCCGTCCCCGACCCCTCTTGTTTCCACACCACTCAACTCCCCTTGTTCTTCCCCTTATTACTTACAGTTTCAACCTAACTTTTAGGCTGTAAAAGGTATTCTATAGCTATACTAATTTATGTTCACATTAGACAAGTCACAATATCTTTTCAAATTGTAATATTATTTCAATATCGAAATTATGTGGTCAGCAGGCGTATTTCGGTGATACTGTGAACTTGTGTCATACATTATGATCAATGTATGAGTTGAAGACGACCTCCAGACTGTAATTGAGTAATCAGACTCTGGAAGTCGGATGATGTTCCCAATGAATGAACCGGTCATCCTAAATATTTTTATCATGAATGTAAATGTGTCAATCCTACTCTATATATACAACTACCTGTAACTCTAAAACTGACTTGATTTCTGGCTTCCAAAGAGCTCACTTCTGCTAAAATAAATTTACTTGTAGAACTTACACGTATTTGCAGCACGAGCCTCAATTCACCCTGCCAATCATAGAGATCCTAGAGATCAAAGGTCCATACTTGAATTTTACTCTTTTAGAATTCTACTTTTTGTACGTTTTCTCCTAGATTTTCATGAACATAGTGTTCTCAACACATAGCTAGGTTAGCTTTAATTGAGAATTACTAATCTGGTCGGTTGTAGTAGGCAACATAGGTTTCAAGGCCGTCTTATCTTCTAATCTGCATACCGTTACTTTTCACGCCGCTGCTAGATCCAATTAGCATCTATGCCCTTCCTCCGCAATAAGAAGGAATTCCATTCACAGCACAGAATAATGGTGTTTCAGTGCTGCTTCTCGCAAAAATACCGAATTCGGACCTGACCCGGGTGTACAGGCCTCCTCACACTATGCACAGCACTAAAAATAAGCCGACAAATTTAAAACATAAGGACCACAATAATGTCGTGTTCGTTAACTTCGGCAGCTACTCTGAAATCTAAGTGGTACTTCTATTTCGGCCATGTGGAACTTTGGCGGTTACAGTTACCCTTCCAATAGCTGGATGTTTGCCCAAATTTGATGCCCAAATTAAAGAATTATACTATTCCGATTTTTGTTTCTTTGTAATTGTAGGACATGATATAATTTCAATAATTTGTTAAAGAGGTTAGATTAAAGTACTGGATACTATACTACTATCCAGGCAAGGAACAAAAAGCAATGCCTTTTTTACTTAAAAGGTAAAAAGGTACCTTTTTAAAAAAAAGGTACCTATTTTACCTTTTTTGCTTTTTGCTTTTTTACCTATGCATAAAGCCGTAGTCAGTCTAAAACTACTACGCAAACCAATCAAATATAAACCATTTGTAGTTTGAAATAGTGTTTTAAATCAATAGAACACTAATGTAGAAATACAGGACTACAAAATAAGACATTTTATTTATTTTTTATTGCAACTTTTAGGAATGTAAAAAAGCAAAAAAGCAAAAAGGTAACCTTTTTTACAATTTTGCACTTACCTTTTTTACAAAAAAGCAAAAAAAGGAAAAGCAATAAAAGGTCCTTTTTTGTTCCTTGTATCCAGGTCACTATGATTTTTTATTTCACTGCATCCATTTGAATCTACATGGAAGATATCAATAATAATCAAATCTGTTGATGCTAAAAATATTAATTTGTTCCTAATTGAGTAATTTATTTCAGCCAAAATTGATTTTAGTGTATTTAAAAAAAGAAAACGGGAAAGGCCATGGATATCCGATATATTCTGAAGATTGGATGTGTCCTCCTGAATATAACATGGAAAGTTTGTGCGTGTTTAAAGAAGCAGAATGTTACAAAATGATGAATATAACTAGTTATGATGCCGTTGTAGCTCCAGCAAATTGCATCGAAAATCTGGAAAATATAATGTGGCGAAATATTACTAAATTTCTGCCATTTATATACATTAATTTGGAATCCCCAAAGTCGCGTTATTACCCCGATGTGGACTTAGGGGTTAATAATAAAATATTTGTCAATTATTGGGGAAATTCTGATATACCTATGCCCTACGGGAAGTGGATTACTTTTTCCAGAAAGCAAACCTTCGAAAAGGCGTAACTATTACTAATTGTTTTTTATTAATTGGTTTATTCTTTATTTAAATTAGTGTTTAATTTCAAGGAGCAATATTAAGGCTATTTATAGCTAATACATTCGTTCAGAGTAGGTTGAAGATTAAGCACGCATCCAGCAGAGGGCGTGGTGGTGCAGCTCCCCCCACGCCGAATCTAAAAAGAAAGAGAGGATTTTGTCCAAAAAAGCCAAAAAATTGAAAAACTTTTCGCGCTTCCTGCGAATATGCTTTTTAGACATTTTTTTATTTCCCCATTGAACAAATTTCTGGATAATGTGTATGTTGAAGATTAATATTAAAAGCAATATTGAAATAACGGTATAAAATTATAAAACGGAAATATTAGAGCAGAAAATTTCAAAGTTAAGTTTTCAGACATTTTCCCCGTTATTAAATCAAATAATAGCTTTATTGTCAAACAGCAGCAGACATCCAAAACGTATACACTGTTCTCAGCAACAGACTAAGTACTATTTAAAATTATGTAATAATTATACAACAAACAGAAATGTATATATTAAAATTCGAGAATAACAGAAATTATGTAAAGGACTATTTAAATTGAGGTAGGCAAGTGTCATATTAAGCTTTGGACGGGATGTGCTGTCAGAACGTAGAGCTAAAGGTACGGTTGTCCAATCGCCACTTGGTCTCGTCACTCTGTCTCGAACGCAAGTAGTTGCAATAACCGGATGTCAATGCCCAAAGAGATGAGTTATGCGAATGCTATAATAAGTCAACTAACGACGAATCAGCTTACTTTAAGGAGCACACTTTATTTTCTGACCAGTCCAGTCAAGACCCAAACGCTTTCTTTTCCTAAATTAATGCGTGTATCGAAAGTTCTCTCAATCTCCAGCTTTGGCTTCGCTTCCTCCGCCGCACGATTGCTCGAACTTTCGTACGCGCGCACTACAAACTAACATTTTCCTCTTAAACCTTATCCCTATATCTTAAACCTTATCCCTATAAGCCTATATCTGACACAAGTAATAAACTTAAGTTTACAGGGTAAGCTATACCATTCATGTCATTCAAGTGCACCTCTTAAAGTACAAGAACTCATAATGTGAGTTCCACATATAGCAGTAAGCACAGTAACACAGAACACTACGATATCGACAGCTAAACAATGAATACCGGGGCAGAATATATACTTATATGCTGGGGATTGTTACTACTGCACATATCATTCTGCGCTCCCAATAACTTTAGAGTTATTCACTGTTGACTGTTGGCGTGTTTCTTCTAGAGACTGAGCATAAGATCAAATTGGTAGTTTAATTATTCATAAGGTCAAACTGCTGGCGTTATTGTCCAATATCAGCATTTATTCAAACAACACATTAAGAAACATTTATTTTAAACAGTTAAAAAAATTCAGTATCGACCGTAAATATGAATAAATGTTCACATAAATACTTTCTCATTGCAGAAAGATGATGATATTTTAAATATTCAACCAGAGTTGCGAATTACCCACACTACCCATTTGCCACTCCATTTTGAAACTCACATTTCCCAGTGGGAAATTGGAAACTTCCCTTTAGTGGTAAATGCCAGTCTAAACCTTGCATTCAACATCGGGTTGCATATGTACTGCATCGACTGGACAAAGGATCAAAACTGAAGGAGAAAATTTGTCAGATTTTCCTATAAGAAGTTAAGAACATATTGTTACACTCCCTTACCGGGGTTGAGGTTGAATGTTTAAAAAACAATTATGCATCAATGTAACTTAGATCCCAAATCGTCAGTCTTAGCAGTAGTATATTTCATTTTGTCTACTCGACACAAGATTCTAAACCTCTGCTCTCAGCAGAACATTCCACTCGTTTACCTTTCACACATACACAACCCTATAATTTTAGTTCCATTATATCTTGACTACCACACTTGGGATCCATTTATTGTACAAAGTCATGCAACGACTATATGGAGAGCTGATAGGACAATAGACTAAATACGTAATAGCTGCCCTCGCAGGAGAAATAGGAGAAAATTCCTACATATTTATCCTACTAACTCCTTCAATAGCTTGTTAGAAAATAGCACGTCAGCGAAAACTTACTAGGTAGTTATTCTCTGAGAGGAAAAGTGTGTTAAAAGCTATAAAAACGATAAACTGCCCTGCTATGATATTTCCGTTTCGTAATGGTATATTTCACGTTAGATTATTGTTATTCGTAATATAATTGTAATACCTCGCTTCCGATGGCGATGGAACACATTTACAATACGGAACAAAACTTTCAACAGAGGACAAAAATTCCTATACAGAACACATACAACAATTGAGGAATTCCAGTTCAGGACAAAATTTGCAAAGCAGGATATTAATTTATATATTTTTAATCCAGGAAAACATTTTTCATGCAGGATATTAATTAATATATTTTTAATCCAGGAAAACATTTTCCATGCAATATATTAATTAATACATTTCTGATACAGGAAAACAATTCTAATGCAGATGCAGGATATTAATATATTTCTTATACAGCAAAAAGTCTTCCATGCAAGGTGTCGAGTGTGCCGTAAATGCCGCATGCCGTAAATGCCGTAAAAAGAATTTGCGGCATTTGGTATTTGGCGGCATGCCGTAAATGCCGTAAATTATTTTTTCCGTTTTTAGCTGTTTTTATACATAAATTGATGTGGTACGTGAGTAAAAACACGCTAAAAGTGATTTTATATATCAATATTGTGTATTAACATCATTATATGCCACTCCTTGCGGCTGAAAAGCTTTGAAAAGTGAAACCTCATTTTATAACTTATGACAGTTGTCATTTATTATAAAATGATCAAAATTATATTTTTTGTTCTTCCAGTAGTTGAATTTAACTATTAAACTGCCAATGCCGTGCATTATGCATTTTACGGCTTTTAAGGCATTTACGGTATGCGGCATCTGAAAATAATTTACGGCATGCCGACTTTATACTCTGCTTCCATGCAGGATACTAATACAAGCACGGATCCAGAGAGCTCCCGGCACCCCTAAATTTCCAGAAAGAAGCAATTTTAAAAATTCAAAAATATCGCGCGAAATTCTTCATTTCACCTACAAGATATTTTTCGTTTAGTTAATTTCATGTCAGCAGTTTTTTAAATTTTTCAGGGCAGTAAAAAGAGCAGGAATACCAATACTTTTGGCAGTAATACAAGAATGCTATTTATTTAGTCTTATATTTATTTAAATTGAAAAAGTAATTCGAGCATAATTATTTATCAACCGTAACCACCTCATCAACTTTCCATTTCCCAGCTCTAACCCTTTATCACGTTTCTAAGAATTTGATTGTGGTAAGAATTAACTAGTTTATCAACGATGTTATGCAGGGAAACTATGGAGCCATTAAAGGGCCATTTATTATGGCGCAATGCAAGAAAGTCTCAATAGGGCCAATACTATGGTATTGTTCCATTACGCTAACATGTCCGTACAGAAAGGATAGGAGATTTATACTTGCTATCCTTCTAATACTAACAAAGTTTCCATAGGGTTAGATTTGTCGCCAAGTCAGTCTGTGTTAAAATTGCTTTAAACCTGTGAAAGCTATGTCACAACGTCCTGCCCCGTACGAAAGTCATTTTGGATATGATCTCTAAGCTGTTTACATAGGGCTGTAAACAACAGATCAAATTTGTAAACTTAAATGGAGATTGACCAATTTGATCTGTTATTTTACAGCCCTATGGAAACAGCTTAGAGATCATATCCAAAATGACTTTCGTACGGGGCAGGACGTTGTGACATAGCTTTCACAGGTTAAAAGCAATTTTAACACAGACTGACTTGGCGACAAATCTAACCCTATGGAAACTTTGTTAGAATTAGAAGGATAGCAAGTATAAATATCCTATCCTTTCTGTACGGACATGTTAGCATAATGGAACAATAACTGTGTACGCCAATACATGGCTGAAGCAATGGGCCCAGTACAAGGAACCTTTATCGGCCCATTGTATAGCAGGCTTCATCTGCCGGCTTTTTTGCGCTTGCTATTTACTTTCAAATTGAATTGGAAGAATAAAAGCATACAACCACGGCACAACCACACTGAAACTAGATACGACAATCTTATGTTAATCATATTTCAGATAAATTCGTGTTCGTTATACGTTACGTTTTTGGCTAACTTAATCATTGGAATACTCACAACTCTTTCAAGCTGTAATATTTATGTAGACCTGTAAATATATGTAGACAGAAAATATCTAAAATTCTCATTTGTACAACTGCCATTTGTATTGGCTCTACTGCCTAATGTATTTCTTTTACAGCCCCGAATAAATAACTTACTGCCAATTTAAAAAGTCTATAAATATATCTACTGTCCAAAGATATATTTTAACAGCCCGATAAAATGGTACCCAGTATTAAATAATATTTCCAGTACAGGACAATAGATTTAACCCAACTGATACATTAATATATTACCTAATTAGGAAATCTCAGTGATATTTCTTGTAGGGGCAAGGTTGAAAATACATAGATATAGAAAAAATTACTTTATACTCAACACTATTCGAGTTGATGAAGATGAAAGTTTATAAATGTGTGATCTTAAAGACACTTCTTCGCATAATCTGGGGTTCAACCTTTTTATTCTACAAAAAAAATTTTTTTGTAATTTGTTTTAGGGACATTCAGTGTTTTAGATTCTTAAAATTTAGTTTATTATGTAAAATGGTTACCCGCATTGTGATATACATACCAAGTAATAAACGTTATTGTGTACACATGTTTTAGGAATAAAGAATTATGCAATGGGAAGACAAAATGCGGCCGCTATGCTTGTTTCAAACTGTCAGACAAGCAATAATCGTTTAGAATACGCTAAAGCATTAAATAAACAATTTAAGGTGGATATATACGGACACTGTGGTGAACTAAGTTGTTCAAAGAAGAATCATAAACAATGTTTACAAATGCTAAAAAGCAAATACAAATTTTTCTTGCTTTTGAAAATGCTAATTGCAGAGAATATATCACAGAAAAATTCTTTAAAAACGCGTTAGAGTAAGATACTTTGTTAATTAAATAATGATCTCTGAAATACTTTGTCATACATATCCATAATTTGGTAATGCTGATGATACGTATTTCTTTTGCAGATATGACTTTGTGCCGATTGTAATGGGAGCACATTCAGAAGATTATCGACGTATTGCTCCATTGCACTCATATATACACGTAGATGACTTTCAGACACCTCAAGATTTAGCCAAGTATTTAAATATTTTGGGCAGCAATGATGAATTGTACAATCAGTACTTCTTATGGAAAAACACAGGAACATTTGTAAATACGACAACTGACATATTTTGTAGACTATGTGGAATGTTAATTTATGAAAACATTGTTTCTAAAACAAAATATCCAAATAATTCATGGGTCAAAAATCATAGTGCATGTCTGCCAAGTAATATATGGCATTGGACTGCCTCAAATTATTAGCAAAAAAGCAATCTTGCGTCAATCATCCAGAGAAAGTTACAGAGTATAGTCAGGTACTCAATAATTATTTACAACTAAATCTTATGGAAATTGTTCCCTCAGTGGAAATTAAGAAGAAAGAAACTATGTGTTATATACCGCGCAGAGCTGTATATAAACTGACAAGCATAATCGCAGAAGTTCGTTTGATATCTGACGACTTGGATCATCAACGAATATTATGGAGGAAGTCACCAGACGACCCAATTCAAGAATTCAAACTCTCAACAGCAATATTTGGAACAGCTGCAGCATCTTACCTCGCAGTAAAGTGTCTACAGCAACTTACAGTGGAGAAAATGGACATTTCTTGAAATAAAATGTGGACGACGACGTCCAAAGCGTCAGAATACCTTCTGAAGGATTTCTATCTCGATGTCAGCCTTTCCAGAGCCAACAGTGAAGCATATGCACCATGTGTATATTTGTTTTCTCAAAATAAGAATCAAGTAGTTCGACTAGTGGCAGCCAAGACGAAAGTTGCCCCAATCAAATTTGTCTCCTTGGCCCGACTTGAATTGTGCGGTGCCAGATTTCTCTACGACTTGATGGAGACTTTCAAGAATTCATTACAAGTGGCAATAATAAGTACTAATTATTGTTGTGACTCTAGCATTGTTTTAGCGTGGATTCAATCTTCCTCTCAGCGATGGAAGTTATTTGTTGCCAACCGAGTGGCGAAAATTCAAGAGAGGTCCTCTGCTAATCAATGGAACTATGCAAAAGGAGAAGAAAAATTGGCGGAGTGCGTTTCCAGTGGAATCAACCCGTGTGAATTGAAGGTTCATCAACTATGGTGGAATGGCACTGAGTGGCTACAGTCAGACGAATTTTCAAGCAAAAATCCCGACTTGGACTACGTAGACCATTCAGACGCCGAAGATGAAAGCAAAATTATGACCGATGAAAGGAAAGGTATGATAACAAATCTTACCACATTTGAAGAAACAATCCAAACAAAATTCCCAAGCCTGCTGCGTCTGCATCGAGCGAAAGCATATTTATTCCGTTTCTTCAAAATGAAATCACCCAATACAACGAACCTGGGAGGAAACCAGGACGAGACAAACCCTGAGAAGTGAAATTTTGGCAACCGTTTGCAATCAGCAAACAACATTTCTTCATTACATTTTCATTTCTCTAGTAGCAATTAGTAGTTAAATTTATTACTATTTTTGTTTTTAAGCATTCTAAATCAAATTCATGTCATTTTTTGTTGAAATTAGTATTTCAAAGGGCGGTGTATGTTTGAGCATCGCTCAGTAAGTTCTTATCTAGGAATATTATTTATTATCAAGCGCCTGCGCGCAGATACAAAATTTATAGCTTCTAGAATCATTCAAGCATTTTAGTGCAGTCGAATAACGAATTCACTCCTGTTCAGACGTACGCATGGTACTCTGCATTTTTCAAGTATAATTGATTGTCAGCTAGTTTTTACCTTAATAAATAAGTATTTAATAAGTATTAACTACTGATCATCGTCAAGTCATATTATTAATTAGTGCACACCTAATTAGTAAATATAAGCATACTAGCTAGCAAAGTTCGTGACCCGCCCGAAAACTGGAAGTACCGAGACCTGCCTAGTTGCCTATTCAAGTGAACACTAGTTAACCTTACACCTTAGCTAGTAACCGTCAATTAGATTTACGCCCTAGTTGACAACCCGAAAAGCACCGATGACTGTGTACCTCTGAAATACGTAGCCGATAAACCAACCCAACACCATCTTTTCGACTAGCCAAGATATAGTACCTTAGCATCGAAGAAAAGGGTATCTCAGACAGAGTATTAGTCGGTATCACGCAGTAACCCATGTTCAGGTTTCTTACCATTGCGTATCGCGGGCAAATGCCACCAGATGGACAGGTGTCTCATCCTCTAAGCCACAGTGTGGACAAAGAGCAGACACCCGCCCGTTGATGTTTTTTACATGCTTTGCTAGGTAACAATGACCTGTAACCTTATGAACGAAAGCCCGCAAAGACCCTCTTTTCAGACTTCGACAGTATTTACTTATCCCTCTCCTCGGAGCGGGCAGAAAAATTTTTGTCTGCCGACAGTCATTCCTACTTTCCCACATCTTGGTGTGCTGTGCCGAGGCCCAATTCCCAATCATTGATTTAATTGATTTTTCGGAGAGAGCCAAAAACGGCTCAGGCCCTCAAGATGGGCCCCTGCCGCTTCTTTCGCCAATTCATCGACCATGTCGTTTCCTGGTATGTCTGAATGTCTTTGTACCCAGTGCAGAGTAATGTTTGCATTGGCTCTTGCTATTGTTTGAGAACATTCAAGGACCAGGGCAGACACTGTGGTATCTGCTCTTAGCGCTTGAATGGCACTCCTTGAATCGCTATAAATTATTGCTTCACTGTCCCAATCTTTTTCGATTAGTCCATTGACGGCAATCATTATACACTACAGATTGGAAAACGATATTGACGTATCGCTTATGTCGTCGTGTAGTATTTCAAAGTTCTCACTGTAATCTTTCTCAAAATATATTCCACATTTCATCCAACACATTCACTTTTCATTTTAGCAGTATGTAGAATATTCCAATAGTAATATCATAATTTGTTAATTATTGGCATGGTAAAATCATTGAAGTCGGCAGAAAAAGCTGTTAAAAGAAAGATTCAATCAATTAATTTTAGGTGTTTACGTTTGAATTAACACCATAGCTTATTGGCAGAACTTTAGGGCAGAGCTTACCGCGTGCGTGAGGGCATTTAGCGTATTGATGAATAGAGTTGAGAATTACCCAAAAGGAGTCCTACGCGAGCGAGGCTCGGCTCCAAACTGGCTGATTCAATTTCTCTTTTGACAGTCTGTATATGATTCGTTGTCGTGTAGCTCTGGACTTCGCTAAATGATCAGAAATGCATTAGACATACAAGTTGAGTAGATCATAGGTCTAGATAGTAGTCGTGTAGATTCGAATTCGTGAAGATTTAGATATCACTATTCAATGCATTAGAAAATAACCTTTAAACACGTATTTCTGATCCCCGGTATCTAGATTGCAGTTTTCAAATAAACATGACCTGATCAAATAAATACTTATCGTTAACCCCTTAACATTCTACGCCTCATAACAAAATCGATATCTTTGTGTTTGGGTAAAAGAAGACTGAGCACAACCATAGAGGAACAATCGAGCGGGCTCAGTGACGCCACAGAGAACACGATGAAACAAGAGAGAGAAGAAAGAACAGAGTCGTTGACGGAGAGTCAAACGAGTAGCACGTTGCAGAGAGCAGAACCACGAGCTCAGAAAACTTAGTTGAATTGTAAGTTAAAAATAATTTCGATTTGCTATGCACATTTTACTGTAATTTGCTGAGTTCAATTTTGTGTTGTAGTAAATTGTGAAAAATACCTATCTTGTTGTTTAATGAAAACTGCACCTTTTTGAGCGGGGCATAACGTTAGTGTCTGTAAAGGAGCCAAGTTCTTTTGACTCCAAAATATTATTTTAAATTAAACACTGCCTACTTTACTACTAAGAGTCGTGGATAGGTCAACGGTTGATGATGAACTACTACTAGCCTAGTGTGCGAGCGATTATGCCAAAATCACCGATCTTTTATTTTGTGATTAATTAGTGTACTTTATTCGATTAAACACTAAAATGGCAACACAGGTTAATATAAATTAATAAAATTGAAATGTTTAAAAATTCTACAATTCAACAATCTAAGAGCACTTCACTCTGCCAACGCTACGTTGCTTCCGCTTGCTCTGCTCACAGCACACTGATTCCTTCCCCCGCTCTCCGCAGGCTGCTTGCTCTTATTTTTCTTTCTTCTTTTGCTCGCTCGCGCTCATTTTCCCTCCTTTGTCAGGAGGCGGAGCAACACTCCCCCCAGTGGAAGAGCCTGGGCGATTTCCACTTCCTTCGTTCGGCTGCGCCTCCTTGGTTGACGAGTTTTCCCTTCCAACATCCAAGACGCATACTTTCACCACTGGTCTTCGAAGAACTCCAGTTGATGTCTTAATGTCAACGCTGCGAATTACTCCATCTCCTCCAGGATAAATCTGCGTGACGATTCCTCTAGGCCATGTATTACGAGGTAAATTCTCATCAGCTATTAACACGAGATCTCCTATCTCGATTGGTTTTACTGGAAAGTGCCACTTGGTTCGTCTGGTTAAACTGGGTAAGTACTCCCGTACCCACCGTCTCCAAAACTGATTTGCCAGAGCCTGTGATACTCTCCACTGCTTCCGGGAACATAGATCTTCCATAAAGTCTCCTGCTAGCGGTGCTTCTCCTGAGTTCCCCAACAGAAAATGATTAGGTGTCAGGCAGTCCAAGTCTTCGGGATCCACTGATAAGTGAGTGAGAGGTCTTCCATTCACGACATTTTCCGCCTCCACGAATAATGTTTGCAGGATCTCCTCCTTTGGGGCACGTTCATTCAAATTAGCCTTCAAAGATATCTTCACTGAGCGCACTAGACGCTCCCAGGACCCTCCGAAATGAGGCCCAGAAGGCGGAATAAAGTGCCACTCAATTCCTCTGGCAGACAACGTTGAAGCAATCTTCTGTTGGTCTAATTCTGTAAGGGCTTCCTTCAATTCTCGTTCGGCTCCGTGGAAATTAGTACCATTGTCTGAGTACAATTTTTCCGGGCAACCTCTTCTTCCGATAAATCGTCGAATGGCCATGATAGCCGAGTCGGTTGAAAGAGAGGCCGCAATCTCCAAGTGTACAGCTCTGATGGATAGGCATGTAAATAATACGCCATACCGTTTTTCATGTCGACGTCCTATGGTGACTTCCATGGGGCCAAAGTAGTCCACACCCACAACAGTGAATGGGCGACTTGGTCTAGTCACTCTTACAGCTGGCGGTGGAGCCATTTCGGGAAATAGTGGTTTCGCGTTATTCACCTTGCATAATTGACATGACCTCCACACACTGTCTACTGCTGCACGACCATTCAAAATCCAGTATTTGTTGCGAATTTGATTCAGCACGTAGTCCCTTCCACTGTGTCCTGCTAACTTATGATGATACATAATAAGTAGTCGGGTCAACGGGTGCTTCGGATCCAAAATCGCAGGTCGCTTTGTTGATTCACTCAGCTCTGGTGAATTCACATTTCTTCCTTTCAAGCGTAAGAGACCCTCTTCATCAAGAACTGGACTCAAACGCAACAAACGACTTCTTTTCGACAAATCCTTGGAATTCGTTAAAGCAGCTAATTCCTCTGGAAATGATTCAACTTGACTTTGCTGCACTAACTTCCTTTCCGCGGCAGCAAGCTCCCTTGGCTTCAATTCTCCGAATGTCTTTTTCTTCTTACAATTGCTGACGAAACGAAGCATCCACCCGGTGACACGTACAAGTTTAATCCATGAGCTGAATTTGACGACATCTGGCAGTGACGATTCTACTGCAACTGTCAAATTCACAACCTCGGTTTCTTCATATTCAGAGGAGGGATCCGGCTCCTCCTTCTCCTGTACCTTTTCTACTGGCCACTCCGACTCAGCAAGTTTCAAAAATTCTGGGCCTACTAACCATCTGCTGGTACTTGAGAAATCCGATTGACTGGAACTTCTTGTAGCTTCATCTGCAACGTTGAGTTTAGTCGGAACCCAATGCCAGGAATCCAGGTTCGTTGTCTCCAGAATTTCACCCACTCTACAGGCAACAAAAGGCTTATACGTTCTGGCATCTGAACGCAGCCAGCACAGGACTGTCCGGGAATCACTCCAGAAGAGAGTAGACTGTATTTCCAATTCCAGCTCCTTTTTCAAAGTAACACACAGTCTACTCCCCATCAAGGCTGCTTGCAATTCCAGTTTAGGAATTGTCATCGGCTTCAGTGGAGCAACTCGGGATCTGGCCATTACTAGGGCAGTATGAATTGTTTTTCCACATCCGATTCGTAAGTAGGCGGCTGCAGAAAACGCTTCTTCACTGGCATCAACGAATATATGAAGTTGAATGATATCTGCGTCCGGTAAAAGTTTGGAGTAGTCTACTTAGATTTTTAGTCTTCGTTTCTGCTTCTGGTGTATTCTTAAAAATTTCTTTTAATGCATCGGCTGAGCTGCAACTCCAGTTTACAATTTCAAAGCCGCCTCTTCGGTGCACTTCCCGCACCTCCTGCATTCTTTTTACTGCTTCATTCTTCGTGTTTGCTCCATCGAGATAGTCGTCGACGTAATACCGACGAACTATCGCTTTGGCAGCCTCCGGAAATTCGTCTTCAAACTCCAAAGCATTCTTGTTTTTGACAATTTGGGCCAGCGACGGTGAGAAGGTGGCTCCAAACGTCATCACCAACATTTCGTAGACGTCTGGTTCTCTATCTCGGTCACTTCCCCTCCATAGAAAACGCTGCGCGCACTGATCTTTTTTCCTGACAGCAACTCTGTGAAACTTATCGCGTATGTCTCCGCTAAAACCAATTTGCCCTTGGCGGAATCTGGCTAGCACTCCAGGCAGAGAAGTCAGTAAGTCAGGTCCCGTCAATAAAACATCATTCAGACTTACGCCATTACTTTTTGCTGCGGCATCAAAGACTAGCCGAACTTTCCCCGGCTTGTTCGGGTTGAAGACGGCGAAATGAGGCAAGTACCAAGTCCTAGGATTGATTTGTTTGGCTTCTACTTCCGACAATTTTCAGACAAATCCCTTTGTGACGTACTCCTCAATTTTTGCTATGTAGAGGTTGGCAAACTCTGGATTACGATCCATCTTCCGCTCCATTGTCCGCAAACGATTCAGCGCGTTGGATTTACTGGCAGGTAGAGAGATATCTTCTTTTCCCTATAGCATTCCCGTTTCCCAACGTTCTCCTATTCTCCTAGTTGTCTTTTCAACGATATCCAACGCTCTTGTCTCGTTAGCTGACTTCGGTAAATTCTGAACAACTTTTACTCCAAAGCTTTCGGTGCTGTAGGAATCCTTCACGAGTTTGCACAAATCTTCATCTTCGTGTCTGACGTGGTAAGTAAAAGCATTTGTATCCTTTGAATTATTAATCTCACTTGGGCCGTGAACTACCCATCCTAACTTAGTGTAGCTAGCCATTGGTGAATTCAAAGGACCCTCACGATACTGACGAGTGACAATAAACTTACATTGGTCTTCTCCAATTAGCATTAGTGGCACTGCGGCTGTGACAGAATCGATTGGCAAATCCTTCAAATGTTTCCACTTTGTTGAAAGTTTCTCCATATTGACAGTCTGAGGCAACAAACGAAGGTCGGCAGAACTTCTCACATTTTTCATCTCACACCAAACTGTCTCCTTGACACCACGAATCCTAACTGTCAATGATTTTGATTGTGGATCCTTGGCTGTCAGCGCGTTGGCGAAGCTTATGTGAAGTCCTTTCCTTGGCCCATCCAGTCCAATAGTATCTGCAATTTTTGAATCCAGCATGTGACAGTTGACGCATCATCCAACAAAGCGTAAATATTTATTTCACCCTTTGGGCCTGCCAATGTCACAGGCAAAATCCGCAAGAGAACTGGATTAGTCATTTCTTGTGATAAGGTTGTGTGGGCTTACTGTTGCGGTACATCAACCTTTTCTTCTTTTTTCTGTGCAGCTACTTCTGGCTTTACAGCTGTCCTCTTCCGGTGTAACAAAAGATGATGAAATGATTTGCAATCATCTTTGCCACATTTCTTTTTATCATCACACTCAGAAATTGTGTGACCTCCGAATAAACACGCGTAGCATATTCTGTTATCTTCAGTCCACTTCCATTTCTCATCCAATGTTAATTTGCGGAACTTACGGCACACCGGCGTATCGTGGTTTTTCAGGCCACAAAACTCGCAACACTTCCTAGGAGCTTCTTCCTTTTCTTCAGTAGCAACGGATAAAGCCAAGACAAGATCGCGTCCTCGTGGTTTATTATCTTCAGGTTTTTTCTTCTCACCTTCGCGAGGCTTGGGGTCGACTCTAGTAGTGGTGCTTCGAAGCAAACGGGCAGCCTTTGCTCTTTTCGACATCCACTCCGAGAAATCTTTTAATGTAACATCACCTTCAATTTCTGCGAGTCTCTCTCCCCATCTGGTTTTGAAGGTACTGGCAACTTTTCCTCTAATTCTTCCATTAGGGATGGATTATTCATGTGACCGGTTTTCTTCAAACTTTCCATAGTAGCCACCAAGTTCTTCAACGAGTTGGCGAAATCGATAATCGAATCTGGTTTGTCTTCCTTCACATTCGACATCTTTTTTGATTTGCTGACAAGTGATCTAATAATTTCTTCCGGCTGTCCAAAATTTTCTTCCAGGGTTAGAATTATGTCTGCTAATCTGTCTTCGTGATTTAACAAATCTTCTACGGCTTCCAACGCCTTCCCCTTTAAACTTTTTCGTAACCGGCAGATATTGTCAAAATCTGTGTATCCACAAGCTGTGGTTGTTCCTCTGAAATGGCTGATGAACATAGGCCATTTAGTGGGATCTCCATAAAAATCTGGCAGAGTAGTCACTCCTGACTGACGAGCCACAAACTTTTTTATTTCACCTTCCCCCGTATCACGAGCACGATCAGATGACCTGGCGATGTCTTGAGCTCCAAATATCAATGACAATTGTTCGGCTGAAAATGGGATCATTCAGGACTGTTGTGGTAATTGCTGCTGCTTCAATGACTGACCAGGGTCGGCTTCCAATACAGATGAAATAACACTTTCACTCTTATCTGCCACTGACGAAGCTATGGATTTTTGACTCTTTTGACTTGAGCTAGGCACTGCTGCTGCGCTTGAAGATGTCCTTCTGGAGACTCTCTCCTTGACTTTATTCTTCTTGGCTTCTAACTCGGAGTGCTGAGAGCGTAAATACATGCTTTCTTCGTCTTCGCTTCCAAGGTATTGTGAATTTGCTCTTTCGTCTTCTATCCTTACCAACTCCAACTCTTGCTTCAATTTAACACGCTCCTGTTTATTTTTCAACTCCAACAGCTCGAAGTCCAATTTCTTCCGCGCAATTTCAGCTTCCAACTCATGTTGCTCTTCCATTGCTTTGGCTTTGAATTCCAAGACATGCCGGAAATAACTTGCTCTAGATTTCTTTGTAGAGGAATTACTTTTATTTTCTTCTTCTTCAGAGAACTGCATCAACCACGAACTGCATTTTGCATGGCTTGATGGCACGTATTGAGTATGGGAAGATGGTGGATTACTGACATCATCATCTTCTTTCACACTATCTGCTCCTTTGACAACAACAACCTTACGTGTCCATCCCCGTGGTGGTAAATTGCCGAAGTCTGGTTTCGTACCTTCCAATCTTCTACTTCTTCTTGGGGCTTCCATGACTCTTGACTACTTAATCTTCTGCTTCTCCACAGGACTGTTCAAATCTGACGACGAAGGACCATGTAAAGGAGCCAAGTTCTTTTGACTCCAAAATATTATTTTAAATTAAACACTGCCTACTTTACTACTAAGAGTCGTGGATAGGTCAACGGTTGATGATGAACTACTACTAGCCTAGTGTGCAAGCGATTATGCCAAAATCACCGATCTTTTATTTTGTGATTAATTAGTGTACTTTATTCGATTAAACACTAAAATGGCAACACAGGTTAATATAAATTAATAAAATTGAAATGTTTAAAAATTCTACAATTCAACAATCTAAGAGCACTTCACTCTGCCAACGCTACGTTGCTTCCGCTTGCTCTGCTCACAGCACACTGATTCCTTCCCCCGCTCTCCGCAGGCTGCTTGCTCTTATTTTTCTTTCTTCTTTTGCTCGCTCGCGCTCATTTTCCCTCCTTTGTCAGGAGGCGGAGCAACAGTGTCAGTGGTTCATCGATCGGTAGATCACCATTTTTGTGGGTTATATTTTGTAATTACACTTAGCAACCTAGTTTTAGATATCCTAGAATTAGGATAGAGTCAAGCTGGCTAAGTGCCGAAACCAGGAATATCAGTGACCTGAAGTGAATTTATATTCGACGTTCAACATTTGACTAGATAAAGTCAAATATTTTGTTTGAAACTTGAACTTTCGAGACTGTGACATTGGAAATGGATCCTACAGACGTGCGACGAAGCCGAGGAAACGTTGGACAAAAGCCGAAGTTTGCATGCTGGAGGAAGGTCGACGGCAAAGGGAAGACAATTTGGAGGTGGCAGCTAGTGAATCCCCAGGTTCATCGATCAATCAAAGTCGTCGTAATACCACCTCATCGGCAAAAAGTGTCAAATCGGTAGGAAGTTCACCGAAGTCAACGGCCAGCAAGTTATTCCGTAAGCAACTAGAAGCTGAGCTGGAAAGTGAGGAAGAACTGCTAAAGTTAGAAGAAATAGTGAAGTTAGAAGTGTTGCAGCGTCGGAAGGCACTAATAGAAAAGTGACACCTCTCTCCAACGATCAAGAATTGCTGAAGAGGAAGATCACAACCTGGAGACGAGTTCGGAAGAAGATTTCGGGACAGTTTGGGATGGTGAACCAGACCCAAGCAGAGGTAAGTCAAGAGTGGAGGGACGGGTAAATAACCAAGAAGTATCCACGCCCCCTCCATGTGCAACCCCTGACAAAGAGAAACCGAGTGCTATGGACATAATCGCTCAAGCCATCACTGCATTAGCACAGCAACAAGCAAGCAAGGCCCCAGAAGAAGAAATGAAAACTTTCATTACGAGGCAGACTGTGGGCAAGAACTTACCAATTTACTCTGGATAAGCAGATGAATGGCCTGCCTTTATTGAAGATTATCGAAGCACAACCGAAATATTCAAATTCTCAGACGGGGGGAACCTAAGACGACTTAGGAAGTGCCTGAAGGGGCCATAAGTGATGAGGCGTTGGAGATGAACTTTGGTCAACCGAGACTCATCATCCAAGCACTAGTAAATAAAGTAATAAACTTGCCCGCTTTAAAAGACGACAAGCCACAATTAAACATTGACTTTGCAAATTCAGTGCGTAATTTAGTGGCTACTAAGGCGAGTGTGGGGTGGAAAGGACTTATGGCAAATCCACAGCTGATCGACGAATTAGTGTTAAAGTTACCTGCCTCCAAGAGAGATGGTTGGGCTAGAGAAGTCATAGAAAAGAAAGGCAATGCAGATTTGTCTACATTTTCTACCTGGTTGAATTTACGTGCAGAAGAAGCCAATGTCTACCGAAGCCTCGCAGAACAAACGGCTAGTGACGCTAGAACCTAAAGAAGCGCAACAGAAAAGATGTGTGTACCACTAATGAAGAAAAAGAAGACTGCTGTGAATTTACCTTTACGTTCTGTAAAAGAAAGAACCATATTATTGATGACTGTCGCCTGTTTGCCAAAAGGAGTGCAAAAATGCGACTGGGTTCGTCAGAGAAAAAAAGCTTTGATTTGGGTGTCTGGCGTTTGGTCACATGACTTCAAATTGTCCAGAAGATAAGAAGTGCTGTAAAGCTGGATGCAGTAATGATCACTACATTCTCATTGATTTTCAAAAGAAACCAGAACCGGAAAAATCCGAAGAAAATGAAGAAGAGACCATCAACACCAACTACCACATAGGACAGCAAGTGTTGTTGTGCGTCTTACCAGTGACATTGAGTGGACCTAAGGGAAAATTGGAAACATTTGCCATGTTGGATACAGCCTCAACTCTGACCATAATTTCTGAAGAAGCAGCCGCGGCTCTGGGGCTGGACGGGCCCCGGCGAGAGTTAAAAATTTGTTGGATGGATTCGACCAGTAAAAGTGAAAACAATGTCATGATTGTTATGCTGGACATTTCTGGGGCCAACAAGCAATTCAAGTACACCATGAATAATGTCAAACTGAAAAAGCGCTTGAAACTGCGCATCCAGTCTCTTGATATGAACAAGCTGAAAAATAAGTGGAAACATTTAACAGCCGTTGACGTGGCCTCCTTCAGAAATGCCAAACCTCATGTTCATATTGGTCAAGACAACAAACAGTTCCTGCGATTGTACGAGACGATAGAAGGAGCTTCGAACGCGCCCTGTGCCTCGAAGACTACACTGGGTTGGGTGGTTCATGGCAAAGACTCCAGTTTGAGAGCTAGTCAAGATGAAGACTCCTCTAACTTTCTTTCCAGCCAAGAAAATAGTGATGAATCACTCCATGGCCTTGTGAAGGATTTCTTAAAAACGGAAACTTTCGATGTCAACATGAAAGCTGAGCAGCCGAAATCGAAAAAAATTCGATCCTGTAAGATGATGGATGAAAATATCGTCCGTGTAGATGACCGATGGGATCTCTATAATGTCGAACGGATGAATTAAGGTTACTCGCTAACAAAGCCTCGCCGAACACCGGCTGAAGGGAATTCAAAAGAAATTAGATCATGACAAGACCTTTGCTATTAAATACTACCAGAAGTTTATTGGATATGAAGCCAAAGGATATACCAGCAAGTTATCCAAAGATGAAGCAAGAACTCATTCACAGAGAACGTGGTTCCTACCACATTACGGTGTCACTCACCCCAATAAACCTGGTAGAGTGCGCTTGGTTTTTTGATGCCGCATCGAAGAGCCATTCGGTCAGTCTGAACGATAATTTGCTGACTGGGCCAGATATGTTGTGTTCGCTTTTGGGAGTCCTACTGAAATTTCGTAAACGAAGAAATCGGCTTTTCTGGAGATATCGTCTTGATGTTTCACCAGGTGAAAGTGAAACTGGAAGACACAAAAGCACAACGGTTCCTCTGCCGTGGTAAGGATCGACATCGAGTTCCAGATGTTTGGCAGATGAATGTGATAACTTTCGGGGCCGCTTGCTCACCCTCTCTAGCCCAAGAAATTAAAAATAAAAACGCGAGTGAATTTCGAGTAGAATTTCCGAAAGCAGTGGATGCTATAATAATTCAGCACTATGTCGACGATTATTTGGATAATGAAAATGTAGCAGATGAAGCCACAAGAGAAAGCGAGAGTAACGATCGACTTGAATACGGGGGGAGTCTCTGAAGAATTAAAATATGAAGAATTTATTTCTGTCATCGACTCCAATCAAGATTTGCTCTGCAGTTTTTTCAAAAGGTATGAAAAATGGACTGGACTGATACGAGTATTGGCTTGGATTCCTCGATTCAAGACAAACTGTCAACTAGAACCAGGAGAGAGAAGCCTAAAGTAGTCTCTTGTGCCTAAAGAATGTGAAAATGCTAAGCAAATAATTCTTAGACAGTCTCAGAGTCAATCCTTTCCTTGCGAGATGAAATGTTTGAATAAACTCAAGCCAATGCCAAAAAATAGCCGTTTGTTTACATTCAAGCTATTTTTGGATGATCAAGGAATTATGGGACTAAGAGGGAGGACTGTCAAATCACCGGAATTGACATTTTCTACAACGCAACCGATTGTCCTTGACCCGAAGAATGAGTGTGCTAAGCGGATAAAAGCGGGCCGGAAGCAGTAGTCAATGAGCGGCGAAAACAGCTTTGGATACTGAATTTTCGTGCTGCAGTGAAGAGCGTATAAACCAAATGCGAAATGTGCAAGATTTCCCTCACGACTCCAGCTAATCCAGAAATGGGAGTCTTGCCAGACATTCGGGGACAAACCCTGAGCGGCAGAGAATGAGATATCGATCAAAAATACAAAGTCCGTTTAGTTATTCTTTATTAACTCTTTATAGAACGACATGTTTCAGAATATATCTATCGTCAGGTTCTGTAATACATAATAACGTAAAATATGATTTTATAAAAACCCATACGAAATAACTCATATTTATAGTACAATCATATATATACTAAGTAAAAGTAATAGTTTTATATGTAGCCATTGGAGTTTAATTACCTTTAAATTATGTAATTTAAGAATATATGTTTTATATAGAACGGTTCATTCTATTGCAATTGACATCAACTGGATTGCTATAACAATAGTTTATACAAATTAATTCGATAATATTATAATTGCATTGTAAGTCTTTTACATCTAAATATTAAAATGGTTAAAGTAGATCATATAATTAATTACCTTTAATTAAAATTGACAAATTATTTACATTATGACAGACTTTTTGGTTGTGTCTGTTTATCGAGCGGAAATATTTGTATTTTCCCTACAGTAATGTTGTTTACAGGATTTTACTAAATAAGTTTTTGATCGAGTTTGAGACTTACACTTAAGTTTCAGATAACCCCAGTTATGTTTTAGGCAGTAACATTCTTAGATCGTTAATTTTTCTGGTATGCTATATTTATGATAAGATTAATTTTCCAATCATTATATCTTTCATCACTACAATTGTTTAGTGCGTTGTAAAATACTTCCTTTATAATATTCCCTAAATTATGTATATTATCATAGAACGGAACTACTAAGTAAATTTTGTTGCTTACAATATCACAACATTCATTGATAGTTACATTATATTTAGA